>CAJOBZ010000080.1:515000-530000 GCA_905332375.1 Pieris macdunnoughi | reverse complement strand
TGATCATGAAACAAATACTTATAATAATATATCTGAGGCCCAGAGCTAAAACGGTTGTAGCGCCACTGATTTGTTTATTTTAATAATAATTTTTAATCTTGTAACTTTTACTAAATCTATGTTTAATTTTCCAACATAACAAAGGAACACTTCATTTATAGTAGTATGAAACAGATTTCTGATGCAGGGTGTATTCTTCCTCAACAAAATCAGTACAAATCTTGTTGATAACAGTATCGCGTGATCCCGAGTGATGAGAGGTCGGAAGTGGTGGTACGTGCGCAGAATCCGGACACAGATTTGTGGGGAGACTCGGTCTGGTTACTTTGTTACAAATGAGGCTTTAGTTATCTTGAGAATCCTGCTATAAAAGATTTTACAAGGAAACAAACTGACAGAGTCCAATATAAACTTGATTTTCGATTTAATTTATCCAAAGATTGGGTGATAAAGCTTATTAAGAAGTATATTTTCTAATTGGTAGAAATAGCTATATCTTGTTGTTTTTGGGTTTTTGATTTTGTGACGATGACCATTTTTTTACAAAGAATCTGTTGTTATTATTATCTTAACTGTATCTTCCTGGTATGGCTTATAATACATATACAGTGTAAACTCTTTATAACGAATTTCAAGGGACGTATCATGTTCTTTCGTTACAGAGAGATTTCGTTATAGGGGGTGAATAGAGAAAAAAAACAAATTTAACCAATTAATAAGAAATAATTTCGAATTTTATTACTATCAAGTTTGTTTACGACTGATAATACACGATAGGTGACGGTGGTGCATTTAGTAACTGAGCAAGAATTTCGTACAGGCAATGTAATCTAAAAATAATGGCACTCGTGTTAATGCAATTAACTATAACAAAGGCGAGACGGCTGTTTATGACCTCAGGTGTCTTTCTTAGAAATTTCGGGACCTCAAAAGTTTAGTCTTGTAAGCTGATTAGAAAAACACTTAAATATGTTGTTGATGTCTGAATATGAAAATATTTCTTCGTTATAGAGAATGGCTGTTGCGTTTTAAAAAGTGTTTTAATGTATGGGTTTCGTGTTAAACCAAAAAAAATTAACTATTTTTACGTTATAGAGACTTTTTCGTTATAACGGACAACGTTATAAAGAGTTTTCAATGTATACTAAAATACTTGATTGTTAGTCTAATAATACCTAATGTTTAAAGTAAACAAATATATTTACTTGTATATTACCTTATACCTCAATCATAGGTGTTTTATTGTGTATTAAGTTTTTGTTCTTGGCCGAGGTCAAATAAGTTATTCGTCCCGAGTGGTCTCCAAATGTACTTACTATAACTAGTTTGCGTGACTAAACTTAGTTTCACTTCCTTGAGGGGTTGTCTTTGATTCTCATCCTGTAATAGGTTGGTGTGTTTCAGTTACGAAGTTAGTTCCAATAAAAACCGAACTAACAATTATGGAAAATAAACAAACGAAATATTCTAACTGAGCTCATATGACCAGATGTGGGAACTGCTTTTGGAATGATGTGCTAAACAAGATGATTTCTCTTTTAGGAAGCCTTCGGTCAAGGCGGTTGGCCGATAGAGTTCCGGGCAGCAGTGGCAAGACTTCTGTCACAACATGCACCTAACGACAAAGAGGCTCCAAGAAAGACAACATTACGTAAGTACCAAGTTCTGTCATCCAATACGAGTATAAAAAGATTTTTCATATAAACATCATTCTACGGTTATTTCTCCAGGATCGAATAACCTCTAAGAACTCTATTTCGACATTCGCGACGAACGAGCTTAAATATAGTTTGATTATTTATAATTGTTATTCAGGTTTAAGCAGCGAAAAACTGGAGCAGAGCCTCTCAGAGACCATGGTTCTTGACCTGATTGTTCTCGTCGGATTTGTGGTTGTCAACAATCCTCAACTTCAGGTTTGTATTTATTTTAAATGCATCTTAATAATTAAACTAAGTCCATGATTAAAGTAACTCCTGTTCTCACTCAACGGTCTAGATCGTTTTAATTTTAGTACGGAAATGGGATAGTTGATCACGCCTCGTAGTATAGACTATATATCGGTATATTATGTATGTCTTTTACAGCATTATAGCGCAGAGGATTTGGTATATTCCCAACGAAACGTTAATTCTTGTAGGAATCGATTACGTATTTCAAGTACACAATGTGAATAATAATGAATGGTAAATGCACCTGTGCAAGGCGGTCAGTTAGACCCGCATCTTTGCGTTACACTTGAATTAACTGAGGGTGAACAATACATGTTTAGATACAAATTAGATGAATAATTGATATGTGTTACAGTCCGATATGTTTGTAATTATTTGAAAGATACAGTTGTTGGTTAATTTCGAATTGCAAATTAAATGATTTACTTAGCTAGTCGGACACGCACAATTAAACAATTTTAGACACGCATTTGATTTGGTATAACTTAAATACTTTAAGCAGCAAAATTATAATAAAACTCCGTTTATAGAAATATTATAATGTTCTCAAAGTAAAAATAGGATGTCTGTAAATTAGTAGTATTCAGTGTTTATCAAAATATTTCTTAAACTATTACTGCATTTCTGTTAAAGTTAGGTAATTATTTAAAAAAGTCGTTTAATTAAGCATAAACCGGAAATTAAACTTTTGTTTTGTAAATTTTGAACTCAAAAAGCCTTTTTCCCTGAAATAATTAGCAATAAATAACCTAAAGCAAATTGGCCCGCATTGCAGACTACTTTCCCACGGTCACAGGTGCCGGCGTCACTCAAGGAAGCGCATTAGGCCCTGCGCTGTTACTCCATTACGTTGACCATTACTATGAATAATTTATTAGTTTTCTTTCGCCTTAATAATCAACTTGTGTCCCCGACCAGATGGGCCTTGTTTATGATAACGTTTAAAATTTCATGTCGGGAGTGTAATGTACAATGTTTTTGATTAGATAATGTCTTGGGGTTAGGGAATGCAATCCCGATCCCGCGGGATCCCGATCTGGCGAGATCCCGTGTAATTTTTCGGGATCGATCCCGAAGCATAATATGACGAGATCCCGTTCGAGATTGACGGGATTAGGAGACTCATTGAGTTAGTGCAAAACATACGTTGCGTTTCATGATTCAAAAGCTAGAAGACCTAAAAACTCAGAAAAGTTGGTCTCTTCGATGAACAATCGTATCTCCGAGCGTCGCATAAAAGCAACTGCAGCGCTGTTATATTTGAAAAATCCGATTAATCTGAGTGTGGAGGAAGGAACAAAGGGGAGATTTTTGCAATTTGCATATAATTGCTTAGTCACGCTGTTGCCAACCAGTGTTGCGGAGAGGACATTCTCAGCAGCTGGTATATTGCAACGGACATAAGATGCCAGTTAGCAGATAGCGCTCTTAATACACTTTGTTTTTTAAGAAGTAACTTTCAAAATCCCCCTTTACTACTTTTTAATCTCCTTGAGCTATGCCTACTTTTGTGTATTAATGTTCATGTTAGTAAAAGGGTTAATTATTTAGTTAGAAATATTAAAGGATTAAGGCTTTTGTTTTCTTTCAAATAATATTGTTTTAATTAACTTCACTATCACAAACAAGCAGTTTTCATCGTATTCAGTCATGTGTTTTTTTTAACTAGACGAGATCTCGAAAATCTCGGGATCCCGCTGGATTGATATTTCTAATCCCGCGGGATCTCGAATTTATGATCTCGAGTCGGGATTGCATTCCCTACTTGGGGTAGACTATTAGTTTTCCGACACAGGTGTTAGCGCTTGCTCAACTTTCTTTAAATTTTCACGTTCTCATAATGCTAAATTTCTTTACGACTAATAGGTACTCGTACTAAAATATATTTTAAATTAAAAAAATGTCAATTATAAGAGCATTTTTATAGCTATCATTAAGTTGATAATTAAAATGGTTCCTTTTAACATTTTATTCAATATTATTATTTAATGTACCTACATTTCTACTTAAATGCATTTTAATTGACATTTCAACGTTTTTAGGGTTTCATATTCACGAAACAAGAATAACGTGAAAATGGTCCGGATATGTTTTATTTAATATTTGCTTAACATTTATGAATAATATTAAAACAAATTAATTATTATATAATATAGTAAGTACTTTGACGTAGACCTGACTGCGGTTTAGATGTGGCTTATCAAGGAACAAGAAATCTATCGTTTCACGGGTATGTTGTATAAATATTAGTTATAAAAACAGGAGGCAATCTGCGAAGGATGGAGCGTAGTAAAAACACTGTGCACTTTACCGGCTAATTGGCTGGTGTCGCAGACTCGCAGTCGCGCCTTGTTACCAACTCTTTGTGCGTTAGCTGAGTACCCCGCCTGCGCTGCTGCTATATCAGCTGAATTGAGTATGACGGTAAGTTCCCTTTAAGCTTTCATATATTAAATTACCAACTTTAAATTTATAATTGGGAATGACTTGGCACTTGCCTCATTGTATGTTGTGCAATATATTTTTTATTTGCACCATTTTTTACTAGTCAAATTAACATTGAGCCTAAGAGCGCCATTGCGAAGCTTTAGCATCGAAATTCTAATTTAAACGCTTTGAATAAATTTGACCGTCCGTCCGTCTATTATCTTCTTAATCTAGTTTTAATTGAACGTAATGTTTACACAAAAAAACTGAACTATTTTACAAAATATTTTTTTTTGCGTAGATGCTAGAAGAATTCCTGAACAGTCCCGAGTCGCAAAATCTTAAACTCGTTCAAGTGATCAAAGTAGGAAGAGCCAAGAAACACGGCAAGAAATAAATCGTCAATTGTATCAAAGGATTTAGTTAAAGGTCTTCAAATTATTTACTATGTTTAAGAAATGCATTACTATGACATATTTCAATATGATACTAAAACTTCACTTATAACATCCATACTATCAGATGCGAAAGTAAGCTTATTTGTCCTTCACGTCGCAACCGTTGAAATCCACGTATTTTCGCATTGATAGTAGGAGTCGGAAAGTGTGTCTCAACAATTCTCATTATGTTTATGCGAATGACTAATAGACCCACAAATTGCTGATAAAAGCAAGATGAAGCAAAGTTGATATGTCCTGGATTCTCAGACAAAATCCATGGAGTGAATATAATATGATCTGTCTGAAATAAATAGAGAATATAGTGTTTATAATAGTTAAAGATCTTAAAAATTAACGACTTAATAAGGTCAAACACGAAAATAGTTATTCTATTATGTTCTTGCAGTTATATTTGTTTATTATTATATTTATTGTTTCTTCAATTGGATGTTTTGTAATTAACTAGTCTGCGTCCTTCGTGACTTAAAATGTATATTTATTTTATTGTTTAATTTATTTATGTTTTATGTAAATAATTCGTTACTTATTTTATTTCATTTTTATATTTAAATTGTTTATTTAAGCCGATCCCAACTTATTGATCGGCTTTTTAGTTTCACTTAAATTTAGAAGTAATGTAATTGTCTAAATATATAACGAAAACCTCGTTACTACAACAGCATAAAAATCTATTTTTCCAAAAATTTACTTCAGACCGATGTTCCATAAATTGTCTATTTTATAACTGTGTACTGACCTTCCTCTTTTATTCGGAAATATATTCTATTGTAACGGGGTTTTAGTTATATATTATTGTCTTTAGACCCGAGTCTGCGATTTGCAATTGCCAGTATGCTGTTTTCACTTTTCGTGTTGATTTAGTTGAAAATCCATCCAGTACTAAATTTCTTCTTCTTTAGTCGCGTTCTTCATTACTGAAGGTCGTGTTGGTGTTGCATATCTTTCTATTCCCAATGGATACTAGGGGAGGAATAAAATTTCTAGTATAATGCTTTGAAATTATGGAAAATACTAAAATAAAAAGAATGACGGTGATTGTCTTTTAAGCTGTAAGTCCACCGCGACTAGCGGCCCTTATAAAACAAAAGAGAAAGCCTGGGTTAACACACACAAGACGAAGACGTAATACTCATAAGACATCGTACGTCATATTCTGATACTGATTCGTAGTACCTCTACAAAATTAACAATGAATTGTGGCATCTAATGTAAATCAACGACTCTCTTTCTCTTGAATCAATATTCGTATTGAAAACGCAGACTGGGGTTAATGTTAGGAGTATCTACCGTGTCGATGTTACTACTGTAGTGATTGTGAATCTGTACACTTTTTGATGTCGCTATACATATTTTTCTATGGATGTAGCGTTATATAACCTCTATATCGTAAACCAGTTGAATGTGAAATCCGTTTAGATTCTTCGTATACTTTCTGAATTGTTCTGTCTTAAATCTTGGCAGGTTTGAGTCTCACCCCGTACACGTATCTTTTTGATGAAACCCTCAAGCATTAGGCTGACCATGGGCTTACATATCACACATATCACGGTATCACTTAACATCAGATGAGCCTCCTGTCCATTAACCCTCTGTTCTTTAAAGAGATTAGCTGAAGTAGTATGATTTAGTTTTTATGTCTTAGGCGTCATCACTGATTACCATTTGCATGTGTGATTAAAAAATGTGTTTATAAATGAGATTTTAATATACCTATTTATTTATTGTAACTGCATTTAAAACATTTGTCACTCCGACAGCAAGATTTAAGACGTTCGCACAATTATAAACTAATTAATGTCTAGCGATTGCTTATTCCACTTATGTTTTTCCTTATGGCTGAAGTTTTGAGAGGGTAAAATGTATGTGTAGGATTTAATGATTAAAATTTAAAATTAAAAAAATTAATTTTAATGGATTTAATAGTTTAAAATATTAAACCACAATAATGTTGAGTTTGACTTTTAATATATGAAGTAGCCAAAAGTTGTTTAGTGCGGGTTTAAATGTACTTTTACACAGCTAAAACATGCTCTAAATTGAAAGGTAGAGACTATTAAGTCCATAAAAATCAACGGATTCATGGATTACGAAATTGAAAGTAGGTGTGCTAAAAGTGTGCCTTTAAGGACACCAGTAACAAGATGCATGTTTAAAATTAACATTAAAGTTAATACAGGAATGCTGTGATAAGATTCGTCTTTATAATATTCGGCCAAGGTAAATTTTTTATAGTAAAATTAAAAATGGATGTAGGTTTTTCGGATTTGATGTTGTACTCGGCCAAATGCTGTTATCTGATCTAATTGTTTGCTATTATTATAACTTACTTTTGTGATGTATGCCAATTTAAACTACACTGTGATTTATATTTATTCGTTTATAACTGCCGAAATAATGGAACAATTTTATAAGGTCTGTTACTTTTGATTTTAAAATCCTAGCCTCTTCAACAAGATCTCGTTGGCAGCTTCTCATAAGTGACAACCCTCATATTATTGGACCGTAGTATATTTTTTATGTTTAGTGATAATTATGGCGGATTCGTCAAATGTATTCAATCTGTGATTATTTTTCGTTTAGCGTAATGTCTGTCGCGTGTAACAACTCATTGTCTAATTTATGTAAGTAAATAAATATTTGTGTAACTACTTTTGATTTGTTTTATTCTTTCTTTGACCCAAAAGAGTTCTTTACACATGGGAACATATTTATAAAAAGGGCCTACATATCTCTGTAAAAAGTAAATTTTAGTGTATCGTTAACCTATAGAACATATTTCATTTATACATGTTTAGGTATATCATACAAAATTACATAACTGATTAAAAACAAAGTTTTTTTTAGCAGCACTATATTTATTTACACCAAATACGCTGCAAAATTGATGAATGCTTTAATTATGAATTAATCAAATACTACTTATATCGGGTATATACTTTCAAAAACGATCTAAATCGAATTAAGCAATAATGTTACCAAAAGCGTTGTTATTTATAGTTAATAGATTCCATATTACAAAAAAATAAAAAAATATAGTTAATACTTAGATAAAGTGTGCTTGCTCTACTTGTAGGATCGAGCCCCGTTTGTGTACCAATAGAAATCTCATAATACACGCGCAGCAGCTTATTAAAAGCTGCCAGTGTGTTAAGTAAATAATAATAATAATAGATATTTGTATGTGCTCCAAACTTTATAATAATAATAATAATATAGCCTTTAAATTCCGAAACTCTGACATTTTATATATCTGAACTTTAATATATTTTCACTCCAGTATATCTCGGAGTTCGGTTTGCCTCTTGGCAAAGGCCTCCTCTAACCCTTTCCACTGTTCTCTATCTTTTGCGACTCTTCTCCAGTTGTAGCCTGCTGTTAGTTTCAGTTCGTCCTCCCATCTCTTGGTGGTCGCCTCTTCTTCGTTTTCCGTCTCTAGGGTACCATTCCGTCACAATTTTGCTCCATTTTTCATGAGGGCTCCGTAGCATATGACCCGTCCATCTCCATTTCATTTGGTCGATCTTAGTGAGAATGTCTGTCACACCTGTTCTAGCTCTTATGTCTGAGTTTATTTGTTTATCTAATTTTCTTATGCTCAGCATGCTTCTTTCCATGGCTCTTTGGCAGTGTGCTAACATATCCCTGTGCTGGTTAGATAGTGCCCAAGTTTCGCAGCCATAGGTAAGGCAGGGTAGGATACATGTGTTAAAGACTTTTCTTTTATTTTTTGCTGAAATCTGTTGTTTTATGATCTCCCTCAGTGACCAATATTTTTTCCATCCATTTGCTATTCTTCTTTTGATCTCTTTGGTGGTTATATCAGTTAGAGAGATAATTTGCCCCAGATAAATGTACTCTTCAACGTATCTAGAGGTTGATTTTTAAGTTTTATTTCGTATGGGACTGAATTTGAAGTAGCTTTGGCTGTGTTCATTTTCAGGCCTACTTTCTCACTTTCTTTGTTTAAGTCTTGTATCATTTCTCCAAGTTTATGAGGGTTCTCTTCGAACAATACAATGTCGTCTGCAAATCGAAGATGATGTAGTTTTCTCCCATCTATATTTAGTCCAAATTCATTCCATTCTAGTTTCCGGAATATGTTTTCAAGCACAGCAGAAAATAGCTTGGGAGATAATGGGTCCCCTTGTCTGACACCTCTTTCGATTTTAAATGTCTTTCCGAGTGTTTCCATTTGTATTCTTGCATTGCAGTTAGCATATATTTGTTTTATGATGTTTATATAGGCCCCGGATACTCCTTGGTTTTCTAAGCTTTCCCAAATCACTTCATGTTTGATGCTGTCAAAAGCTTTGGTGTAATCTATAAAAGCCATATACACTGTTTTGTTATATTCACTGTATTTTTCTATGATTTGTTTGACTGTGTGAAGATATGTTGGAAGGTTTTTCCTAAATCCGGCCTGTTCCATTGGTTGCTCTCGTCTAAGTGGGTTAATCGATCTAGTAATATTTGGAGAAAACCTTATATATGTTTGACATAGGCTTATTGGTCTATAGTTGGATAGGTCTTCCTTTATGATATAAGAATTATGTGGGAGTTTGCCATTGTTCAGGAATCTGTTCTGATGTTAGGATGTCGTTAAACTTTATTTATTTTTTATTTATTTCCTTATTTTCTATTTTTACAGTAACTTAATACTAATACAATAGAAAACTAACGTAAAACATAATATAAACATAACAAGTAAAAACTTAAAAATCTAAACCATTTTAAAACTAATTATAAATAATGAAATTCTTGTGAATTCAGCCAGTGTGCAACTAAATATATCCGTCTCACAAGCAATAGTGTTTAGGGTGCGCAAACTTGATTGTAAGGCGCAGAATAATATCGTTAGGGAAGCAGCACAAAAATCGTATGAAATATGTGACTTAACATACCTACCCATCGTTCTTGATCAGAGCCGTGTATCAGCAGGTGATTTGAGTGTTAATAACTAAAATAGCTGCTAATTATATTTACCGTGATATAAAAGATAAGAAAACACATATTTTCTAAGTTTTAACTCAGAAAATTAACAAGATAGTTAATTCGATGAAGATCTTTGATCAAAGAAAGGCAACACGGGGAGTATTTGCACATTAATATCATATACAATACAAATGAATTATATCAACCGTGAACATCCATTATCGTTAAACACATTGTAAAAGACGCAATAAATAAACGGGATAGCGGAATGAAAATAAGATGAAAGTTTATACAAATCATTCTCATTCACAGATATATTTAGATTTTACAACTGTTTTAGTTTTATTGTTGCGACCGAAGAAGACGAACTGTTTCTTTAATAACATACGTTCGTAAAGATTTCAATTCAGGTAGGCGCAGTTTTCAGCAGTTAGTGGATTAAGAGTTTCTGTGGTCTTCGTTCAAATCCCGTGCTCCTTTATGCGCACTGCGCAGCGGTATTTTCTTAATAGGAATTAGGTTGAATGACATGCTAAGGCCTCGTTTAAAATAATGCTGTGTGTAGAAACTACATGTCTGTCCCGGTTTCGCACGGTTGAACTTTGGTCTTTTAAATTATTTTGTATATAAAAATAGCCTAGGTATTATGATGAAATTCGGTCCAGTTTTTTATTTCATCCGTTACAATCATACAAAAATATCTACCCGCTTTATAATATTAGTAGTTATTATACATTAAATGAATATGTCCTCTAGTAATTCGTGTCATAACTAAATTATACCCACTTATATGAAGACACAATTATATGAAGAGAGCACCGGCTTTGATCGTGACAAATTTACGTCTTGGCGCTAAGTGCCGTGTGATATATTACTCCACTGAATTGAGCATTTTTCACTTAAGTATTTAGAATTTAAAATATTATTTGGTTGAAAACCACAGTTGTCAAGTTTATTTAAAACCATGCAACGGTATAATACATATTACAAAATCTGATGGGTACCAACCACGACATTTATTTCTAGACTGCTTCAAGTTCATTGGTTGGCATGTTGACTGACCTGCAGCTGAGTTTCATCATTAGAATACGAAATTCTACCCGTATCCTCTCGACGTCCGTCGTCGTACCACAAAGAGCGTTGGCCTTGGGTTTTTTGCCGCGCATCACCACTATGTGGAACCTGAAGCTGCCCACTGACGTATTTCCGAAAAAAATCGACTTAGGGTCCTTCAAGAAAAGAGCGTACCAATTCTTAAAAGGCCGGCAACGCACTCGCAAGCCCTCTGGCATTGAGGGTATCCATTGCCCCTTGTTCTATAAAAAACACTAATACTGGAAATAATCGTCGTTGGCTCTAGTAAAGGATGGCAACCATATTTTAGTTATAGTTAAACAATACTTCAACTTAAGTACGAGTATACCTACCTTTGAACTGCGGCAGACCCCAGAAGTAAAATTTTATTAGAATATTAAGTCCCCTCTATAATAACCGCATAAATCGCCTCTGAAACCGGCCGCCGTCACCGGAAGTGATTTTCCATTCCATCGCGGCCATTATTCGGCACTTTCTCAGATTTTTCCTTTAAAATGTTGCCATTGTTGCCTATTGATGTGTGCTTAATGCTTTAATGCCTTTTTTAAAACGCTTTTGACACAATTCCAATGTGCTTACGAATACTTGACTATTTTCTTGAGCATATACGTTCTTTAGAGAACAATATCGAACTAAGTTCTGTTTCTAAAGAAATTGTTTTATATTAAAGTTAAAGACATAATACTACATAGATATTTATTTACAAGTCCCAAAACAACATGTATGCTTAAATTATACAAGAAAATATAACTTCACAAATTTGACACACATACAATACACATCAATTATTTTAGAACCTAAAAATTTCAAACAAGCTAAAAAAACGAAGACTAACTTACACCTCATTAAGAGTGTTATACAAAATTAAGGTAAATTGGAAGATTATTGTAAAATATATCAATATTTTAATTATTGTTAGTAATTAAGTTGTAAGAGCGAGATAGCCTATTCACAGGACCTTTAAAAGTAGCAGATAAGCGAGCTGTAGGTACGTACGTACGAGAATGTAAGACATTTAGTTCTAGTAACTCTAGGATTACAAGGAAAAGAAATATACAGTTTAAAGTTTGCTGGGCCCTGTCGTTGGTTAAAATTATAGAACAGCTGATATTTGTTTTTATATACTAGCTGCCTCGCGTGCTTCGTTTCGCTTTTACAATATGATTTTTTTACTTAGCCTACCTTTTTAGAAGCTAACATATGGAACATTTTGCTTTCGCTTTTCCCTAATAAAACTTACCGTAAGTACTGAGTAAAACTAAATTTTTCAATTCTTTTTTTTTATACTTTTCAAATTTTTCTCGACATGATCCTCATCAGAGTACAAATTGGCACTCGAACTGGTCCAGCCGTCTTCGAGTTTTGCCCTAGGCGATATATTTTTCGATTCGTTTCTATTTATATAGATTAGGTACATACGATATATTAGCACAAATCAATTTTAATTCCACCATTTTTTAGCTATAGCTATGAGCTCACACTAGAATCTTTCAAAATGTGCTAAAATTAGATCTATAAGGTCGTGATCATTTGTAGTGGTTTAAAATCTACTGATTTATACAAATTGTTAAGTCGAGTCTACATGCTACCAAATATTGATTATTAAATATAAATAGCCAAAATCACTCAAAATCATTTCGCTGCAATTGTTAACCGTTAAAATTTAAAATAATAAAAACTAGTTTCATGTATTTATGTGTCGCTTGGCTATAACGGTTTTGAAGATCATATCATACATATGTTATCATTGCAACCCTTCCTTTTACGTGGATAAACATTTACTATATAAAGAAACACTGTCATTAACCATAAGGGCTGGATCATATTTTATTATCGTAACGTAGTAATATACACATAACATCAAATAGCTATTTAAATGTTGTGTTTTTAAATAAAGGTAAAGCTTGAAACATCCTGAATCTAAAAGAAAATTTCTTCTTCGTCCGGAATACAGCAACAAAGTTACACATTCTAATCACGTGTGTAGCCCGCCTTACGGTGAGGCGCCACGGACTAAAAAACCACGTCAATTCATCGCTAATGGAAGTTACGGAAGTCGTGGAGTCGTCTCTACGTTTAAATCTAGATTTTTTAACTTATTATAAATCTAATAACCAATAAATCCACTTTTCTTTGTAATAACAAAATATTTAAATCAAAATGATCATACCAAAGATTCCCAATAAACAAACAATTAATTTAAATATGAAACAAATGCAGTAATGTGTGTGTACTTATAACCCACTCGATAGGACTTAACATAATTAAGGAATGTCTCAAAGTCGACAAGAACGATAAAATATCATAAATTTATATGTCTAACTTTAATCGCTTCAAGTGTATTTTAACCCGCCCATAACCTTAATTATAAATTTCTGAACAGCTTGTTTTTCTCAAGAACTATTCCTTCTTTCTCCTTAAATAAAAATCAACGTCACTTATCTGAAATTCTATTATAACGTATTTAGCTAAAACGCTGCTCTGCCTCAAACATCTACAAAACAAAAACATTCAGCCGTGATTTATTGAATTATTAACAGATGTAATAAAAATAGACATAATTTAATAACACGACGGCTCCATGCATCGGGAATACACTGACGCGACCTTGTAATGTCTGGATGGTTGTATGCAATGCTTGACAAAAACTACATATAAAAATTTAGTTGTAACAATTTTTTATGTGTTGTGTCTACTGAAAATTACTAATAATACAACTTACTTGACTTATTGTCCTATAACTTCTAGATGGGGCAGAGGGCGTCCATAGTCTCCATCGCGTTCGGTCTTGAGCAGATTCAACTCTCTTCAAGTCTTTCCGGCTCGCTTTGCCTCATCTGCAACTGTACGACGCCAGGTTTGCTTGGGATGGCCATGCTTACGCTTTCCTTGCGGGTTCCAATCAAGCGCCTACTTGGGGATATAGTTGGAATCTCTTCGGAGTCTATCCTATCCATTTTCACTTGCGTCGCTTGATTTGCTGGTTAATCGGGGTTTCTCGGCGGCGCACCCAAAGTTACTCTTTAGAGAATAATACTTCCAAGAGACTAACTAGCTAATTTACCCATAAAACATGTTTAATTTAGTAATTTGTTCATGCATGGCTAGTGTTTATGTCATGACAATATAATTTTAAACAATTACTTGTTTAAAATTACGGCTTACGGCTAGAAAAATGAAAAATACAAAAATATTTTTTACATGTATCGCCAATTAAGTATTTATAATGCTTGCTTTTATACAAATGAAAACTGACAATTATATTGAAGGAATAATAAATTAAGATTTATTTATGAAAATAGATTTTCTTTATGATTTAAATACTGCCTCCCTCTCGGGCGCCTCGTCCTCAGTCATACGCCGCTAAAAGCTTTCGGAAGGCACAGACACGCGCATAATATAACGTTGCGTTTATTTTTACCGACGATACCGACCTTTACCCATCCACATTCATCTTTCGTGACAATATTGAACTAACAAAGTGATAGATTTCACACGTTAATTAGAAACTTTAACTAGGCTGTTTTGTATGTGAGAATCGAATTTATATACTAGATGCTACGGTGAACTTCGCCTACATATATATCTGTGTCAAAACTATATTTTTTAAAACAGACCAAAGAGATCTAACGCGTACTTCAGCTATCAAACACAAATTTCTGAAGGCTAATAAATATATTACGACCGAGTGACAATTATTCATTTTCCCGGCTATTAACAGTTTTTATTGGAAAATTCAATTGTTGTTTTCGTATTTATACACGCTTTATATTAGCTTCACCTGTATGTATGTATGTATGTAACCGACTCCTTCGGACTCGATTTTGACCCACTTTAAACGGACAGATTTTATTCAAATTTTGCGCACCTGTCAAAGATTGATGACAATGCAATAATCCGAAAAAAAGAAAAATTAACTAAAAAATAAATAATAAACGCTCTGTGCCATATTTTTAGTCTAGAGAGCAACCCCCGCTTTTTCACAATAATACCAGTATTTTTTGTTCATTACCATTTTCAGCCTTAATTAGGAATTATTTTTCACTTTTTAGTTTGATGTGCTTTAAAAGCGTGTTTTTTAGTTTTTTTAAACTATATTTTTCGTCTTATGTTTTATCATGATTAGCTAAATC
>CAJOBZ010000080.1:2500-510000 GCA_905332375.1 Pieris macdunnoughi | reverse complement strand
ATATTCATGTTGGAACTACGCCGGTACCTACTCTGTAGCATCAGACATCCTGTAGCTGTTACATGACGATTGAGACCCCGACGACTCTATGCAATTTCTATAATATCCAATTAATAGCCAAGATCGCAATCACTAACGCTATTAGGAATTACAGAGTACCAATGCTGGCACTCAATTCTGCATTTACAACCAGCCAATTGATTACATGTTTCAGTATGAACAGCTTTACGAACTTGGAACTGGATTTTCTATATAATGTATGTATGATAATTGCCTTTATAATCTTTAAACTACGTTACATGTTCTATGTAAAATTGACTTTGTATTGACTCCCCGAACACCAAAAACAGCTGTCATGTCGTGAGGTCTGACCATCGCAATTATATTCAGATTAACTTTTCGTTGACTAGGTGTGCCCTCTGCCCTTTGTCCACGCATGATGATTCATTCCTCTTTCACCCTTCATATTTTAACTTTATGAAATTTCTAAAATGTTTTAAATTATACAATGAACATTCTTAGTTTTACGTCCAGCTTAGATAATGTCTATCTAAAGGCGAAGGCTGTACATTTTGCTCACTCAGGCTTTCTTAGTTTTATAAGCGTGGCGATTTCCTAAATCGTCGAAGTTACGTCCCGAGAGTATAGCCAGACGTAGACACTCTCTTCAACAGTTACATTACATTCATTCGGTACATAGCAATTAACATTTATTATTTCGCGTATATTCGGTTATTGTGAGTGGTGAATACAGAGTAAAACTAAAATCCTCTATTATTTAAAGCACCCTGATAAAGCAGGAACCGTACAGTACAAAAATCTATATACATATATAAAAATGTTATGTTGGTTTGTGTACGCTTCAAAAACTCAAAAAGTTATGCACCGATCGAGCTGAAATTTTTGCATATATATATATATATATCATGCTAAAATTTCAAAATCTCAGACGGCAAACTTTCCCTAAATTAAAGAACGTATTTAAATAAAGGTTTCGAATCGACAACATATATGCATTAATATTCGGAATATGGCGTACTTTAGATTTGAAACATCCGCATCAAGGATTGTATTCATCAATTTTATTTTTTCATTTTTTTTATTACAAGTATTGCAAAATTAAACTTATATGAAATGTATTCTTTGTTTTGTTTCTCATTTCTCAACCATTCAATCACAATGTGCCACTGCGAAGCGTGGCGGGGTACAGCTGGTATGATATATATTTTTTATATAATAATATAATACGTTGATGCCAAAGTTTAATTTTTTTAAATTATTATTATTACTGCTATTCAAAGGATATATAAGTACTGGACTGTAGACCCAACAGGCAGTAGGTACATATACAGTTTCACGTATTGTTCATCCCCAGAAAAGAAAATCTTTACACAGCGCACGTTTTGCTATAAACAGCGAATTAAAAAAAATTTCACATGTACTAAGTCGTAAGCACTGCTAATCTCTACAAATCCTGTCAGGCTAAAAATTTGATGCGGCCTCATGCGCCCCCCTTTGCCCCCCGACCCTTGTACCCTCCGCGGCGTCCCCTCGGAGGGCTGTGAAAGCATATTTATGTAAGTTCCTGATTGACGATGATGGCTTCCCCTTGGTTAGACACGGTGCCGTTTTCCTACACCGAATTTCTTAGTATTTTAAATCACCATGGACTAAATAAAAATCTATTAAAGTTATTATAGCAGCCAAATAAAATGATGCATACATTTTTAGTATACCCAATCGATTATACAATATCTTTTACCAAAGATTGAAATTAACAGAGGTTAAATAATGACAGACAGACAGAACGTTTAGATATTGTTATAGTTAAAAAGCAATGTAATCCAGACGTTCAATTATATGTTACATACATCTAAATCTGATACATTTAGTAACGAGCCGTTATTCGTAGCAGCAAGCCGGCATGTTACGCACTTACCGTAGTGTCGCTTTGTACAAAACTATATGAATATACATTATACCGTAATGGTGATTGTTTGGGGATGGGTTAAGGTGCTCAGATAATGTTCTGACTCATTAAAACATTTTATTTCTGTTCACAGTTATATTACATTTTTCATTCCACTTTTCGAGAAGGGATTTTGTTTTAGCATTTTAGCTAGACACCAGGGTGCACAAAGTATATTTTGGTGGTAGCAAGAGTAAACATTTATTAAAGAAAACTAGGGTTATACGTTTTAAGGTTGTTACTGCTACTCGATTATGAGGAAGTTGCATGGATGCCTTTTTAAGTTCTCATTTTCACACGTGTATATCCTTTCTATCATATATTAATAGGTATCTGATTGTGCTCCTTGTAACATGTGTGAATGTTTGAGAGCAAAAATAAAATAAAATAAAATCTTAAACATTAATGTCCAGTACCGGTAGACAGTAGCGGAGAAAACAGCCATTTTACTCGCACAACGTATATCTATTATGACCTTATATACGTAATAATAATGATTAAAAACAAATTTAAAACGTTTGGACCCTGTAGCAGCGTAACTTTAATACTGGCATTACCTCGCTGTATATATACTTACTTTTTATTTATTTTAACCATTTTTAATTATTATTTTTACATAAATACGTACGGAGTCAACGCTACTTATAATTAATTACAAAAATCCCTTAAAAGCCATTTTCATTACGTATACACAATAAAAATGTCCAATTACAATAATACAGCCCGAGGCTCGAAGGAGCAAAGGGTTGCAATCAACTAATTGCCGGTTAATCCACCGACAGACGTGCAACAGAATTAATTACTTGTCATATTGTTATAGATAACATCTATATTACTGTATTAATGGTTGAACCTTAATTGTAGTAAATACTTTTTGTTCTTCGGTTCGTGCTTAATCTTCTACTGTTTTTCAAGGTATTTTGACTTTCTAAAATCTTAGCAACTAAAAATGAGTTAAGCCGAGACTATATAAATGATGATATATTCTTCTATTTCTGGAATCTACATGTAAAACAGGTTGACACCACGGGCCTAGTGAGAAGATTGAAAAGGACATCATTCGAATAAGTGTTAGTGCACGTTAGTTAGTCTTAAATGCTAAACTCACTATCGACATATTTAAATGTTCGCAGAGTGAATTCACAGTAGCGATATTGTGTATATTATGTGTTTAATATTATATATGTACCTTATTATATTTTATTTAATGTTTCTCGACATTATCGTATGGGCATAGTCTGTAAGGATAATGTACCTATGTATTTATGTAATAAATAAATAAACAGCGGTAAGTGAAGAAATAGAACACAAGAACAGTGTCTTCTCCTTAAAGATTATTAATTAATACTTGTATATTGGACACTTTCTTATGTTAAATATCCTTTTTAGTAAATTATTATTATTTACTTATTAGTGTTAAGTTACGCTAGATCGTAATTTTCCATTATGTCTCAGTGAAGACACATGTATTTAAAATAAAATGTAAAACAAGTG
The DNA here is from genome assembly GCA_905332375.1 of Pieris macdunnoughi. Classification (NCBI taxonomy): domain Eukaryota; kingdom Metazoa; phylum Arthropoda; class Insecta; order Lepidoptera; family Pieridae; genus Pieris; species Pieris macdunnoughi. Next base: position 506,537 of record CAJOBZ010000080.1, on the reverse strand, counting down.
TGATTGGTCTAAGTGACTTAACCTACACTCGTAGAATTGGCATTTGACAGCCATCTTTAACTTTTATAAAAAAACCTTTAGTTTTTGTTAATTAATAAATGTTGGTACTATTTATAAGACATGTTTAATCTATTCCTTATCAACATCGTTTGAAGCTATATTTAATAGCCTCCTACCTCTAAACAGACATTTATAATAATATATAGGCGTTAAACCTTACGTTTAATTGTTACCTAATTTGTTTCGATAATTAATGCAAAAGCTCTTTAATGTAAAAGCGTTGTAAATACATAGCTATAATACCAAGGTCTGGAAAATAAAACCAGAAAAATCTAGTGATTTTGAAGTAAAACGCATAAGGGTAATTTTTTACGAAAACGTCACGAAGATGTGCAGCGTTTTTGTTGAAGAAAAGGTAGAGACCGATTTAGACCGATTGAGAGAGAGTGAGAAGGTGAGAAGGGCGAATTACCTTATACTATATACTATTTTTAAAATTAAAATTTCGTAAAGGGAATTCACGAAATATTATTATTTTATATTTTATGCAAAATAATTTATTGAATTCTCAATTGACGAATCGTAAAAAAAAATTGCCACGTGTTATAATTATCGAAGAATTAAATAAAAAAAAATCATTAAATTCCTAACATATCTTCCTTTTTCCCTCTCTCTAAGTCTCGGAGATGTTTTAGATTTGTATAAATATGAAGAAGACTTAAAAAACAGTTTGCCAAAGAAGTTTAACTTCTCACATGTTCTTTGTACGCACGCTTTTTTTCATTAAAATTGCGTCCGAAATCAATAAGTAATATCTCTAAATCACAATACATTAATCACACTAGCTGAGTACCAATGTGGGGAGTCAGTGGAGCGACGCAGGGCAACATTAGTCGCACCACTACGCACACACTTTAGTATTGACATTTATTTTTATTAAAAACAAATTAATTCCGAACAAAGAAGCTTTAACTGAGGACTTTTTCGGGCTTACATCGAGTTCCTAAAATAGCAAAATTAGTGAGGTCACCAAATGGTAAAAAATAAACTATTAAAGATGTTTAAGTATTTAGATCAATTCGAGGGTTTGAACTCTGATGTGACCGCTTTATAAATTTCATCCAAGGTACACAAGGAAACGTAAATTATGATAACGATAAAATGTTGTATCATTTAAGTAAACAAGCCAACTAATTAGTACAACCTAATCAGTGGCAGATGGTGATCTATGATCGCGTGCGCACGCGCCATTGCTTGCAACTGTTGTCATTGCCTCATCGTGATACTGATTAGTGAGTATTACCCTGTTTCTTTTTTCACGGTTCAAAATGTAGCTTTTAAGGTGTCATAATTTCCGATTCGAAGAGTTTTACTAGAGTAATAAAAGTAATTATATCTATGTATTTTTCCTTCTTTTCTATTTGCAGTTTTGGTTTTGAATGAAAGGCATGACAGATAAGTTATTCTAACATTGTTAGGATCTACTGGGTTGTGGATTAACTACGCCTGGCTACACGTTTTAAAGTTCTCATAATTTTTATTACAAGTAAGATATTCTGTGCCCACCAAGAGTTGATTCATTTTCACTGAAAATCACAAACGCAGATTACAAAGGTTTGAGGAATTAGTAAAAGTCAATTATAAAAACTTTGTGAAAGAGAATTTTTGCCGATGTTCACTCATAAAAAAAGCCGAAAAAATGGTTTAGTTATTAATAAGTCCGCTCATAAGTAAAAACTCAATTATGTTTCTGTGTCTAAAACAATTTTGATTAATATTCTTGCAAAAGGTGCTTTAATTTCACTCAAAAGTTTAGCTATATCGTGAAAATAAAACTAATAGCATCAAAAATGAAATTATCAGCCGTCAATCTGACGTTTCGTAGTTCGCCATTGTTCCTTTACAACCAATGGCGGCATCCGCTTTGAATTTCGAATGTTTTCTTTTTAAATTCAAAGGGCTATTGTTTCTAGCCGTTCTCTGTATCTATAAATCAGAGATCATAGATACTGTAACAGTATATAATTCTTTTATCTAGAACAGAATTTAATAATTTGGTCGGCTCTAACGTTTCTCAAGAAAATTACACAGTCACCGCTGTAATACGCAAAATGTTAGGCTAAAAATATCACTAAATTAATTAAAATAAAATGAATTGAAATATTACTTGAATAATTGTAAATTTTAATCGTTTCGAAATAGACAAGAACAGGAAGGAAGTGTTTTAATATACATCGTCAATAGAGCCTGTTCTATTGAAGACTCTTAATTAAAGAGCTTACCAATTCTTAAAAGGCCGCCAACGCACTCGCAAGGCCATTTGCCCAACACACATTGATAGTGTCTATGGGTGGCGAGAGTGTCTATACTTTACATCAGATGAGCCTCCTGCCCGTTTGCCTTCGTTCTAAAAAAATCGTATAGAACACGGGTGAAATCTTACAGGATCCTTTCTACTTCATTCGAATACTTCAATGCGATATGTAGGACAAACCAATTAGATAATTTCTCACAAAGTTAGAGCATGAATGGACAAGAAAATCTAAACCCTAATTCCTCAATTCTTCACTTCATTTAACAGTTAAAAAATGCAATTTCTAATACATTCGCTGCATGCCCAATCATAGGGAATTGGGGTAATTTGAGCATTAAGTGGTTCAACCCACCCCATATCTGGGGTAATTTGAAACTGTCCAGTCACCCATACTTGCTAATATTTTGACATTTTGATGCACCGACAATGTGAAAGGTTTTAAGGCTATTCAATTTTTTTCTTCAAATTGGCTAAAGTTAATGTCGATAAAGCTATAATTTTAACCACGGTTATAAAAAATTCTGGGATTGACTCTCAGGATAAGGGGAAGAGATCTTAAGTTAGGATGGCAGTCTGGTTTAAATTATGAGATTACTGTTAAGTGGAAAAAATACTTATAAGGGATTGCATAGCAGCCTGTTGCGTAGTGTACTGTGAAACGTGTATGCAAATTTTCGAGTTATAAATGTCATAAATATCTGTATAGTATATGTAATGTATGTGAGCAAGCTGCACTAGATAACTAAATATATGAGACGGTGAGACGTAAGAACCTAACAGCCCAACGGATTCTTAAACCCAACAGATGTTCCTTAACACATAAATAGTGAATATATAAATAAGTACGGGATGTCTACACCAAGAGACCTTAGGTAGTAGACGGAGCCCTACGGCCGTCTGCCAGAGAAGTTGCCGTCTCCGTCTGCCAACAGAGGTTCAAGGTGTTGGTCTCAAAGCAATAATTAAGGGCTAAATATAACAACATCTTAAATACTACTTACACAAATATAAAATTACTCTCGTGAGCTGCTGATAAATCGCACTTAACTATTAAAATTTGGAACAACCAATCGAGCCGTGCCAGAAATTAGTCAATGTTCTCTTTTGTTTAAGGCGGTGAAATCCCGTCATCAGCCCTTCTCATATGCCCTCGCACTATGGACCTAAATAGCGATGCTAATATTGTCAGCAATACAGCCATGGGTTTCACTTACTAATACAATTGACAGCTTTGAACACAAAATTTAAAATGCATGTAATATTTAAAAGTAAGTATCCTGTTACAAAATGCCAATAACAAATATAATATTTGAAACATAACAGATAAAATATAAAAGCTTGCGCCATAAGGCTTCTAAATTATTCAAAACAGGCCCCGCCCTTACCCTGCGCAAGATACGTTGCGCTCTGATTGGCCGGCTGCGTCTGCGCATATCATATTTAATGCATTTTATTAGTTTATGAATATTCCAGTTCTTTTAGTAGGTTCTAAAAATGTGAAACCCTTTTGCGAAACGTTTCTGCAATTATAATACAAAATGTAGTTTATAGTACTTATGGAATATGTAAATTTAAGTCCCGGATATATTTTAAAGCTATAAATTCAAGGTGTTTTGTATATATAAAATATCTTCCAAATGCGATTGTCGAAAAATGTACAGCTTAATAAACCTAACAGCCTAATAGCATATTAATGGTTTTTTCACCTGAAACCTCTGTTCAGTTTAAATAATCTAAAATAATCGAGAAATTTTGATGATCGTTCAACATTATCGGCACTTGATCAAGTTCATTTAGTTTATTTAATTTTTCCTTAATAATAATTGGGGTCGTTTATTTCGTATATCGGATCTCGAACTAGATAGTTTAATGGCGAAAGCTTTGTAACTATAAAGAGCATGAGATTTATTTCGGTTGTAGGCTGTAATACTTATAAAGAATAATTTGAGAAATATGTTACAAATATGACTTATCGTCGTCGTATGTTTGGGTCTAAGACAAGCCGGTTTACTCACGAAACAAATCAAAGAAAGTTCATCGGTGCTTGGCCGGGCATTGAACCTACGATCTCAGGAATGAGTCTCGTACGCTGATGCCACTAGGCCAACACTGCTCAATTATTAATTGTAATAATTGATACAATTATTGAATTGTACAATTAAACAAAAATTTTAAGGATGTTATTGAAATTTCCTGCAGTGTTTCGATTTAGCTGTTTGTTTACAAAAATGTGAAATAGTTAAGTAGTTTTTAAAAGCACATTTTAACACGGGAAGTTTCATAAGAATTATTTATTTTATTTCGTTTAATATAAAACGTAATAACCTGGCTTTAAGAACACCTCCACGGCTCAGTGTTTAAATACTTGGTTTATTTGTTGGCTAGTCTGGGCTCAATGCTTGGTTAAACAATTTTTGTTTTTTGGTACTCGCAAAGATGCAGAAATATATCCTTCACATGCCCCAATAATTTCTGTTTCATTGGGAGTCTCCAAACAAACCCTCTTGATTTTGTTATTACCACTAAGGTGGAACCAGTTGCCCACTGAAGTATTTCCGAACCAATTAGACTTAGTGATAGTCCTTCAAGAAACGTCGTACCCATTCTTGAAAGGCCGGCAACGCACTCGCGAGCCCTCTGACATTGAGAATGTCTCTGGGCACAAACTAAACACTTAACATTAGATGAGCCTCCTGCCCGTTTGCCCCCTGTTCTATAAAAAATAATCCAAATATAATTAGTGTGTACAAACTATTTACTTTTATTAATCACACACCAATTAATTTTCGATTAAATCATTTTTAAACCAACCGCTTGCTAAAGTTACGTAGTTTTTAATGTTCTTTCTAAATTATTTCATCAAATTGTTATGTGCACATCACATAAAAAATGTTTTTTCTTTCTATCTTTAATTATATCTACCAGGTCTATTGGTAGATACCTATTAATAATATGTTCTTAGACCTAACTTATTTGTGAAATGTATACTAAAACTATTATAAATCTTTATTTATCCACTAACTATTTTCAAACACCATAATTAGATATTATCGGATGCGATCTGATCCGGTTTTATCTTTGATAAAACATCCTCTAGGCCTAAAATATCTACGATCATTTAATAATTGATTACGAATTATGTAATCCAATTGGTTATATGCAATAGGCGTTTATAAAGATCTTGAACGCGTAATCAATTATTTACTACATACGTTTTATGAAAAAGTGCAGAACAATTGAAGATTGCTCCACGCCACATATTATTTGAATAAATAAAAGAACCCTCCTAAATTTGTTTAATGTTTCTCCAAGATTTTGGTTTATTAACAAATACAATGACGTTAATAAACTGCTATGTAGGTATATTGTTGATTTTTAATTTAAGCCGTACTCAAATTATCTGTCTAAAGAACGAAAATGAATGCCCAATTAGTCAACGACTGTTCAGTGACACACCTTTTTAACACCGATTGGATCTATGGTGACTCAATGACTAAGGTAACAGTTAACTCTTAATTAACATTATGCTATATCCTTTATTGGACGCACAAACACATCGCAGTTACAATTCAATGTATAAAACTTATTTTTGCACTCAATAATGGTTCGTGTTGACAGATGTACTTAACGTAACGTGCTCATATTTTATTCGTAATGGAAAATAGAAATATGGTGTTAACTGCTAATACTTTATTATGTTTTAATTTGATTGCTTGAGTGGTTTGTGTTATTGTTAGGGAAACGATAATTACCGTAAAAACAAGACCAACATTTGTTTTATCGTAGTGTAGAAGGCGACAGGTTACATACATTATAAATATTAGATTTTTAGATTGCAGAATCTAATTGCAGTTTACAACTGCTTTGGAGCAATTACATTTTTGCGTCTGTTTTGTTAGGGAACTAATGTTAAGTACAAATCTGGAGCTGGATATACTTATTCAGTAATGGGCTGATTAATTTTAAAGAAAGTATTGTTAAGTGCCTATCTTATACCTAATCCGCTGTTTTGCTGGTTTTTTTTTCATTAATTTTGCGTAACATTTATGTTGACCAAAATTGTCATATATTTTAGAAAAGATAGTTTGTAATATATACTGTGTAATAATGAATGTTTGTAATATGATGTGGTAAACTTCAATAAATAAATAAAGAACTCGTTGATCAGCCATCTGTGCCTGACGTACTTCGAATGACAGAGTTAGACAAGAATTTCTCTTGATTATTACAAATGAAATCAAGGTTCATATAAAGATAACTGTACATATACTTATTAACGGAATTATTGAAAATAAATGCAATTGCTCGCAACAGTATACAATGTAAAACTTTAAAAGTTAGATAGATCGAAAAAAAGATGTAAGCCCGTGGTTTCTTTATTCATCCCGGGTTCATGACATCAAATAGTTATATACAACGTACTTCAATATGTAATATAGGTTGTTGGAGCTCTGGGAGCAATCCAAACACTCGCGGAGGCAATAATATTCAAATCGGTTTAATATCCGGCGCAGTCGCCTCTTCAACTGTTTTGCATCAGCAGCGATAGCACTTGACTGCTGGATTGTTTAGGGATATTTTAAAACAATCTAATGTATGGAGAACTCCTCCGTTATTTATTAAGTATTTGGTCTGCGTGGAATTAAAGTACCTACCTACTGATATTTTTGGAGCTTCAGCTCTTCATTGTTGACATCTCCAGGTGCCGCATTGCACGATTTGGTTAATCGTTTCTTATAAAAAATAAAAACAGCAAAGGAGTGTCCTTCCCTAGACAGTATAATATGGGTAAATTTAAGCGGCGGTTCAATAGGCATATCCTGGACACGCGTGCCCTCTCATAGGCCACATCTCACAAGGGATTGTGGCCAAACGTATATAGTTAAGTGTAAAAAAATTTTGTACGAATCAAATTTTACCTTCAAATCTCAAATTTAGCACAATTTTTTCCGATTGAATCGAAGAGTGGTTCACGTTACCCCAATAAATTTTTATATATAAAAATTATAAATCGATAAATTATATGAAATTCATACGGAAACACTGATCAAGAAAATGTTTATTTAAATTCTTAAGTTCAATCAAGGGATTAAAAAGAACGTGAAGAGGACAAATAAATTAGTGTGATTTGAAAATACGTCCTTCAATGTATTAAGGTAGACATTGATTATGACATTATAATACAAAAAATTCCCTTAACAACTTGTGATACTTTTCTACATATATTTAAGATACAGAGAAGACTTAACAAAATGTGCTACTTAAAAAGTTAGTTCTTAAAGTCGGTAAAAACTCTCAGACATAGAAAATATTTTTACAAGTAAAATTATAGAGGCGTTAAGATCAAAGGTAGATGCGCGGGCGCCGGCGATAACGCCACTTAACTCTGAGTGCTCCTCAAATAGCTCAGCTATTTTTAAACCGACTCTCAATGACGGACATATTTAGGATATACAATATTTAAGTTATTTATAACTTGTTAAAGTAACACGACAAGTTTATGATTTTTAATTAACGAAATAATGACATTAACTTCATTAGATTAAACTAAATAAGCCATTGTTCAAATTTTACTACTGTAATCAATTTTCTTCATATAGCGTTAATATGTTGGCTATTGTGTTGTTTACTATTTCAGACTTAAGTGTTCAATATGGTCTAAGTTTTTGTCAATTAAAATGATGTTTTCTAATGTAGGTCATAAAATAAATTTTTAAAAGCTTTTTGGGTAGTCATACTTAGCGCTAAGTATCGACTGTGAATACCTTACTACCCTTAGATTATAGAAATTGCTATAACCTCTCTCTTCAGTCAGTAGCTCCGGTCTAAGCGTCGTGGTCATAATGTAAACATCCGAGCGGAATCTGTTTCCACCGGTTTCTGTCGGTGCCTCTCTTATTACTGGGTACAGTTTTGAGGACGATCAGTCTTTCACTTGGTCGGTCGATCTGGTTGGTGAACGGTCACGTGATCTTTGCCTTTTGCCTTCTGTGTTACCAGCCAGTTTCTCCAAGTTCTCATCGCCTCTACGCATTGTGTGGCCGAAATATGTGTTAAATCGTTGTCGGCATACGATAGATAGTCCGCATGCGGAATTGCATCAAGATCGATCCTTTGTGCACTTCAAATAACGCATTTCTTCAAAATTTATTTATTTATGTTAGTAACTAATCAAAAAAAATATTGGCAAGGCAAGAAATTCTCTGTTACGCTTTTCAATCAAGTTTTATGGTTTGCAAGGAAATTGTAAGGAACCATTCACACCATGCTTATCGTTGAGTACCATGCTTCACTTGACATTAAATCAATGAGTTTTAATAAGCAAATTAACTTTTAGCAACACGCAAAATGGTTGCACACAGAACACAACTATACAGATGTTAGAGCCGTTTACCGAACACCCATAATTTTCTTTACTATGCACGTAATATCATAGACATAACATATTTTATTACTAACGAAACACAGAAACACACAGAATAATAATAAAAAAAATTAAAAATAACAAATCTTTATCTTTTAAAGAACAAGGTACTTTTAAGTGTGTAATGCGTGTGTGCTGTGGCTGTAATTGGCCCTGTCGCAAAAAAAAAGAAAAATAATGTAATAATAATAATACTTAGTAGAAAAAATAATAATAGTAAAAATTTGCAGTGTAAGTAAGGAAGTCTTGTGTAAAAGTAAATAAAAAAATAAAAATAAGAATAATTGTTATGAAATTGATATTTTTGGGTGGGTTACAAATAATATTACGTGGGACTTTTGTTGAATAGCTAGATGTTCTTTATAACTGCAACGAAAATTTCATTTTAGTAATAGATATTGCGTAATTATTTGACACTTCACAATTTCTTGACGGTAAATCAGAAATGTAATGGGTACTGAGACCAATAGATATGTAGGTAAAATAGCTTGCGATGCCCGACCGTGAGGCCTTTCATTCAAATCCCGCAAAGTAAAGGTAAAATATATAAATAATAAAATAAAGCAGTGGCGCTACAACCATTTTAGGTCGGAGCCTCGGATTTCTGTATCTGTTTCATGATCATTTGCCAATCTAATATGCGAGTAGGTGATCAGCCTCCTGACACACGCCGTCGACTTTGTGGGTCTAACTCAAGCCGGTTTCCTCACGATGTTTTCCTTTACCGTTCGAGCGAATTTTAAATGCGCACATAAAAGAAAGTTCATTGGTGCACTGCCGGAGATCGAATCTACGACCGAGTTGAATAGTAAAAGAAACAGGCAATCTGATATCGAGGCCCATAAAGTGAGATAATGTACTCTGTAAATGCTTTGAACAATGCACGTACGCAGTAAAAGTAATTAAATTAAACTATTAGCTAATTTACCAAATCACATAACGCGGCATAAAGTATCAATAACTTCACGGTGGTTAGGTATTTTATACACGAACTTTATACTCTAAATCAATTATAATTCAGCTAAATATATAATGTAACGTTTTGCTCTACAATTGTTTAAGATTTTGATGTTTAGTAAGTGGCTCAATATTAAATACATGATCAAGTTACAAAGTCAGTGTAATAGCTCCTTGAACCAGCGCATTTCTGCATTCGCTCCGGTACTCCGTATCTTCCCACAGCGATAGCGGCCGCGACAATTCGCTAGGTACTTCTGATGTAGTTCTCTCGATTTCTGTAACGCTGCTGTCGCAACCTTGGTTGGTCCCATGGACGTCACGATCGCAATCGCTGTCGCCAGAGAACCAAAAACTCAATGTAAAAAAAATTATGGTTCTCATTTACATTTACTGCCAGTTCTAATTTTGAGGATTTTGCACTCTTTTAAATCACCAATGTTTATTACAAAACGTTTCTAAGCACCTGCAACCATCGTGCTTCTTATCAGAAGTATAAATAATAAATTATTATATTAAAAAATATATATAAATAAGAAAACCAAACGTTTAAATTTTTTCGGCAAGACGTGGTGAAATAGAGGCATGCGCTGACATGACTGTGGGAACAACAGCCAAACACGTAGTATCAAGGTAGTATATAATGATTAATACATAGCCGTATATACGGCGTGTTGTGTTGTGGTGACTTTTGGATATATAAGTAGCACCCGTTCACGAGTACGACGACGATGAACCGATAACCCAGGTCATATAGATACATATAAAGTATATGATCGTTAATGATTTTGTATTACGAAACCTTATTTAAGATATTATCAGGATATATATCTAAATATATAAAAAATATACTTAGAACGACTCTTACAGTATCGTTCCAGATTGGACTGCCTATTTCAAGAATGTCAATAAATGCACTTGATTATAACTGCCTTACAAATTCGTTACATCATGTTTATGTTTATTTGAACAAAGTATAAAAACAATATGTCAAATTTCTACGGGCATCAATAATTGGGGATATAAAAGCGATATTCTGCTTTAATTTTTCATTCTGCCGCAGTTTTTACTGTGGAGGTGAACGGTAAGCCTACCTTTATAATATTAAATAGATTTTTATTATATTGCTTTATTACCGCCATTGCTATCTGAGTCTTCTTCTCTTAAGTAAGACCCAGGTGAAGAGCGGCGGTCATTAGGACGATTGAATAAATACTTATTTCTAATGATTACCACAACGTTGAGTAATTGACGTTTCTTTATTTCAGTGGTGTCTCAATATGTCGTCCATTTGTTTGGTCCTTTTGCTCTGTGCTCTCGCCAAAGGGTACCCTTCCGAAAGCCCTCATAGTGCAAGTGACGGACATCATCATTATTGGGATCACGACTTCGCTCCGAGCGGCGCCCCTCAAGCTGCAGGTCGCTCAGGCGATGTTGCTAGAGCTCACGGAGTAGGTGCGAGTGGCGCACCTCATGCTGCACGTCGCGCAGGGGATGAGGTTGAAAATCACAGATTCGGTATGAGTGGCACCCATCCAGCTGCAGATCGCTCAGGCGATGCCCCTAGAGTATATGGGTATGTTGCGAGTGGTGCACCTCAAGCTGCAGGTCGCGCAGGGGATGAGGTTGAAAGTCACAGATTCGGTGCGAGTGGCACCCATCCAGCTGCAGATCGCTCAGGCGATGCCCCTAGAGTACATGGGTATGTTGCGAGTGGTGCACCTCAAGCTGCAGGTCGCGCAGGGGATGAGGTTGAAAGTCACAGATTCGGTGTGAGTGGCACCCATCAAGCTGCAGATCGCTCAGGCGATGCTGCTAGAGTACGTGATTTCGTTGCGAGTGGTGCATCTCAAGTTGCAGGTCGCGCAGGGGATGAGGATGAAAGCCACGGAGAACGTGCGAGTGGCGCCCCTCAAGCTGCAGCGCGAGAAGGCGATGCCGCTGGGGTAGCAGACTCCAATGCAGAACGCTCCGATGCACAAGATTCTCAAAGTGAAGGAAATGACAACGCATCGAGAGCTAGCCCTTTCTTACTTCAGGAAAGAGGAAGATCTAGGTATAGATACAATAACCGTGGTTTCGAAAGAGGTAATTACTACCCATATGGATACGTACCCAACGGCGGGCGCCACTATTTCTTTCCACGAAATGGAGAAGATGCTGAAGGGAACGAAGCTGTAGCTGGTGATTACTCTGCTGGATCCAGTCCAAATGCGTCCGCCAGTCGTACCAGCCCAGGAGTAGATGAGGCCCCTGGCTGCTGTGGTAATGCAGAAGCTGAACGTGAAGGAGGTAGCGGCTCTCACAATGGACCAGGAGGTTACGTTTATGGTGCAGCGTCCAGACATGGCGCCGGGTCAAGCAAGCACGCAGATGCGGAAAAAGAGAATCCTAGTGCTTAGGCGCTTAGTATTTTTAAATGTTCCTTTATTATATTATTTATGTATATGTATTTGTTTTTATAGATAATTATCTGATTTTATAAACATTACTGGGTAAATACTTGCAATGTACCACTGCAAACATGCAAAGCGGCAGAATGAGACATGAGACAATTTTAACAATTGGAAAGTGTAATTATTGTGAGTAAAAATGTTTAATAATAATGTCACTAATTGACAATCTTTTGAAGCAATTTATTATTTCACATTTATTAAATTTCTATTTCAGACATCAAATTATCTCAATAAACCTCCAAGTTCATGAAATGTCCAAGTAACGAGTAGCCCATATGCACCAAACAGCACCAACCCAACCACAGCTTCAATTTTTAATAATGTATCAGAATTGTTGTATTGTATTTATTATGTTTATCGTATAATTATTGAATATATGTACTTTATATTTATAACAAATGAGTTTTATTACGAATTCATAAGCTTGTATTTCAACCGAAGGTTATCAATTCATTTGACGGGTTCCCTTTTTCTATATATACTAGTGGACCCCACAGACGTTGTCCTGCATGATATTTAAAGCGATTAGGATATTAAGCAAAGTATGAAAGTACCGACTGCAGTGCCATCTGCCGGGCTGATTTGTGAATCTAAACCATTCCCAGATCCCCTTGAACACACACAAAAAATTTCATCAAAATTGGTCCAGTCGTTTAGGAGGAGTTCAGTCACATCCACACAAAAAAAACCCCACACGCACACAAGAAATATATATATTAAGATATATACATATAATATAAATAAAAAGTTCGATAGTTAGTTAGTTTTTTCGAAACCAGTGATCATTCAGATCAGATCCTATAAGTGGCCACATGACTGTGATGGACGACCAAGGACGTTTAAAAATGATTTCTTAAAGAAAATGGACAGGAAATTTCTTTAAGCTCTTGCGCACTTTGTTCATATAACTATACCCTTAAATTAGAAAGCGGGGCAAACACATTGGGTACTTTCAGTGATCTTAGCGAGTATTGCGTCATCACATCACACAGGATTATGGTAAGTCGCTTATAAGGCGACGGTTTATTAACCAATTGATAAATGAAAAGCTTTAAGATTCATTACAAATAGAGGCGAGCATTAGTAAATATTTATATATATTCATGCTTTTATCCTGAAGTAGGCAGAGACCACGCTACGGACTTTACATACTGCTCCAAATCAACAAAAGTACAGCAAACTTTTCGAGCCTTCGCCAGAAACAAGAACTGATCTATGCATTCCATTCCTATTCCATATCCTGTTTGCACTCTTTCAATGAATACTTTCCATGTATGAATTCCATCGACATTAAGAAGGTTATTCCACGGTTCTTTTTACAATCTTCTTGAGACCTTCCTTTATATAGTGGGACAATGACAGCTTTTTGCCAATCATACGCAATCGTGCCTTGTTTCCAGCAACTATTAAAGAGGTGATATAATACTGCATCGCACTCAGCTTATTCTACGGAAACCCTATCGCATTCCGCTGACTTTCCGGCTTTAATTCTCTTTAAAGCTTCCACAATCTCGTTTACACTTATATCGCCTGTATCTTTCTCACCTATGCTATTACCATCCACAACTATTCCGCCTTGGTCACGAATTCTGACAATTTCGGATATCTTGGCTCTAGAAAATCTGTATATTGGTTTCAAAGTCATGTGAAAATATCCTATGGAATTCTCTTTGACCTCCTTTATGTCAAGCATAGTGATTATAGTTGCCGCTGTATAGAGGATTTTTCCCAAAAAAGTTTCTTTTAATTTTTTTTCACAGAAAATTTCTACCGTTTGGCTCTATATTATGTATTACATATATTATATATACTGTTATAACTTTTAACCTGTCCAAGTACTAATTTTATTTATACAGAATACTTTTGACTATGTTTAAGGAAGATCAGATCTCTACTTTGTTTTTAAGAACGGAATTTCGTGGTGATTTATGATTTTAATTATTTAGCATATACATTAACACAAATTGAATTTAAGTACATTTCATAGTTCAAGCGATATTTACGTTTATTTCAGACAATCTCTCTTTGCCGACTTAAATATACCATCATATAATATCATGTATATATTATATTACATTTATTTAAACCTTAATATCTTTAAATATAGCTAGCAGAGTTCCATGTAGATAAGTATATTGGTATCATAGAAAACATTTCAGCAGATAAGAAATCACTGATTCTAGCTCAAAGATTCACGTTGGCACGGGTTGGTCATATTAGACGCACCGTTCAAGTTCACCGTTAAGTTCTTAGCATATAATAATAAGTATATAATTAAAAAAAAAATTTAAAAAAATAAATTAGCTTTTTCTAAGTGTATATGATGCGCTATATATGTAACTAAGACTAAGAGTTGTGAGTGTGCAAATTAAAAACAGGCTCTTTAAAAAAAAATTCCCAGGCTTTCCCGAGAATTTTCACACCTCAAAGTTTGAACCGTGTCGGATCATCGTGGGAGCCGCACCGTGACCAACACGACACGTGACTTGATGAGTATTGATGAACATAGCGAGGCCCCTTACCCCTGCATACAGAATATTCATATTTTTCATTATAATGAGATTCATTAGGCAAACGTGTAACATGGGCAAATTTTAAATGACCTTATATCATTCGAATTATTAAAACTAATATTCAATCAAGTTTATGTGGACCAAATTCATTAAATAGGCATCAATCAGCCAATCATAAAAAAATATGTAATTAAAATACAGTGAGTATGACACTAAAGGGACTGTGCATATTTTGACATTACAAAGAGTTATCGTTAAATGGAAAGAAGAAAAATCTGTATTAGGAAAAGACAATTTTTATTTCAGACTAGTGGTAGTAATTATCTCCCGCCTCTATTGCGGGTATCAATAGAACTTTTTCTTTAATACACACATTTTCTCTTACTTGCCTTGTTTACAGTTTGCAAGTTTGTGAGCAACTAAGAATATTATGATAACAAATATATATATATCAATTACTCCTACTAACAACAGTTAGCAATCCCAATTTGTAAACAATAGAATGGAGATTCTTAGAAACTTCGGTACGTATGATGCCGGCAGTCGAGTTTGTTGCTGTGTTGAGTGTATCATTGTATGAAAGACAAGCTAAACCAACCAAAGTCATGAGATTCAACGCTTTAAGGAGTTTCTCGTTAAATCAAAGGACGTTACATGGAGTTTACACTATGTCAATGTTCCAGCAATTTTGGAGCCAACAGGCATCGCAAGAGACGATGGCAAGCGGCCGGATGGGATGTCGTTGATCCTAAGAAAATTGGAATAGGCTATGGTATGGGATGCTACTTGTGTGGCCACCATCAAGCAAAAAACCGGGGCGGCCGCAGACGAGGCAGAAAATAATAACCGGCACAAATATAAGAGTCTGTCCCTCATCTTTGATTTTTGTTCCCTTTGGAGTAGAGACTTTTGGGCCGTGGGGTTCAAGTGCACAGGCGCTAATTAAAGACTTCAGTTAGACTGGTAGACAGTATCGGTGTCCCTAGAGCTGGAGCTTTCCTGGCTCAACGAATGGCCATCGCAATACAGCGAGGAAATGCTGCCAGCGTTAAAGGTACACTGCCACAGGGGCCATACTTTTTAAATATGTTTTAACTTTATTTTTAATTGTTTTTATTATTACTTAGTAGGTTAAGTAAATTGTAAATACTGTGTACTTGATTGTAATAAATAATGATATTGATCAACTTTTATGCATGAAAAGCTTTTTAAATACACTTAATTAATACTCCAAATTGATTACAATAATTCGTAGAATATAAGGAAAAGGGGTATAATATCATTACTACATAAAACAACAGTTTTATGACAATGATGAACCTGTTAAAGCAGAGTTGGGCCATCAAGGGAGTAGTCATTAAATGGCACGTGGTATGTACGTAACATAGTTCCATTTGGGCAGCTTTTAAGGAAATTGTCTGAGGTGCGCCCCTTTACCGCCATTTACAATCGTGGACATTTACATTGACATGGTTTATTTATTTAAATCATAAGCTGTGTTAAGCTTATCTAAACACTTACTAGTACGTAATTGAAAGCTACTTGCCAATGAGGAAAACTTATTATTTATTCTAGTAATAGTTAAACATTAAAAGGTTTATTTAATTTTCCGTAAGATTAATTTTTATATTTCAATTCAATATATATCTTTATTATTATTAGCAATGCTTAGAATTTTATTTTCTAACAAGAGTAATCAGAAATCTAAAAAAGGTTACTAAAAATGTTGCAAAAGAATATGACGGAGCAATGACGCTGGTAATTATTATAGATCTAGCAACATTGAAAAAGTCTTAGATCTAGTAATATTGGAAAATCGAATAGACCACATGTATTAACGGTTATAAACTGATTAAAGTTTACGACGAAGTTAGACGTTATTAATTTACGAGCTCCGTGTACATATAATGCCCATGACAGCTGATAACAACGCCTTTGCTCCTACACATATAATTGTGAAATTAGTTGCTGCTATGCTAGATTCTAGGTCTTTAGTTCTTTAAATAATTTTTTTATCATGAAAATTCTAAATTAACCGTTCTAAATTATTAACCGGTGAGTGTACAACAATCACAGCACTAATGCAGCTCCCTCGTGACTCGTAATTTTGTTAAAATATACATTTTGTAACGGAATATTGTTTTAATGTCGGTTCATCGAAGTTTTTGGGACGAGGTGTAATTTACTCAGTCACGACTTATGTATTATGTATATATTTTGACATAGATAATAAATAGTAAACCCGAATATTCCGCTATTATTTTCTAAGAGATAAATCTAAAACTCACGCTTATATGACTTATATTTGAGATAAAAAAAAACGAATTCCACTTTTTTACGATACCCAATTTTTTTTACAATAAATTTACGTCCTGAGTAGGTACATAGCTCTATATATCTGCGATTTAAATCAATCAGACGAAAAAGGCACAAATGTTAGTCGTTATTATTATGCTAAGCATAAAATTAAATTTAATACAGAAATAATGGAAAATGTTACACTGATGTTGCTTGGCCTCAAATAGAACACCAAATAATCTATTACTAAGGGCGTGATAAATAATAAAATTATAATTGGCAAATATCGAAGCAATTAGAATTGCGTCGAAGCAAGCGTTATAACAAAGCCAAAAAGGAGAATGGGAAACATGCTAAAATATTTGCATTACCCTGAACAAATTTAGCAAGTAAGTAGTATAAATTACGAACATCTAGATTTAATTTTGAATGACGTGAAGTACATAACCTATGCATTACAAAAATACTGTTTAGTTATAATTATAAATATCAATTAAAAAAGGCTATAAATAACTAGTCTGGGCATAAATACTGTTACATAAAAACCTTTAATTTTTCAACTTTTTAATTATTTTGAATTTGGAACACGTATATTATTTTAAAAACTTCACATATTTTTTCGTGTTCATTATCAAATTACAATATGAAAAGGGGTGTTTAAGAAAAAATAATTGCAGGATTCGCGATCGTTATTTCTTTATTTTTTTCTGAGACTTTAATAAATATAAATAGGTATAAATTTTAATAATATTACATTACTTCTTTAAAAAAATGCATTATCATTTGTAACAGAACTTATGTCTGGACTAGGTATAAAAAGGATTAAAAGTAGGACTAAGAGCAGTGTTGGCTTAGTGGTTTCAGCCTGCTACTCTCATCCCTGAAATTTAGACTTAAAAAGGTTGTAGCGCCTCTTCTGTCGAGGTATGAATTTAGGCCTTATATTTATTGTTAAACTAAATTTACGGCCGCGTAACCATTCTATTTGGTACACAAGATTAATTTTGTGTAGTTTACTTTGAATAATATTTATTATAAATAACACGGTTAAATCGCGTTAATTCGTTTCTTCATTTAAACTAAAGCATTATATATCCACAGTAAGCTCCTTTAAAAATAGTATAAATAATGTACAGTTATGAACGTTAATAAAATATCACTTAGATACGAGTTCCTAAACCCTCAATTCTCAGTCTACATAGTATCACAACAAATGCAATAAAAAAGTAAAAGCAATAAGATTATTATGCGGCGTAGTACAAAAGTAATACCAACACGGTACCCCGGCCATAAATAACGGGCTCAAATAAATGTCTGCACGTATGTATATAAGTGTTGTAGCGGAAGGAATAGTAACCATTACATAGAAATACTTTTAGCGAACAATAGAATTAGTAACAGAATTTTAAATTAACTTTTTCCCGTCTTAAATAAAAATAGTCACAACAATGATACATTTAATTCTATACATTCATTTGTTTATATGTACTCTGCGGTATTTTTATTGCAATTAAAAAAATAGACAAACAAATACCACAAGATTTTATAGGCCGACATCGTAGCATACAAAAGCTCTTGTCATTGCCAAGAAATAGTATTGTATTCGAATAAGAAATAATCTTGTTAGAGTTAATTCTGTTAATCACTTTATACTTGTTTTAACAACAAAAACTTTTAAATGTCTAAAAGTTTTAGATTTAGAACTCTACATATTACATTAAGCCATAGTTAAACCAATTTAGATCTAGATCTAGAAGAATGATATTATTTTAATTATATATTATATACAAAAATAATCCCTTGGAGGATGGGATGGGCTTTGGTATGGGATGCTACTTGTGTGGACAAAAGCTGGCGCGGCGGCGGAGAAGGCGGAGATTACAAAAAATAATATACAACATCAAAAATTTCCTCCTATTTTGTTTCCCTTTGGAGTAAATTAAAGATTCAACTGGTAGACCTATGAACCCAGAGATGGTGCTTTCCTCGCTCGTCGATTAAATATCGCAATACAGAGAGGAAATGCTGCCAGTATTATTGGTACACTGCCACAAGGACCAAACTTTTGAAATTTATTTTAGGGATCTATTTAATTATAATTATTTCTAGGTAGGTTAAAACTGTAAAAAAATATTCTACTATTACAGGACCAAATAATTACTAATATTATGAATTTGAAAATGTTACTTGTAGGAGAAAAAAATCGTGTTAACATCTCATTGTTGTGTTTCCGTACATGCACACAGTTTTTCCGCGGTGAATAGCTATGGGAATAGAAATATACTTACTAATAAGAGAGATAGTTTTACATACATAGTTTAATAATGTAAGGTGGTACGGTATGGTTGGTAGAAGTTTCCTTTGGAGCGAAAAATGTAGTTCACATAGTTTTTCCACTTTGATTTAAGTTAGCTTTCTGTGTCGCTCTAGTTTTATTATTTTATTTTTTATTGTAGCATATAACAAATTTAAGTATTATTACTGTACTACATACTGTACATGTACATACGAAGGACAATTCAGTTTAGCTTGTATCAGTGTGCTCGTCTAATAATGTTGCAATATTTTGTGTGCACACCTTAAAACAAAGTACCTATTTTGAGCTTGATACTGCAACGAGAAAATCTGTGTCCATTTATTCCAGTTGCTTTGATTTTCTTATGTATTTCAAGATTTCAATACGTTCTTCAAATAATTTCCTCTAAAAATATTTAAGTTTATCTTATGTGGAGTGCACAAAGGTGCTATTTTTGAGTCGCATTTTTTTAAATTGACAAATACACTTATATTTTTTACTTACAAACTGTGGTTTTCAACACATAGATTATACTTAATATGATAATTTAATTAATGTTAAGTAGTTATAATAACAGAGACGGAGGGTGCGGTAATCTTATAATGCAACTATAAGCCGATATGTTTGATGTGGCCCTCACATGAAGGGACGGACTCACTTTTTTCAGTATTACGTAAAAAAGGTAAATAGCTAAAGGATTATAGAAAAAAACCTTATCAACTCTCAAAGATTAATTTTAATTATATCTAAATTAAAACATCATAAGGAATTGAGATTAATAAACGTTCTGGGATTATATTTGTGTTGATGGACTTATGATTTTTGATACATTATTAAGTAATTAAGTTTATTTCGTAAACAGAATCTTAGAAGTATTCTATGATTCATTTAAATATAAGTTTAAATTCCTGTAATCCTTAAATGGGGAATGTGGCAGACACATCAGATCATTCGAAGGCCAGTAAGTGATCAACTTCAACCAACTCTACCTCTAATCATTATTGTTACGCGAATCAAACCTGGGACATCGGATGTATATGTCATATGTGATTAAAAAGAGTGGCGGAGAGTTTATAGCCAGTTCTTCTGTTCCGTTCTACGCCCTTTATTTGACAACTGGCAGTAAATGTAAAATTAGAAGCATTTAATGTATATTTCTTTTTTTGACGTAAGTGTACATTGTGTTACTGGTCTAAGATCCCGCTATACAACGACCTTCACCGAGATGCTTATTTAATGAAACTTATTTTATATATAATTTAATATGTCAATAAATATAATCCATATGGGTTGCCTAGCAAATTTCAGTCCAGAGTATGTTTAATTAATTTAAAAAAAAAATATTTTTTTAAACATTTCACCGGTATGATTATTAGATAAATTCTATACCAATCGAACGTATGAAGCCCATAGAATATGCAAACGTTAGGTTGTTTTTAATCAATTAATTATTTATGTGTATATTTTTTATGTGACACTAAAGTATATATACATCTTTAGTATAAAAGAAGGTTATAGTGATACATATATAATACTACCCTGATTAAAAATATTGATTGAATAAAGTTCAAAAAATTTACTACATGCAAATTATTAAAAAAAAATTTTTTTTTAATATTAATTAAACATACTCTGGACTGAAATTTGCTAGGCAACCCATATGGATTATATTTATTGACATATTAAATTATATATAAAATAAGTTTCATTAAATAAGCATCTCGGTGAAGGTCGTTGTATAGCGGGATCTTATACTATACCTATATGAATAAATGATTTTTTGACTTGACTATTATGCACAAAACAACCATACAATCCCTTTGTAATTTTATTATTTTCAACTACTGCTACTACTAGGTAATCGTATGTACTCTACGTAATTTATTGAAATAGCGCATTCAGTAATTGATATGCTAATCGCCTAGGTGTCCTAAAACCCTAGGCAACAATCGAGTCCGTCCCTGCATTGTTTACAAGCAATTTCCCTAATGCACAAGATAGCGTTGCAACCGCACAGTAGTGCATTCTGTAGGCGCTACGGCGCACATGGCCGGCTATGAAATATTCATGACTTGGTTATTGAAATTATTTGACGGCACTATGCAATCTGAGAAAGGATTTTCTTAAGTATTAAGTGAAGAGATAATAAGCTTAGCTATTGGCTTTAATAATTGTAGAAACAATTTTTCCATGTGATTTTCTATTAAAATTTATTTTAAACGTTTTTATACGCTTTTCTTCTTTTGTTGTCATAGTTTTGCACCGTATAGGTATAGTCTTTATATTATTTTTCATTGATAGCGTGATTGACCTATCCGCTGCATTGCTTAACTTGTACTAAAATAAGCGTACATACACACTAAAAGTACTTAATATTTTGTGCCTATATTAGTATAGTAGTTTTATTCTAGGAGTACATGGTCTTCACATATAATAATTATACAAAATATAGTAAGCGTAGAGTTTCTTGCCCATTCTTCTCCACACGAAACTACCTTTTGGGAGGGGCAACCAGAATCATCTTTATATTTTATTTAACGTTCAAAAGTGCCATTTTAGGTGGTCTAATCCTTCCAATTGCAATTGGAATAAATGATTTGACTATTGACTATTGAAAGCTATAAAGCCGCCATTTCCCATTCTCATTATATATTGTAAGATCGTTTCTATCTTAATTCTTTATGTAAAGGATTGTCACTCAATAAATATTATCTTAACAAAGAAAAACTTAAGAAAAGTGTGAAAATAGTTTTCTAAGAAACTTTGATATTTCAACACTGGCACCGTATTGCATAAACTAAAACCAACTATATCCGATTGGACATAAAATTACAACTTTACATTTGTGTGGGCGCAATGACAGATTGCTTTAAGCCCCAGGTTCGATTCCCTGTTTGCACATATCATTACCACCTATTAACACCCCACACTTTGCTAATCGAATAATTTATCTTGATTAAAAATATTTTGATTTTGACATTGGTCGCCTTATGGCTAAAAGATTAAACGTCGTGTTCTTTTTTGTTGTTAGTTATTTTTATCATTTAAGAGACATTTCCACTAATATACTGATGTTTGTTAAATCTGATTGATTATATTTACTTAGATGCTGTATGCAACTGTCGTTCCACAACTGAGTGTTTTATAGGAGTTTTTTTCGCGCACAATCAGCTACTGAAGTATTTCCAAACCAATTCGACAAGGGTTCAAGAAAAAAAAAGGACGAGCCTCGTGCCCGTTTGCCTGTTTCTGCCTGTTTTATAAAAAAAATCTAATTCAATCATTAATCTCTAGTATTCACTCAACCCCGATACCGAAAACAATGTTTGTATCTAAACGACGTAAAAAACATCTTCACAGCCGGAAGTTTTACAAATAATTTACCATATAAAAACCGCCCAAAAACATTTACAAGTAACGGAATAATGTTGGCGGAACTTCCGCCATTGTTATTGCAATATGGCGACTTGACACGTGACTCTATTGTTAAAGTAAAAAGCTTTAACTGGCACAACAGCAGACAGCTTCAGAAGTAAAACCTTGAAAATATCAAAACAGTGTAGAAATATTCGCTTTGAAATGCCTAATTGACGGCATCTGCAGTTCATACAAATTTTTAACCTTGGAGTCATTGTACCTGAATATTAATTCTTGTTAGACGGAGATAGATTTTAATCTCAAGACTATTATGCTCAAACTGTCCTGATGAGCTCCATCAATACACAGAGACAATTGTTCAGTAAATTTTTTTTTTTTTTAAGAATAGGGGGACAAACCAGCATACAAATAATATAAGAACTGACCAATTCATATGACTAATAATGTAAAATTCTTTTAATGACAAATTTGCGCGTCATTGTGTGTGGCAGAATATGCGAACTTATGATTGTACCACCTTACACATTTTAGTACCATATTCTTGCAATAAATTATTATTATTACGGGCGTTCAAAAAGGGCAGTAATCGCAGCCCATGGGCACCCATTTGTAGTGGGTGGCGGTCTTTGAGGGAGGAGTATACATACTTTTACTTTGAACAATGGTAGGTCATACCTCTCTGAGAAGACCCCACAGTTCGCAAAAAAAAGTGTCTTGTAAAGCGGATTGTAGAAGACTTTCAGCCAACATGTAAAATATGTTATTTCAAAAGCCCCTTGGGTGAAATTACCTACTGTTAATTGATAATCATCACAATTATATCCTACCTAAACTTTTTAGAAATCATAACGCTTATGTCCGCATTGTAATACTAAATCTTAAATGGTGGACTGCAGTTGAGTATAATAACAATTACAAGAAGACAATAGAGTGATCAAACAAAAGATAAATCGCACCAATTATTAGAAGCAATTCCGACTTCCGAACATTATTGTTGACAATATGGATAATTTTACAATCGCCACTAATATGTCAATTTTATTGCTTTGTTCTAGAACAACAGTAATTGCAGCCTTAAACTAGGGTACTAAGACTTATATTGCAATGGAAGGGTTCGTTGAAAAAATCGTAAGAGCAACCTTTTTGAACAGTTACGATCTATAACACGATTTAATTTATAGAAAAATGTATTTTATTTCTATAAAAGCAAAGTATTAATTCGAAACAACAAAATATAAGACCGATTCGGTATAATTTGTATAAATCTAGCTGAACGTTGGCACAATATAAATTCAGGAGCGGAGACCATAGAGTTTGAAATGCAACTTGTCAAAATTTGGAAAAAGAAACACGAGAAAACAATAGCGTCCATTTGGCGGCTGGCACGCGGCGCGCACACTCCGTCATGGCGCCGACTTTTGACAGTCATTAGAATGTTTTGTGTTGATTAGATTAATGTGCGGTCTTCGATTTCCACGACTGAGCCCTGGATGTTTTTATTTATGGCTGAATAAAATGTTTTAGTGTGTAATGTTTCCTTTGCGGTGCGTGGCGACTATTTTTTATACCGATACACGATTTAAGAGATGAATAAATTTCGTATTGTGGATAAAATTAATTTATAGCTTACGAATTATGCACAAAATCTAATTATAGGCTGCTAATATTACGTCACCTACTCCAGTTATTTTAAGTCATATGTACCTATTCGGAAAGGAAAATCTATTGGTACCCTTTTTGGATTCGGAAACAAGACCTCAGGGTAAGTTAGGGCTAGGTAACTAATTAGGGTAACACTGCCTTTTCTATGGATTACGTCCAAATCAATAATTGTAGTCAATAAGCTAAGTATGCTGATTTATGTGTATGTAAGTTCGATCAGAAGCAGAAGATCTAATTGTGTTTAGGTTTCAGGACTTGTATCACACGAGTAAGATATTGAATATAACAAATATTATAATTTGTTACAAAATAACACAAATAATAATAGCAACTAAAAAGTGCGATATAATTCCCAAGTGGTCACGCCTATTGGATTATGCGTGAAAATAATGAAAAAATAATATAACAGTTATTCTAGTCCATCTGCGAATGGCACGTGGCGGAGTTATGATGCCTCAGGGAGTAAAGGTGACATAATATCGGCTTGGGTTGAATATAAATAACGAAGTACGATGTATTTTTTTGCTGTAATACTGGAAGAAAGTTTCTACTATAACCTTATAAGAAGGTCATAGCTTCTATTAGGACTACAATTAGTTCCTAAATTCCCATAGTCAGTACCGTGTGTTGATATAGGTGCAAGATATGATTCTTAATGTAAACAAGTTATTTCAACGAAGCAGCTTTTTTAATATTTTGTACTATTTTTATTAATTTTTTATACTTCGTTACGTTGAAAGAAATACAATTAAATTATAAGGGATGCAAGGGTAATAAAATAGGTAGTAAAATAGTAAAGTGCAAGAAGTGCATAACCAAACCAACAAAAACAAAATTACAAGTAGGTACACCGAAAAATTATAGAATTACCTACCAAACAATCTAAAATAAAATAAAATATAAAACAAACTAAAATGTCACGGCTTCATGAATTACAATGCAATACAGCTAGGCTAGCTACAATTATAAAAGAGTTAGTGTAATAGCTATTTGTGTAGATATGTACCTACGTATCCGTTGTCTGTCAGATATTTCTCATCTTCATAAAAACATTATTGAGGTAGAAAAGTGAGATAAATCAGGATACTTATAGCGTGTTCAAGTAGCAGAGGATCTTCGCTTCATGATTACATTGTTAACATGCTGATCATCTTTCCGCCTAATCAATAAAATGCATAAACAAAACGAGGCCTAACTCCTCGCCCTTGCGGCACACCCCCGCATTAATGCAAGTTTTAATCAAAAAATCATGGGTGTGAAATCCAAACACGAGGGGATCCATTTTCCCATATCGATAATGAATTATTTGTAATGTTGAGGTAAAAAATAACACGTTTTTTCATACATTCGACGTGTGCATTTTAATCAGAAGACAATCAGGAAATTATTTTGTGTCAACAGAATGGGGGACCGCGATTGTCCGATGCACCGGTGACTCTGTGATTTCGTTTGCAGGAAATTATAGAAATAATTACTTTTACCTCACAATGGAAATAGGGGTCTTTCCATCAAAGTTACTCACTTTTATTGATGTTAATTTTTATTACAAGCATACATTAAAACGCCGAAGAATAATATATTCGAAAACGGCAATCATGAAGAGCAAATGTTATCATAAGATAAATAGGTAGATCTACCTTTCATAGCACACTATTAATTACAATTTTTTCCATGAAATTTTAATACTTATTAATTAATTTTATTTTATAATCGTATAGAATCAAAATAAAAGTGTATTTGTACTTTCAAAGTTTTAATAAAGAATACCTACCTAAATAATATTATAAATCTACGAGGCCCATCCAAGATATTACTACTCAAATCAACGCTTAACCAGGCCTAATATGTTTAAAAGTGAATTGATTATAGTAATGAAGTAACACAATAATCGCACTAACAACGGGATCAATGAGCCGCACTGAGCTACTGGAGCCCCATATGTCGGGGGCTGCGTAGTTCAATTTAGATATTTGATACTTTGTGACTAATTCATGTCAAACTGCAAACATAAAATTCATGTTTGTATTTTAACGTTAATTATCTTAAGCTCACTATTAAAATATTTTCCATCTTCGGTGTAAGAAGACCTACTTGGCGATATTTAGATATGGCGATGGTACAATGGACATGTACAGGACCTTAAAACTAAGCTTAGACGCATCTACAGACTATTGCCAAGTTATGTGACGAAACCTTTATAGCTTTGTGTGAAATAGAAAAGTTTGAAACATTTTTATGTCTTTTTTTCATAATCAAATTAAATGTCATCTCAACGATCAAAACCCTTCATTCGGGCTATGTAGTACCCCATTCAAGTACCAATTTCTATAGTGCAGTGACGGACGTATCAAAAGAAAGTGTTTTCAATAGTATGAATATTAATTATCCCGAAATAATTCACAAAATATGCCGCCCTCAAACTGATGTGCACTTTGATTTTTATAATTTAATTATTTAATCATATGCAAAGGGTTGTTTCGTGAATAGACGTCATTTTTTAATGAAATTTTGATTGAAACGTTTTTAAATAGTTCATACAAAACATGTTATTATAAACACGATGTTAAAAAGTATACCTACACCTTTTTAAAAATCGGTTCTCGACACCTTTGATATTTATATTATAACTTTGTATCTGTCATATTAAATTTAATATAAAAACATGTTTGATAACTTTCAAAATTAATTTAAAAAAAAACTTTATTTTGTTACAAATAGCTCAAAAAAAATGGACTTGAGGTGGTTTAAAAGTTTAATCGTCACAAATAAAGATTTATCTAAAAAAAACTACTATAACAACGTCAGGTAATAAAATTAATTTTAATGTTGACAATTGACGCGTTGTTGATGCTGGTTTAGGCTACAATTTAGTAAATTGAAAATTACGTTACGTTAAGTTCCATTGTAGTGTATTTACTAGTCCAATCAGATAATAATTAATAAACAAATAAGAAAAAGATTGTCTTCTCTTACGGTTTGATGAACATTTGAGTATGATTTGGCACCGACTTCCAGAATGAGCCTAGTATCTTCAATAAATAAACAAATTACCACTTCATAGATTTAATTGATTCAGAAATACAATTTCAATTGATATTAATAGGAACAGGAACAGGTCACACTTTTTGTTAAAAATTAATTTGCTTAAAAGAGAGAGAATACATCTCTCTCTCTATTTATTACATTACAGATAACTCCATTGTGGTAACTATTTACATCATATACAAAACAATACAACAACTGAAAAAACAACACACCATTAAACAGTAACACCTAGATTAAAATATTTACAAAAATACTAAATATTTCTTACTTAGGAACTGAGATGAAGCGAACAGTGTCAGTTCCGTCAACGGACAATTAAAAACGTCTGTTTATATATATGTGACCTAATAGAAGTATCAACACAATCGAATCTTAGAAATATATAACTAGCGAACCCGACAAACGTTGTCCTGCGTGATATTTCAAACGATTATTATATTAAACAATGTTTGAAAGTACTGCAGCGCCATCTTCCGAGCTGATTTGTGAATGTAATCCATCCAAACGCATACAAAAAATCATTCAAATCGGTCCAGTCGGTTAACAGTAGATTAATGTGCAGTTACAGTAGAATTATAATATATAAGATAGTAGCAACGGAGTTGTAAAAGATTAATATCTATGACATAGCTACATAAATGAGGTTGCATAAATCGGCTAGTGATTACATAGATAATTTTCCAATAATATAATGGAAAACGATCCCACAGCAACCCCTTCTCTCCCACAATGACTGTCAGTTTACTGCACCATTTGTATTCATTTATTTTCGTTCGCTTTTTACCAATTTCTCTTCGAATGAGTTGCATATTGCGAACCATTTATATCAATATCCAACTACTTGTTGTAGAGTTGAAAATAAATCAGTAAAATACGCTTGAGGTTGTTATTTACTACTTTTTATATACTTTTAATACCTATAGTTATAATTAAGGTTACAGAAATGAAGTATGCCTCTTAAATATTTTTTCATGAATACGATTGTAGGTATTACAATAGGTATATGGCTTATCACTTATTTTTAGAGATGATAAATCTTGAAGATGATCCAAGACTTAGACAAAGCTTTGACAAACTCAACGTCTTTAAGTTAAGTTCTAAGTTCTATTCTAAGTCCTAAAGAATTCGACATTAGAATAGAAAATGCGTGGAGAAAATATAGGACGATACATGTATACTTTCAGTTTTGAAATACGACTACCAAACTTGGGCAAATAAAATAATACCAAATAAAAAAATTAAAGGTTTGTCAAAGAGCAATTGAGAAAAGTTTACTTAATATAAACGAAAGAGATAAGGTTAGAAATAATTACATTAGGAAAAGGAACAAAAATGTCGTCTACGTTACAAAGAGTATTCAAAAATACAAGTGAAGGTGGACGGGGCACACTTTGAGAGGAGCTGAGAAATGGATTTAATCTTTAATGAGTTGGTACTAAAAAGTTGGAAAAAGAAAAAAGGCGGACACTACAAGAGATGGGGCAAGAAGGGGCAGAATGGAAGGGTCTGGAGAAGGCGTTTGTCGGGATAGGCAAACGGACTTGAAAATGACTACAAATTTATAAGTATCCACTATGATAGTACATATATGTATAGACAAGTTAAAGACAGTTTAAAAAAAACCAAGAAAATAACTAAGTGAGGTTTTTAACTCCTAACCCTAAATTTATATATTTTATATTCTGCTCTCCTTAGTAGCAATGCAATGATGATTGTTCAACGCTAATTTTGATTTGTTTTATTTTTTTAACAAATAAAAATTTGTAATAATCGAATGTTAATTAAATTAATTTATACAAGAGCAGTGTTGGCCTAGTGGCTTCAGCGTGTGACTTTCATTCCTGAGGTCGTAGGTTCGATCTGCACCAATGGAATTTATTTCTATGTGCGCATTTAACATTCGTTCGAAAACATCGTGAGAAAAAGTCGACGGCGTGCGTCAGGCACAAGAGGCTGATCACCTCATCATGAAGCAGATACAGAAATCTGAGGCCCAGACCTAAAAAGGTTGTGGCGCCACTGATTTATTTCTTAAATTATGCTTAAACTATAACTATAGCAGTATAGATAGACTAATCATAATAATAATCACGGCAGTTTGTCGTAGACATTACTAAAATATATAAAACCCCTAAAATGCAGATACATGTGGCCAAAAGTCCAGTAAACAGAGACACATCGACATTCCGACGAGGCGACTCTTATCACGGGTATAAATTCTGACCCGTCTTTAGTCACTCGTAGCACACGATGAATGCCATACATTCCTAACAAAAAATACCGGATAACTTTTGTTAAAACATAGGTATACAAAAGAGAAGTATATATTTATGAAAACTGTATACCAGATTCTTAATTAACGAGAGAAATTCATAAGATCGTAGAAATAAACACAGATCTATCTGAATGATATATTAATTTAAGTAAAATAAAATTTCAATTATAAGTTCCTAAAATGTTGATAGTTTCGAGCTGGGTTAGATTCTGTCGAAAGCAATATTAGTTTTAATGAAAGGAAAAAAGTGCGTAAGTACATAACTTTTGAAATACTTTTGCAATACAACGAACATTTTAAAATTCTATATTTTTAAGCACCTCTTAACACATTTTTTATATCGCGACATCTGTGCTTGGATAAGTGTTTCAAAATTGTCGTATGCACTTACAATATCCGGTGCAATTCTGTCTATTTTAGACACACTTAAATGTCATAAAAATTATCTCAACTCGCTTGTTTGAAGAGATTTATGACTTGTATCCGACTGGAATGAAAGGGGAGTATACTATTTTTTTTTTAATCTCCGTAGATCTATGGCACATACTGTAGGTTATTTATCATGGTGAATCCATGTTTGCAAGATTATTTATAAGGCTATTGGTAAAGTAGGTGTGGGAAATTGTCTTTGGAATCCCAGGATCATACCAGAATAAACTCGCTCATATATGGGATATATTTTTGTGGCAACAATATCTTATTCAATAAATTTTAAATAAATATATTCAAGTAACTAAGGACTGTGAATTTTAAGAAACGGACAACTTTTTTAATTATATACCTACATTAAATAAATCAATCGAATTAGTATTAGTGCTAAACAATTATAAATGAACCTTGTCAAAGACATATCTATGATACTAAACAACTCCTATCCAGTTTCGTAGAGCTGTCTAAAAAAACAATAAGCGTAAACTTATTTATATTATTCTCACTGTTATAGTAAGGTAATTTTATGATTAATTATTTGTTAGTATTACGTATTAATTTAACACATATGGGAATTAGTTTTTAATTTAATTTTATATGCTTCAGTATGTAAGATTAGGTATGCCATTAAGCAGACCTCTTCAATATAAAATAATCAGTAGATAATTTAAAAAAATAGCTTATTGAAAAACTATTTTAGTGCGAATGATGTTTAGTTTACTGTGGAAATTATTAAAATGTTTTATTGACAATATAAAAGCTACATTTGCTAATCTCATGATAAACTGATACGGTAATTCGTGCGTCAATAAAGTGTGCAAACAATGGTAAAAGCATACGATAATGCTACTGCGGCCATATGGTGTAAAACATTGATTGTATATACATAATACTATCTGACCATCTTTATAGCTCAGCCAGTACGTACGCATTTAGCAATAAATTTAACGTAGGTATATTCATACTTTTAGTAAGACTGGTGCCATCAAAAACTAAATTAAAAAAACCAGGCCTAGCAACTCAGTTCTTCCGTAAAAAGTCGGTTATTAAATCATTACGTAATTAGCTAAATTTTACACTGTATATTGCGATAATAATTTTTTTTTTTTAAATAAGATATTTACTAAGCCATCGCATGGGAACAATGTATCTCACATATAATATAAAATTACATTGTTGAGTGCAATTGGTGTAATTAGACAAGGGGTCCGAAACTGCAAAATATTTTAGTTTTTCCTCTAAGCAATAATTTTATTCTAAATTTGAAGGTTCTACGTCTGCTAGAAGAGCCTTAGAGTTTTGAGGATCGGTCAGTCAGTGGCAAAATTAAGAAACTTTGACTAGTTATAAATTTTAAACTTCAGGATCAAATTTAATGAAATGAAATTGAAATGAAAATATGAAATATGCCGTGTTTATACAATGTCTGCCCACTTACTGAAAATTTATGCAGGCTTCCAGTTATCCACAACAAAGTTATAGGTGGGTCGAAAGTGGCCTGAACTGTCGCGAGAAAAGGATGGTTCGGCCGTGCCGCTTTTTTGCTGGACATGGGGAAATAGAAGCTTACTGTAATGTTGTGTCAAATAGAATACATAATAACAAAAAGGTCAATTAAAACTGATTTAATACATTTGAATTTATATTAATATCTTTGGAAATTTATAAATATATAGATAAGTAAGTAGTTACTTTATAATTGATCTAAATAGTAATAATCAATAATTTAAGAATCATTGTGGTTACATACAGGAATCTGTTATATTGAAAAATATTGTTTATTTAATAAAAATAATTTACATTTTCTCAAACCAAGGATATAATTGACGAGAAAAACTGAAATACTTCGCCACTATTTTAATTAAGTTTATATGTGTTTGATTGTTATTCTTTTATTTAAGGCCTGTTAATATATAATCAAAGCAGATCCCTAACGGGCAACTTTGGGAGCGCTGTCGAGAACACCTGATTAGCCAGCAGATCAAGTGACGCAAGTGATCCGATTCCAACCATATCCCTAAGCAGGCGCCTGGTTGGTACCCGCAAGAAGAGCGAAAGCGTGGCGGTCCCAAGCAAATACTGGTGTCGTACAGTAGCAGATGAGGCAAAAAGAGCCGTAAAGACTTGGAGCCAGTTGAAATACGAGGCTCAAGACCGAACGCGATGGAGACTCACTGTAGAGTGTAGACGCCCTCTGCCCTGTCTAGGGGTAATCGAATCGATTAAATGAAAACTAGTTATATGAGTAAAAATGTTCAATCATACTTTTGATTGACGCTCATAACACCCCCATTTTATGCCTTAGGTATGTCTTAAAACGAGTGCTAGTCTTATCTCGGCAAGTTCAAAGAAACAGATGTGCAGTGGCGCTATCCACTTGAACGCTCAATACGGCTTTGTGTGTTGTGGGAACCGATAGAACTCTGGTCCAATGGTTAAACATATAATTATTTAATATTAAACAACCACATGATAATGCCTTTAGTTAAATCTATACATTCATAATTAGTAATTTATGTATTTAAAATAAATTACCAAGTTACTAGGTATCGGCAAGTTTCCAAATTCAAATTCACTTTTTTGCTTATTTGTACTTCCGACTTAGCCATCGGAAAAAACGCTCACCACATATCAAAGACTGCTTTGCTTTTTACTTTCATAAAAACTAATAATAATAATAATAATAATAATAATAATAATAATAATAATAATAATAATAATAATAATAATAATAATAATAATAATAATAATAATAATAATAATAATAATAACAATAATAATAATAATAACAATCATAATAATTACAATAACAATAATAATAATAACAATCATAATAATAATAATAACAATAATAATAATAGCCTTTATTCAGATACATTTACAATAAAACAAATTTTAATTTTAATCCTCTTCTAGTGTACCTATCGGTGTGTCCTTTTTTGGCAAAGGCCTCCTCCAAATCCCGCCATTCCTCTCTGCACTGTGCCACTCTCTGCCATGTCATACCATGTCAAAAAACTAAATTAAACTAAATGAACTCTTTAAAGTACTGCTTTGTCTCTTTCTACTGCGTATGTATTCATAGAGTATACAACTACTCTGTATAAATTAACAAAGACATCACGATACTCTCACATACAAGTGGGTTCCATTACCATTCCTTACATAATTAGTCCAAATTAAAGGTTCAACAATGTTCGAACAGTTTGTCCTTTGGGACGTGAGAAGTGTCTTTAATGTATTAACGAACTTATTAACTCCTGCGAAGCGGCTCGACCGATTCTTATGAAATGTTTTATGCATAATTAGTAAGTTTGAGAACCTATCTATCTTACAAACCCTTAAGTTATAAGGGTGTCCCTCCAAAAATTTTTTTTTATTTTTAGCCAAATGTTTTTGGTTTTTATTTTTTTATGATAGCCGATAGGTACAACATACTCTACGATCAACCCCTATTTTTTTTTTATTATAGCAGATAGTTATTTTTATTGAACCAAAACAATATTTCTTAGAAATAATATACATGGCAAAACGTTTGTCGGGTCAGCTAGTATATATATTACATATATATATATATAATAAGATGCCTTTTTTATTTCCATATCCTTAATGTGTGTTTCAAGTAGTAGTAGTAATATGTTGCTCGCCTGTGGGTATGCACCTCCCTTGGGTAAGGCCTTCTCCAACCCTTTCCAGATGTCTCTATCTTTGGTCTGCCAGTATTTTCAAGTCAAGTCAAATCATTTATTCCAATTATTAGACCCCCTAAAATGGCACTTCAAAAGTGCGTTAAATAAAATATAAAGATGATTCTAGTTGTTCCCTCCAAAAGGTAGTTTCGTGCGGAGAAGAATGGGCAAGAAACTCCACACTTACTCTTTTAAAATAGGTTTACAATATTTTGTATACATTAGTTAAATAATTATATGTGAAGACAATGTACTCCTAGAATAAAACCACTAAACTAAAATATTCAGTCAATTATTGTATTGTTAGTATACATGTTCCTCACATATTTACAAATATCGAAACCGTAGAATATTATACATTAAAGAGTGTTAAAAAAAAAACAGCGTGTGAGGTAAAAATTAAATTAAAAATAACAAAACTATATAAAATTTCCTGCTATTTCCATCAATTCATCAGCCCACCTTCTTCTGCCGATCGCTTCCATTGTGTTGTCTTTAATGTCCATCTATTGTCTAAGTATCGTGTTACGTGTATAATATAATTAAATACGCACGCTTTCGTTTAGTGCTTCAAATAACTCTCTATAGGAATTTACAGGGAGAACATAATGAAATCCAGTACAGGTTCCGAACATCTTCTGTAAACACTGCCACTGTGTCTTATGTCTTAAATACGCTGGACATCTGAAATCGATACAAGATCCCGATTACTTGAGAGATGAGACACAAAGGAATTAATTTTATTCACCCCGGACCGGAAGGAGGGCTCGGACCGGAAACATCCGGTCTGCGATTTTATTGATTGCGGCTAATCCATTTCGGGGCTCCATGGATTCAGTGACATGAAAACCGACCGATTGTTTAAGAAAAAGTTAAAGTGCGAATTCCGTATTTGTTAACGTACCTACCTATTCATTTACTTAGACTTTGAATTTGTTTCACGAAGATTGAGATTCACATATTTGAAGAATTACAAAATAAAACTGAATAGAATACAGGTAATGACGTTTTTGGAACATTTCTAAGCAAGTTAGTCTAGGATACCTAACGTATTTACAAGAAATAAATTAATTAATTAACTTCCGTCTTCCAAAAATAAATCTTTTAATAAAAAAATATGTTAAATGTTAATAAAATAATAAAATATAAGAGAAAGTTTAATTTTTTTTTGTAAGTTAACTAGAACTACTTAGACCTAATTAATTGATTTCTCCGCTACGGCGTCGGCGCCTTATCATTGCTACTTGGTGGCATAATGCTGGTCTTATTTCAATAGAGGTAATTATTATTTAAATATTGCCGTTTCTTAAAAAAATACTAAAATACTTTACTTATTTTAAATTAAATTTTATAAACATTTTTTTATTTCTAAATATACAGGCTTGAACAATTTATACCTGCTACCTATAGTAAATTGTTTGTTTATGTAAATTCAATTCAAAATCACCGGCTAAAAGAAAACTTTAAATACAAATATAGTTTTCGTTATAAAGTGGGATATTTAGCGTTAATCACATCATTGCGTCATGCGTTAAAGCCCGTGTGAATAGGACAATGATTCGGCTGACGGTTCGGGGATTAGATGTGCTTTTAGCTTTAGAAGGTATCGCCTAACGTTCACAAAAAAAAACTAAAATATCAGAACTAATGTGTGTTACGGTTTCAGTTGGGTTCGAATATGTATGAACTTCCATAACCCCCACTGGGGCATAGAGTTTTCAGCCTTCTTTGTCGCAATATGCACAATATTTTTTTACTATACAAATGAGCAAATGTTGAACATAATCAATTTCTGCTCAGCCAGGGTTCAAACGTGAAATCGCTTTCTTAAGTACTAGGCTACTGTCATTATGTTTTCATATAAACTTAAACAAATATGTAGATAATAAAAAGAAGAGAAAATAATTAATACTTCTCTTTTAATGATATAAAGTTCTTACTTCTTCTTGCATGCAAAATTTACGACGCTGCTTTGTTAAAATTTGGTGTAATGGTTGAATTACTAATAGTATCCAGAATATTCGTTTCATATCGTTTCATGAACGAGATTAACATCGTTACTTATTTATTTTACACGACGTAACTTATTATCGGTATTCCTCCACACACTAGGAAAAAATCCAGGTGGGTGAAGTCAGAATCAGACACAGATATGAAAATACTATAATATTAATATAGACTAGTCTAAACTAAATTTGATCAACACATGTTAAGAACTAAAATGGCTTCCTGGAAAAGTGAAAAAGTACAACATAATATTAACAAAAGCCCACGTAGTCCAAGTGATAACAACTTTGCGAATTTAGCACATAAGCCTCCAAAATCCTATTAAACAACTACAAAAGTGATATTTCACGCAACAAAACACACAAAGTGGCAAAAGTCTGTCACTATACAACTCCAGGCGTATTCGCCGACAAAAGAGCAACCTTATTATTTGTTTCGCATTGTCCTTCAAAATGTAATGTCATTGTCAAGAGCGTTTAACACTCCGTTTGGCGCTAAAAGTGACATGTCAATTTTAAAAAAAGATTAAAGATCCATCGAGTCTATCTATGAGCTTTGCTTCGATAGACTTGTATGCTCTATGGTTTAAACATAATAAGCCTCCTTTGTGTATGGCCTGTTTGTGAACTTTTGATTGTGTTTTCCTAAATAGCTCTAAGGTTTTTAGTTGATTTATTGTTTGTGTAATAAAATGAACCTATCTGATTATCGATGCTGTCTGATAAAGAAGCAATGGCGTGGCCACATATGGATACATAAAGCTAATTTCGACCCCAAGCAATAAGCTAATTGTGCACGCGATCGTCCGTCATACGTTACAATTAAATTGATGAGCCTATGCTTTTGTATGCAAATGTATATTGATGTTGAAGTTTACATTTTCTCTATAACATATCTTATATGAGGTTTGCCCTGTAAGTTGACTGTTAGCCATTATTATAGCTATATATAATTATTATACTTTTATAAGCAATGTCAATCATTGATTGGCTCACAGGCTAGGGTTATATAATGTGTTTTATACGCAGATCCTGGATTCGATTCCCAGCGGAACAATAAATGTTTTGAAGGCACAGATTACCTACATACTATACTTGCTTGTTAATTATTAAGTAATCAGATGTCTAACTAACCCCACTTTAAACTTTATTTTGAAGATAACGAATTGTGAAATATCCCAAGTAGCTATATCTCTATTAGCCCTTAAATAGCGATCGATCTCTTAAAGAAGTATTTAATGACTTCGTCAACGTGTGAGGTTATAAAAAAATGGCGCCAAATGTTCGCGCCGAAATTCATTAGCCACAAAAAATTGTTCCATAGATAGAGTTATCTCACAGATGTTACGATTCCAGATTAAATCGTAAATGTTTAAAAACCCTAAGAAAGTTTTCCTAAAATTTATTATAGATTATTCTTTCTCTCGCACAGACTTTTTTACTATTCAAAGGATAGTAGCCGTAATGCTAAAGCGATAGAGCTTAAAATTGATTTGATTAAAATTTGCATGAAATGTGTAGGAAACGGAAATAGTTAAGGTGCAGATGTTCGTGATAGCGCTTTTTGGAGATAAAAATGCAATGACGTAATAATGCAACCTTATCGTCTTTTCAAAGGGTATCACTAGGGATGTCACATTTTTTATAAAGTTTTTCGATTGATTTATTACCTAGATTTATTATTTAGTAATATTTATTTATAAAGTTAAATATATATTTGGCATATGACATATAAACCTACTTAGGATCATAGGTTTTCGGGAAACCATAGTCAGTAAAAAAATGAAATCCATACCTTCTTCAGTCGCACTCTTAATTTCTGAAGGTTGTGTTAGTGGCGCCGCACAACTTCTTCCATTCTTCCACTCTCCCCTTCTCGGCAAGCCTTTCTAGACTTTCTGAATCTCTGCGTGTTACATGTTACAAATACTCGGAATGCGTTGGTAACAGTGTTGATAGACGATTTTTAACCTTTAAACCATACCTAACTGTTTCTCATCAAAAAGCAAAAAATAGCTTTTAGTATATTCTAATTACCTACTTATAATAAATACCTAAGTTATATATAACTAATAAATGACAAATTAAAATAACCTATGACAAATTCTAATAAACTTATATAGCTTATTAAATTTATCAAAGTTATTTTATCTGTGAAGTGAATAACACAAATTAATCAGAACCATAGGATTGCTCACCTTTAAAACAAAAAAGTAAATTCGGAAAATCCAATATTCGATATTCAAATCCGTATTAAAAACCTAAAACATTAAAGATCAACAAAACTAGATTGCCGACCACAAAAAGACCAAATCATAAATCATACTCATTATATCCGAACAGGATTATTTTTTATCCAAGAAAATGTTCAAAAAAGCATCAAAAGCCTGTAAAGGGGGTCGCCATTTTGTGAGGGTCTACAACTGCGGGGCGGGAAAATGAGAAGCTTTCGACCAACGGCAGACGAGTATTCAAAAAGGCGTCCTATTAACCGGCCAATCAGAGAGAAGGCTGATCTGTCATGCGCCTTGGCGTCGATCCATAGAATTATACATATAGTACGGCAGTGTGGGCTTGGCTCTTGCCGGGTGAGAGTGTGTAGCTCTTTCGTTTTTTATTAACAAAAAATGTCGAAGTGCCTCAAAACGGAATAGTGTTTAGTGATCTTGTGATAGTATTTATGTGCACTATACGTCTTTTAAGTATTTTCAAGTTTTCTAACTAATAATAAGTTAAAACAAAAGATTGTGTTATTGAGTCTCGTATCGTCTTTAAAAATTGAACACACAGAGCTAAACGCGTCATTAAAAATTGTACCATAGACAGGTCTTTTCGTAAGT
This sequence comes from Pieris macdunnoughi, assembly GCA_905332375.1. Classification (NCBI taxonomy): domain Eukaryota; kingdom Metazoa; phylum Arthropoda; class Insecta; order Lepidoptera; family Pieridae; genus Pieris; species Pieris macdunnoughi. The sequence continues at coordinate 467,955 of CAJOBZ010000080.1, read as the reverse complement.
GTTATAAACTGGTCTTAAGTAGACCATCCGTGTTGTTTAGACCGGTGGTAGAACCTGATACAGTGATGGTGATGGCCAGTGGTGGTGGCGGGATGGTGCAATCCCCGCCAGACATGCTGCACCATCACAACATCATGGATACTTCTTCACACGTGGAGATGATGCCCAGTAAGTAATTTTACCAATATTATAAACAGATCAACAATAAATAAAAAATAATTTACATTTACCTATGGGAAAATATGTTGTGGTATTCCTTTATGAAATTATTATACCTAAGTAACTGGTTGCACTGTTGTTGCATGCAGATGCAGGTTAATATTTCACCTTCCCATTAATTTTATTTATGACATAACGCATCGTGAAATTAAAAAAATATGTCTAAGGCCCTCACTTGAAATATAAGTGTAATTTTATTATGTTGTTAAATAATAAGGCATGTCAAATGAAAAATCAAAACTAATAGTAATAATGCAGTAACATTCTGTTTAATTAATAATTTTATGTGACCAAAACGTTTTATTTTTTATTTAGGTATATATACTAATTTCCTTAGAATATTTAGTTTGTAGTTTTATTTTCTTTACTAATGTGCAACAACTAAATTCGGGTTGGGTGTTAAATACCACCGCACTTTTTTGACGATACTAATTATCTAGGAGTGTCCGGGGGACCTTCATTGGAACACCTCCAAGTGAGTTTTGCTCCGGAAACGCGTCTAAATATTTTTATAAAAAATTTAAAGTTTTGTGTAATGTATTAAAATTTGTAAACAATCCGCCATTTTCTACTTTTCTATTGGTTATAAGTGATGTGACGTTCACTTAAAAAAATCGTGTTTTTAATTTATCGATTGTTAATAATCGTTTTATTTATTTATCGATTATTTCCTCATTTTTGAAATTTAAAGTTATAGAATAATCAACATTGAAATTAACCTAATTTCGTGTTGATAGATTATAGGGTTCCGAAATTTTTTGAAATTATCGATACCTACTCGTCTGTATTTTCTAATTAGTACTTGTATTTCATTGTTTGCAACTTTCTATATTATTTAATTTTTACTAGAATAAAGTGTTTACTTTAATATCCAAAAAGTACCCAAAACCGAATCAGAGCACCCCACTATCTACGTGGTCTTGTCTGTCTTACCCCTAGAGTGTATATAAATAATCGGAGGCGCGGAGGAAGAGCAGCCCCCACCCGCTGTAACAAAGCACAGGCATTATGAAAGCTGTAGCGGCTGAGGCTGGTCGCCGAAGGCGACCAAAAAGCTGAGGTTGCGGAGGCTTGAATAAAATGCCTGTGCTTTGGTACGCAAGGATGGAGGGGCTGCATTTCCCGTAGCGCCGGAGCTGTCCACAAAAACAAATATTATTTAGATTGGTTAGGTTAGAGTTAGTATATGAATATTTGGTCGCCGAAGGCGACCAGGACGCCGAGAAGCCGAGGCTTGAATAAACAATTACTATTTAGATCGGAGCTGTCCACAAAAAAAAATATTATTTAGATTGGTTAGGTTAGAGTTAGTATATGAATATTTGGTCGCCGAAGGCGACCAGGACGCCGAGAAGCCGAGGCTTGAATAAACAATTACTATTTAGATCGGAGCTGTCCACAAAAACAAATATTATTTAGATTGGTTAGGTTAGAGTTAGTATATGAATATTTGGTCGACGAAGGCAACCAGGACGCCGAGAAGCCGAGGCTTGAATAAACAATTACTATTTAGATCGGAGCTGTCCACAAAAACAAAATATTATTTAGATTGGTAAGGTTAGAGTTAGTATATGAATATTTGGTCGCCGAAGGCGACCAGGACGCCGAGAAGCCGAGGCTTGAATAAACAATTACTATTTAGATCGGAGCTGTCCACAAAAACAAATATTATTTAGATTGGTTAGGTTAGAGTTAGTATATGAATATTTGGTCGACGAAGGCGACCAGGACGCCGAGAAGCCGAGGCTTGAATAAACAATTACTATTTAGATCGGAGCTGTCCACAAAAAAAAATATTATTTAGATTGGTTAGGTTAGAGTTAGTATATGAATATTTGGTCGCCGAAGGCGACCAGGACGCCGAGAAGCCGAGGCTTGACTAAACAATTACTATTTAGATCGGAGCTGTCCACAAAAACAAATATTATTTAGATTGGTTAGGTTAGAGTTAGTATATGAATATTTGGTCGCCGAAGGCGACCAGGACGCCGAGAAGCCGAGGCTTGAATAAACAATTACTATTTAGATCGGAGCTGTCCACAAAAAAAAAAAAAAATATTTAGATTGGTTAGGTTAGAGTTAGTATATGAATATTTGGTCGCCGAAGGCGACCAGGACGCCGAGAAGCCGAGGCTTGAATAAACAATTACTATTTAGATCGGAGCTGTCCACAAAAACAAATATTATTTAGATTGGTTAGGTTAGAGTTAGTATATGAATATTTGGTCGCCGAATTTTCAATTATTTTTAATATTAAAATCGAATACAAAAATCGATTTTCACTTTTAAAAAAATCGATTATTTTTCACATCCCTATTAATTTTATAAACTTAATCGGCCATTTTGAATGTGGTTTATGCTAGACTAGCGGTAATTAGTTTTACAGTGCAAAGTTTACTTTATAAATCTTTATAAAATTTTTGACGCGTTTCCGGAGCAAAACTCACTTGGAGGTGTTCCAATGAAGGTCCTCCGAGACTCCTAAATAATTAGTATCGTCAAAAAAGTGCGATGGTATTCAAAACTGTTACCCATGTCCTAAAGTGTATATATATATATATATATATAAGTATAGTAAAACTATTTTATATTGTAACCGCAAATAACCCGCATAACACAGTTGTGTAAAATCAAATGCCAATTTATCAGAATGAGATCTGCTAATTTTGATTAAAATCTCGCAGCTGAGATATTTTATTGAGAAAATTTAGATTATTATCGGTGATTGGTGGGCCTGCGTTTACTACCTTGGCATTTAAGGGATTATTAGTAAAATACTATATATTTAATTAAAACACGTTTTAATAAGTTGGTATTAGCAATAGTCACCGGCCTTGATCTAAATATTCCTTTTTTATATTTAAAAACTTTTTAATTCAATTAGATATTAATGTACATACCTACTAATTATGTGGTACATTATTTATAGTTAAAATTTTATGTTTGAGATATAACATACATATTATAATAGTCTCATATGTGGCCTTCTGGCTTTAAATAGCATAAAAGTATTTGTTAAAAATAATGTATAGGAACCAACACCTGCTTAATTAATAAATTGCTAGGCAAAAACCTGTTCTGAAAGAAGGGAAAAGTACGGCGATTATAAAGGTACTGTAACCTTTAAAGTATATAATATATAGATACATATAATGTATATTTATAACACATTAAGAAAATTCAATGGCGTATTTTTATGGTATATACTGAATAGACAGCTCTCATATTACGAAGGTATTTCTTATAATAAGTTAATTACACACATTCCCTACACGAAAATGATCTTATTAAACTGTCTCTTTCTATCACAGCGTTAACACAGTGGTAGAGAAAGAGACGAATGGAAGCTTTTTTTAAAGGACTGATGATTTTAAGAATAAGGCTTTTAATGATATTTTTATGTAGGTATTACGTTTATTGTGTATAAGAGAAAAAAAATTAATTCCATTTATATTACTTTATATTTATAAATTTTTATATCTTATTGAAGCTACAAAAATTACATACATTATTATTTGTTTCTTATAAAATTTCTTTAAAAAATGACACTCCAATCAAAAATCCGAGAACCATTAAATCTTGCAAAGTTTAACCAATAAATGTAATGTGAGGGGGTTGATTGATTTATAAACGGGGGTCGTTTCGACCGAAACATTATTTCTGCTAATGCCACCCCGCATTTTGGGGTTACGAGATTTATTTGTCTATGACTTTTTCTAAGTAAAACTCATAATAAGACAGTATTTGACTGAATTAAATAAGTGTTTCTCATAGACCAGCTTTGCAGCTTAACACGTTTTAAAGTTGCTATTAAGAATATTTTTTCAGACGCTGTCTATTAATAGATAAAATTTTCTTTATCTGCCTTGTTCTCTCTGTCCTAAATCTTAATAAAAGTGGCTGTTCTCTTTACTGGCCTCTTATAAGAAAATTAAGTGATATTCTTCTTTTTATTTTAATAAATAAAAATGCGTTTATTCTATATAAATAAATATGGATTATTTCCAACACACAAATATACAAAATTTGTAACCTACATAATAATAAAAATTAAAACGAATATAAAATAATTGTTAAGTGATATTCTTCGTTATTTACACTAAAGTAGGTACACACAAAAAGCGTAATATAGAGACTAACAAAAACATTAAAGTGCAGTTGGGTTGAGTCTAGACACAATATAAATTAGCATCATTATACCTAAATGAAATGCAATTTTGTCCTTAGCAGCTGATAGATAATTATCAAAAGTATTATCGATCAAATATTAAGTAAATAAGATACATTGTAATCTTTAACAAATATTTTACAAGCGTGTTCTTGTTATTGGCAGGTGCTTTTTATCTATTATTTGTTGAGTTTAATTATTACATAGGAATGCTGTAGTGTTTAGCATAAACGCAATTGGGGAAGGGGAGGGAAACATACGCTCGTCCCTTACCTGTATTGCTATACAAAGGTAGCCGTTGAACTCTGAGGTCCAGAATTTATAACCAATTTGAAAGGTTTCAAAATGCTATCCAAAATTTTGGACAATCTCGTTAGTTTTAGTACCCGTCCCGGATTATATGGTCCTCGAGATTGAGCTAGGTTCTCTTATGCTGCAGGGATATGGGTGGGCATTTCCTGACGCTAAAAAAAAGTTTATCCAAATATATTTTCACATCCTGTAAAAGGGGTGATAAATAGATTTAAATTTAATTTGCATTATTCAGTTTAAAATGGTATAGAATTAAAAAATTATAGGACGGTGTCTGCCAGTTTTAGCATAGTTTAGGCATTTAAGATCTTTCTTTTTTTTCTTTCTTTCCAATACGCTGTGTATTGGAAATATTTCAAAATAGTAATTATACCTATATTAAGCCGATTTTTTTAAAGACTAAAAAAAAAAATCTATTCAAAATAATGTTATAACAGATATTTCTTTGTTGCTTTTGGGTTTAAACCGCTGCAAGAAATATTGATAAAGCAAGATACGAAAAAGATGTTAAAACTGTTTCTATACTTTGAGTTTTCCTCGTTTGCTTGTGTTTAGGAACATTGCGTAAAGTTGCAAATTGCACAAACTGAATCGTAAATGCAGATCCTACAGTGCCATATTCAACAATAATATTGTTATTTACCAAGAAATGTAGGGGTTCACTCAATGTGTTTTTATCTAACCTATAACATCTCATGTTCCTATATATTTTGACTCTGAAAGTGCCAAGGGAGATGAAGAAGAGGGCGCCCTAAAAAGGTGGATAAAAAAAATAGAAGCGTTAGCAGGAAGCGATTGGAGAAAGAAAGCTATGAAGGAAGTTAAGGTAACAAGAAAAAAAATGTATACCTAGGTATTCTACATTTGTGGAGATTGGAAATAAACGGGCTTTATTATTATTATATATTTTTGACTCTAGACGCAAGCTAAACATGTAAGATACATAACAACTGTTACAGCCACTTAATTTGTGATTTAAATAAGATAATGTTTTTGAATGAAATTTGTAAACAAAATCATGGCTTCGCAACGTTAGAGAGTGGACGGATATTGCGACTGGGTAAGAATTTCTGCATCTTTCAAAGGACAAGACACGCTTCACGAGACTGACGGCAAACCTCCAGTAATGGAGAGGCTCCTAAAGAATAAGACGAAACATTTTGTAGAATTATGTTTAAGTCCAGTTTAAAAAACGTTATGTCAACTCAAGTCTGTCATCATTTAAACAAAACAAAATTTAAAAAAACTAATATTATAAAAAATAGTTTGATGCTTGGAAAATAAGGATCTACAGCGTATTTTCGCATTCCGCTTGATATTTCAAAATGCGTAGACGCCTGCGCAGCCCTACGCTAACAAAACAATACAGGCAAAGTACTTTACGTTTTATTATTCACCGCTAAGTGACAGCGCAAACAGCGCCCGGTATTTTTAGATTTTACCTATTTCATTTGCAACTGGTTTTTGTGCATATTGGCATGCACTATGTGCGAAACTATCTTACTCTATTGTTTCTTGTCTATGGGTAACCTCTTAGATTTCCTTTATAATTCCCTGCCCCTAGTTGCCCCGAGAGGGAGCTCCAGGCACTCTACCCAAAGAAGACAGCTTTTGTCAATGTATTTGGCTAAACCACTATATAAACTTTAGAATTCTCTTTACTTCTGAATTTGTACGTTTAATTATGGAGTTAGTAAAATGAAAATCCATATTAAATAAATAAACGCTAAAAATAATACATTTTTGAAGTTAAAAAGGGTTTAAATAGACTTATAGTAGATATTATTAATATACATATGTTTATTATTATAAATTTTGAATAGTTTTTATCATTTTATTTGGACAGCTACTAAGTACACTATTTAATACTTTAAACTGCTTAATTTTCTATTTAAGTTTTACGTTGGTGAATTTAAAGTATCTAAATATGTGTTTTAATCAATACAAAAATACACAATGGGTGTCTGATTCGAGTTTCGTTCCTTGTCCCTGATTTTATTAGAAGAAACACACAACATTATATTAAGAGGCATGAGTAGAGGTAGTAAGTTATAAAGGTGTAAATTAGAAGATCGATCATAGGCACCGCCGCCCCACTGTTCAGGCACGTACAGCTTTTTTCTGAGACGGTTTTTTTAAATTGTTACATAAAATAATCTTCGTAACACACGTTAATATTATTTTCTAATTTCTTAATAAAACTACGACTGTTCGCCCAGTGGTTATACCTACGTGTGACTTGGGCTCCGGACTATACAATACCTATAGATAAGAAAACATAAAGAGGAAACCGGCATGATCTAAAATCTATTTTTTTAATGCAAAAAGCTGCTAGCTGCCTACTAAAGTAATTCCGTATCAATTGACTCAGGGTCCTTCAAGATAAGAGCGTTACAATTCTCAAAATGCCGGCAATGTGCTTGCGAGCCTTCTAGCAGTGTAAGTGTTCATGGGCGGTATCACTTAATATCAGGTCCTCCATCATCCTGCTTTTTTGCCTATATTATATATTCCCTTGTACTAAAAAAACCGACGTGTATGGAGGCAGATCCTTTACTAACCTACCTCCTTATAATAGTTAACCTGTCGCAGAAGGATCATACAGTAGGTATACCTTAGAATAAAGGTTCTGCAGAACAGGAATCACGATAAAAAAACCACCCTTGCCGCCTACATCTGTTAAAATTCTTTGGGACCACCTCACAGGTTTTATTGTGGTGCGAAGTCGGTAGCTCGCACCTACATACTAAACTATCCCAAAGCCGTTTCGAAATAACGTTAAAATATCTAACAAAAACTGGCCTAGAATAAACTTTTGGAGAATACAAACTTATTTAGGCAACGCTGTCATTCATACACAAGTAGTCATAGATTTAAACTATAACTAGTCGCTCCGCATTGAAAAATTACATACCTATCCTTCCTGAATTCTTCTATCTATTGGTGAAAACCACATGAAAATGCGTGCAGTATTTTATAGCGAACTGACAGATGCGTCAGAGACTTTGTTTCATAATAAGTAGTGATTATATATTTATTGTAGTTAATAATTGTCTTTTATTGGGGGGTATTTTACAATTATTTATTTAGAATTTGAAATTGTTGTTAAAGGGTTTTTAATCCTCATAGCTTAAATCATTATAACTTAAGTTTTAAAATATATGTAACTAAACAGATATAGAATTTTAGTGGGCCAACAAACCTTTCTCTAGAGTCTTCAAATCCAAACATAATCGATTCGCCAAATAGATTCTAGCATCTCTAGGAGTGTACCACCAGTAAGCAACGGAGGCCGCGTTTAGTTGTTTCCACCTATATCTTTAAAAATCTGTATGTATTACATACATAAATATGTTTCCCATCACCTATCTAAGACAGGAAAAGGCTACCAGGGTAAGAGAGGTCGCCCTCTTGCACAGTGACGAGGTTTGGAGAAAAAGATTGGAGAAAAGAGATACAGCCAGTTGTAGGAAGCCTATAAGAGGTCCTTAGAAAAAAATATAATTATATCTGTATATAATTTCATGTGTGTATGTATTGTAAATATGGATGAATGTTTCAAGGAATAAATGAGGCCTAATTATTATTTTTATCTAAGACCCACCCAACGGGGAGTGCGACTTCACTTTGGCAAGTGTCTGCAATAAGTATTTGTTCTTCATGAGTTGAAAATAAAAGTAACATATGGTACAAATGTTTGCGTTAACTACTGGTTATTTGTGTTAGATAAGGTATCTATGTACATATGTCTGCATTAGCAACCCCCAGTAATGGAGCGGCACTATCAATCAGGATGTGCGCACGCGTTGATATGCGTCAAACACTTAATTTATTAACCAAATAAATGCTAGCTTTGTGGTTAAGCATGCACCTCTAACCCTGATGTCGTGGGTTCAAATGCTGTCCTCCAATGTGTCTTTTCGTAAGGAAAACGGCCAATCTTTATTATTAATTTAATTTTTATTATAAATTAAAATTATCAAACTAACCCAATAAAATCACGCAAATAATCACTAATGTCTTATACTTCTTAATTAAATATTTATAATAAATGAATGCCGTCAAAGTTATTGTGTGTGGTACTCGCGTTACATGACTATGATATATGTAATTGCTTTAATTATAGGCGATATTTCATCTCAGAATCGCCGTGTTAGCCTAGTGGCTTCACCGTGCGACTCTCATCTCCGAGGTCGTATGTTCGATTTTCGACTTTCTGTCTATGTGCGCATTTAACACTCGCTCGATCGATGAAGGCATCGTTGGGAGGAAGGAAGAAGGAATCAGGCACAGGAGGCTGATCACCTACTTGCCTATTAGATTGACAAATGATCATGAAACAGATACAGAAATCTGAGGCCCAGACCTAAAAAGGTTGTAGCGTGACTGAGAAATAAATGACTTAGTTATAAAGTTTTCGTTTCGGTTATAAAAATATATATTGTCTAAATAGATGATAAATTATTCATTTGCAAGGAATTTTATGTTATAAGACGTTTGTTTGCTACTCAGTTTTCGGTTTTATGATTCTCACCAACTGTGACGACGTCTTATCAAATAATATAAAATATTATTTTCATAAAAAGTCTTGAGATAAATTATAGCCATTCATACAAATTGTACTTACTAAACTCGTACTATCATCGTTATTTTTAATTTGAAATACGACGTTATAATTAAAATTATTGTTTTTGCCATTTGTAAATATATGGTTATATACGGTTTTATTTATTCTTAAGTTTTAAAACATAAAAATTACATATAAGCAAGAAAAAAAAACACATTTTAACCCGTTAACCTATTTGAAATCGTATGTACGAAGTACATTGTATGAAAAAATGCGAGCATTGTATGAATAAATGGGACTCTTTCTATATGGAAGAGGACTATACAGGCCAGCTTCCAGTAAAAATTTCTGTAAAAGTTATAATTTTGGGTAAAAAGATACTAATTTCCTTCCATTAAGTTATAAGTATATAAATTTCATTAAACGGCAAGTACAGGTTCTTCTGTGGATAAATGTTTCTCAAGACAAGGAGAAATGGAAAAATATGGAGGAGGCTTTTACCCTTAAAGGGGCCATACAAAAACTAGACCACTAAAATAATTAATAATAAGAATAAGAATAATTTATAACATTTACAACAAACAAATAAATCTAAATTAATTTTTTTTTTAAACTTTATGCTAACACAACTAATACTAATATTAAGAAATGTGAACGAACTAATTGTTGTATTGATTAATAAAGCTTTACTAATAATAACAGGTTCTTCTGGGATTACAAGCCTGAAATCCTTATTTTATGGTTAAAATTCGCCACATCCTCGGATCGTAAAACTCCTTTTTAATAACCCGTAAATGCGGCATAACCATCAATTTTTCCAGCTAATTAGGCCATGGCGCCTTTAGGACACGGAAGTCCTAATGAGATGGCCCGATAGGACTGACCAAAGGGTAGCCTTTACTTAGGAGAACTACTCACCAAGCTTTAAAACGCTGCTTTTTTAAATAAGCAGCGTTAAAATGCCAGTTGGCTCGCATTACCGTTTGCGTCTCAAAAACAAAAGTTTCTATGTTTTTTTTCTCAATAAAATAAGAGATATACACCTAGATATATTTGTGACAAAACTTATCACAATTTTTTAAAACAGACCAATGAGATCGGACCTCTCAGCTATGAAACAGATTTCTGAAGGCATTAAAAGATGTCTTTTAAATAAACATTTGTTACTTGGTTGTCAAGACATTTTTATTTACCTTTCCTGAACTTCCACCAATATATCAAGATCTTAATAAGCCAACTCTATCCAGATATTCTCGAGTTTAAGGGAGACAAACGCACAGTAATTCATTTATATATCTATAGATAAACTTATACATTATATACCTTTTGTATCTTTGCGTATAATCAGCGTTTATATAGGTGTGTAATGTTGATTTGTTAATTTTCTATATAATGTATTTAATTAATTATAGTAAATAAAAGAAAATATCATATAAATGAAATTTTCATCTACGTGTAATAGATTTCTGTATCTAGTTGGATTAACAGACAGTTTAAAAACGTGCCGTTTAAATCGTCACGTGTGTAAAGGGCCTCAACGCACCGACTTTGATGCGCCGTGTAGGTGTTACTCGGCTTATCTTGATCTATATATAAAATGGGACGGCCATGTCTGTCCATGCCGGTACTTGATCCAATTTTTATTTGGACCCAAATTCAATTTAGAAAGTGAATTGTTTTTACTTTTGTTTCATGCTTTGTTGAAGGAAGTTCTTCAATTCAGATTAAAGGATAGATAATGACAGTTGCTACGACATAATAATATAAAGATATATTTTCATGATAGAGTAGATTTTGGAATTAACACAGACGCAAACACACATTCACATACTAATACATTTACGCATACTTAAGGACTTATACGACTTTTGTTTGATTACATGTGACACCAAAACTCCTTAAAAACCACGGAGTAATAGTAATGAAAGGGGCTCCCTGTGTGGGGACTAGCGATAGATCAATTTTATCATAACCATATTTCTCTCATGAATAAAGTTTAATTAATATTTTTATACATCCCTTTGACGTTCACCAACTGCGGTACGGTTGCTGTGGCTACATCCTACCATCGTTATTCACTTACATCTTAACCAATTTTGATTTATTTCACAATATTTTTCAAAGGCAAAATAGTGAAAAGCTATTGCACAGTTGACGAATGATCTCAAAACTATACCTTGAATAACGTTTTGTAATCTCAATTTTAAGCACTTACGAGTAAATAGTGTTATTGACTTTAATTCAATATTTTATTGCAAAGTTGGATCTACTTGCTTCGTTTCATAAGCAAGCTCAGGGTCAATTTATAGACTTGAGCAATTTAAAAATATTGTGAAATTATTGCTGAAGTAATGTAGTTTATAGACATATTATATTTATACATATAGACATATGTTTGATGAAAATTACTTTAATACCGGAATAATTGTAAAAGATAAAAATTTTTTTCAATATCTAGGCGTAGAAAGTTCTGCTTTAAGTATTTAAGCATTATTAACGTAAAAGCTATATTTATGGAGCATTTTTATAATTACTAATTTATAAGCAAAAGAGACAGGCAAAGAGTACCCCTTGGTAATGAGATTGAATATTACGAAACCAGAAACAATTTTAGAACTAGCATTAAACAGGAAAAATGTAAATTTAAGGTATTTAATATGTAAATAAATACGCAATCTCCATAGAACATTCAAAACGATGTAACAAAAAACGCGTAAAGTCAACCAGTTATAATATAAAACCTCCTTATCGGATGCGTAAATTCTGTCAATTACGTCGCTAAGGCCTGGATTTTCGCTTGAAAAAAAAAGAAGAAAAAAGCAAGAACCCGCCCGCCACTGGCGCCGGTCCCAGATAACGCGGGATTTTTTCTTGACATTTCTTTTGTCTTTTTTTATAATCTGTGGACGTTATAGGTCCTTTATGGTGGACAGTTGATAAGTTGAGATTATTTGAACCCGTTCGCCTAATCCGTGGGTTTTGTTTAGATTCAACGTTATTATATTGCGTTTCAGATTTTTATCTCTTTATGCACTGATATCATTTAGTATAATTATTTCATTAACATTATTTTTATGATTTTATTAACATGTTTATTTGTATATTGCTAATAAACTCAGTTATTGTAGCCTTTTCATTTTATTTACACACACTTAAGATTTATATCAATTCATTAATTTTATGGTTAAATTTAAATTAAACAATATGATCCTCAAAACCTTCTACCACGTTTTATTTGCAACATATTTTTTATAAACTCAAAAAAGTATGTTAAGGATAGGTTGTTAAATGTCTAAACTAATATTTTACAAATCTATTCAATCACAATTTGCCACAACACGCCCTCATCGACAGCTGTCAAATTAAGCTGACATCTTCATGCTTTTGTTTTGAAAGACAAAAGTTTTTTTTTTGCAAAACAGAATGACGTATCGGCAAAATATTTTTCTATGACAACAAAGGATTTTGATAAGCGTGGCGCCTATCGCATACCTGTTGTGAAAGTTTACTATTCGATTAGAGTATTTACATTTTCTTTAGTAAACAAATATTGAGCTTTGGTTTGGAATTTTCATAAAGAAATATCTGTTTCTTAGTCATTAATACCCATCATATGTTCCAATTATTAGGATCCATTATCAAAATTAAGTAAAGAGCTGTTTAGCAAACTTACAGTTAGGTTATTTCTGTTTATGAAGAATTAAACGCAAAGTAATAAAACATATTGCATTTTAATAAGGCAAATTCCAAATTAATATATTTGAGCCTAATCCCTGTAAATGAGATCCCTAACCTCGTTTTTGTTTAAATGAACTAAAGAAAAATCCTTGACATTTGAAATAACTTGTTTTTTTTAAACCGTATCCTTTCACTTTTGGTCACATTTTATTTGTTGAAAAAATACGGGCGCCAGAATTTTGTCGCCAGCCTCTTAATATCCGGTGTGAAAGATGTTCTTTTTTTCTCCTTCTCTATGGCCTGCCGTAGGTCAGTGACCATGTTGAATTGTCTATACTCAATGATTTATAAATCAAATGACGCCTTCGTTTTTTTCGGAAGTTGACAAGTGACATGTCAGCAATAAAAGTATTTTTTCATTTATGAAACCGGTTTTGGCTATTTGCCAAACCAGTTAGGATACCAGTTTTCTAGATTTCAATAATAGTCTAACCTGTAAGTGTAGATTTAAATAATTTAAAAAATCTTTTGATTAAGCACAAAAGTATAATGATGGCCTTCTGCGTGCGACTTTCATCCCGGAGGTGGTAGGATCGATCCCCGGCTGTGCACCAATGGACTTTCTACGTTAGCACTTAACTATCGCTCGAACGACGAATTAAATCATTATGAGAAACCCGGCTTGCCTTAGACCAAAATAGTCAACAGTTGTAGGTTGTAGCGCCACTAATTTATTTTATTTTATAGAAGTATTAAGCAATTTTTTAGAAACATACTCGGCAACTTTCACCTAAGCAATCAAATTATTCAATTTCTATAACATGGCCATTCTTTATATTATATAAAACCTACTTTATGTAAAAAGAATGAAGATTGAGCTTGTCTCAATTTACTCTCTCTCTTTTTATAAAAGATTGTGTATTCAAATTACAGTAATTTTAGACGGTGTTACCTACATCTTATTAAAAAATAAGTCGACCGAACAGAAGGCTTTTTATAATCCCCGCTAACCTTTTACTATCCTCGTCATAAAACCTCTACGGTAGCAGGTTCGATATTTTTTACCTTATAAAGGTTTGTACACAACGGGAGCTTCTTAGATCTTAACGTTTTTATTTTGCTCTCTATTTCTTTATTCATCACATTTTATTATTATTATTACTATGTGGGTTAAGAATATAGGAAACACCTACTAGATATTTGTGTGCGTATCATTTAATGTTAACTGAAATCATAAATACTTTTTTAGTAAACTCTGACATTAGTTTTTTATATTTTAATTAATAAATGTTTGAATATACTATGTTTGTACGTCTTTTAGTTATTATGTAGAAAAAAAGGGTTTAAATTGTAGTTCACTGGTATGAACTACGATTTAAACGCTTTTTTCTTAATAAATATATTCTATAATTTGAAAAAATTACAATTATCTATGTATATATATATAAGAGGTGGTAAATGTTAGCTACTGCAATAACTTGTGACATTTCAATACCGGAATCGATTACATATTTAGCAAGTCGTCAACGTTAAGTGTGTCACCAGCCTAACGTAAAGCCGTGCTTAGCTCCAATAATCCGACGTACAATGTTCTTAAGGTCCTTCAAATATTTTTATTTTATGCTATTCTTATTTAAAACGAGGGTTTAATGTGTAATTATCGAGCTTATATCGGTATTGGCAAAATCGTGATTTTTTGTTATTCAATATTATGTCTTTGACAGAATAAATTCTGCGTTTAGTTAAATGTAATATGTATATAACAGGTTGGGAACACACCGCAAGACCCTAGCATTGCATTGTCCATGGGCATTATCACTTTGTTCGAAGTGACCTGCCTAATCGTTTCCCTTCTGTCCCATAAAGAAAACATACAATATGTATGGATACCTAATATGAATGATACAAATACTTTACGTACACGTTATTTAAAGCGTGCTTTGTGCGTATGTTACAATGGACCTAATAAGCGTCTAAGTGCGGAGACTGAGTCCACCAACCATATACACCAAGCCTTGAACTCTGTCAAACTCATGGTAGAGGATGACTTTGATATTCTTTTTATTATACACTAGCCGTTTCGCGCCCGCTTTGCTGGACGAATTAAAATAAATTTTATGTTTCATTATTTTATTTTTTTTTCATATTTTTATTATTCTTCTTTTTAACTTCCCGCTAAGAAAATTGAAATATTTCGAAAATCGAGTTTTTAACAGATGTTGACGTTTAGAGGTTCTAGGAAGCCTCCCCGAATGTTTCCGCGGTGAAGTCCGTATGGATAAATTTTCATAAAAGTAAAACAGCAATAAAAAAATGAAGGAACGTTGGAATTTAATAAATAAATAGCCATAAACCATCTAGGAAAAATTTCGCATCGAATGGTGGTAGTTTCATGTCGATACGATCAGTGGTTTAGGCGTGAAGGAGCCTCAAACGAAGACCATTTTCCTTTTATATATATAGATTATCTAAACTGTTATTAATACAAAGACATTCCAGGTATGTTAATTAAAAGACAACAAGGAGTTATTGCATTGTTGAAATATTCATTTAGTTTTTCCTTTGAACTGGAATAAGCTTTAAGCCGTGAGTCAAGCCGTGAGAATCAAAAGTTACCAGTCATTATGTTATCTATATGAATTATAACTGTTATACCCGCTACTGTACTGTATAGCTATGAATGCAGCGATTACAGGGGATTCATACGTCAAATGTTGCATTCCTGTGGAGAACAGCCAAGTTTTGAAGAAATATTTCCCATTTGAAATATAGTGGGCATCAAACTTATAGGTACTAACTTATACTTGATTTACAGAGCAGTGTTGGCATTGTGGCCCCAGCGTTTGACTGTTATCCCATCGTAAGTTCGATCCCCGGCTGTGCACCAATGGACTTTCTTTCTATGTGCGCATTTAACACTCGCTCGAATGGTGAAGGAAAACCGGCTTGCCTTTGACCCAAAAAGTCGACACCGTGCGTCAGGTACAGGAAGCTGATCACCTACTTGCCTATTAGATTAACAAATGATCATAAAACAGATACAGAAATCTGAGGCACAGACCTAAATATTGTAGCGCCACCGATTTATTTTATTTATTTACTGGTGTGTTATTATTATTTAAGAGTAGGAACATTGTGACCTGGAAGAAACAGCTTTTAACAGTAAGAAAAGGATGTCTTATTTTTTTTGTTTTGTGTTATTGTGATATAAAATATATATATACTATTATTAGTATGTTTATAATATAAGATATGATGCTGAACTAAAGTAACTGGTTATTTTAGCTCAGGATATATTCATGATCCTGGTACACTGTTTTTATTTGGGAGTTTTTTTTCCTATAGATATAATATTAGTAATTTTTCGAGAAATAAGTCTATTTTACTTCCTTACAACAATGTACTCAAATAATGAATTCGATGTAAAACTTCAACAATATCATGTAATATGAATGATTGTATAGTGAAGTATTACTATATATGTACTAAAAACTTTAAGATATATAATCGCTATATTAAAAGCCCAACAACCCCAGCATGAGATTCGTGTGACGTCTATATCCCATATCGGCCACCATCTTCATGCTTTAATGTCGCCTGCGCATGATTGAAATGATAATCAGTATTGGAATCAATCAGCCATAGAATATAAAATGTAAGTCATTTTATGGTTTCTAATGATATTTTTCTTATCTAATATAATTTTTAACATTCAACTTAATTTCTAATAAATAGCATGTGAATTACGTAGATTGGCCAGTAGTTATATTTATGCAAATTATTATTTAGTACTAGCTGACCCGGCAAACGTTGTTTTGCCATGTATATTATTTCTAGGAAAATTTTTTTAGTTCAATAAAAATAACAATCTACTATAATAAAAAATAGAAGTTGATCGTAGAGGGGTGACAATTAAGGGTTGTATGTATTTTTGTATACTGTATCATAAAATAATAAAAACAAAGTTGTGTCTAAAAAATAAAAATAAAAATTTAGGGGTGGGACCACCACCACATTTAGGGGGATGAAAAATAGATGTTGTCCGATTCTCACACTTACTGAATATACATAAAAATTTTCATAAGAATCGGTCTAGACGTTTCGGAGGAGTATGGGAACGAACATTGTGACACGAGAATTGTATATACCTATTAGATTAAACATCTCGAAATGGTGACGCCTATAATAGATTTTTATGGCGCTAACGACTTAAAATTATTGGACATTTTACTACTTAAGTAATGATTATAATTGAACAAACTTGTATAGTTTGTCATTTCCGTTTATTACATTTATAATAAATAAACTAAAATTACTGGCTTTGTTTTGGGTAAAAAAAACATTTTATTTAAAGCATCTCCTCATCCCGTCCTGTTTTGACTTAGGCATTTCATTTGATCTCAAAATACCTTCGGTCGGCACGTACTTGACTTGTTTTTTGTTAATGAGGATCTGGTTCGGTCGCATTGAAGTCCCAGCGGTGTAGGCGGAAGTGTCACCTAATTTTGTTTTTTGTTTTCGGGTCAATGAGCGATCATATGGTCTTAGAACCCGAAATTACTGCGAGGACAATATCGATTAGAATATCGCTTTCGCGGTATATTGTTGTTTACTTAGAATAAAAGACATTTTGTTAAGAATTTGTTTATTAAAAGTATTTAAATTGTATTAAAATATTAAATAAATTGATTTTATATAGCATTTATATATAAATTCATTTATAATTATGTCAAATTACAAAGTTTAAAGAAGTCTGTCTGTCCCCATACCCCATGCCCTAGTCGGATAATAGTACGGTTATAGAACTTTTTTCTGGTTAGTAAACATAGAAATAAAAATACTAGATGCTGTGACAAAAAAGCTTCCCACTTGAACGCTTAAAAAGCTCTGCCGGTGCTTAAGTAAGCAGGACGGGTTCTTTGGCGGTGACTACCAAATGTAGGTACCATTTCCTTTGAAAACCTACCGTTTATACACACGGCTATGTTTTTACTTAATAAATAGGCTCATTTTCGTATTCATATATTTAAAATAATTACACATAATAAATTCAACGTTTAATAAGAATTATTGTTTTTGATCGAGGCTGAGAAAGTTTAATTTTTTAATACTATTAATGATATTTTGAATACTATTAAATATTTTCTATGCGAATCGCTCTTAATTCTGTCAACCCGTAATAAACTCTTAGAACCACCAGACGAGAGTACAAACAAAAAATTCCCAAACCATATTTAAGTTTAATATTTATCTTAACTATTACCTTCAGAACTCTTTGACTTACCGCGGTAGGACTCGCTAATTTCCGACCGTCCTTTACAAACATACAGACAAACCAACAAGTCCAATTATAAGACTCAAAGTGGCTCGAAACCTCCACTGGCCCACCATACAATTCTTTTGAATGAAACGTGTACGTGCACGCGATTTTGAGCTTAATACGCAGTGTAAATTTAGTTTAATATGTTTGTACAGTCATTACATTTTGAGGTTGTGTCTTATATTTTTAAAACTTTATTTTTAAAATTGCTATTGAGACGTTGTGATGTGTTAAATACGTGTCCACGATCTATTATTGCTTAACTACTTTCTTATTTACTCCTTTAAATATCTTATAATATGTGTATCTACTTATAAGATAAATTCATTTTGTTATACAAAAACGTAGTACAAAAGTAGCGATTTTTAAGTATTCCTTCAAAATCGTTACGCAAGAATATTAAGTATATTAAAAGAAACATATTTTATCTTTATACATACGCATGGACAGACATATATATAGATATATCTAGCCAAAACGGCACAATAGTCGCTCAACCTCATTTTATAATAATTTTGTCTAGCCTAAGGCCATTTCAATTCCAACATTTGACATTTAAAATAACCTTGATTATAGACTAATGTTTTGTTATTCCGTTGTTTGTTCAAACTAGATTTATTTTACTCAAATTAATATTCTAATTAAGTATATAGATAATTATCTAAATATATTAATATAATCAATTTTTTTTCCTTTCATTTACAATACTTAAGATATCTTTGGTTGAAGTGAGCCTGTTTATGTAATTCTGCTTTGGATAAATAATTTTACCTTAGATCTCTTCAGTCGGTAGATCATGTGTGAGCGTCGTGATCAGCAAGGAAACGACTGGAGCGGACAATCTGTTTCCATCGGTTTCTGTCCAACACCTCTATTATGACAGTGTGTGCTTTGGAGGACAAAGTCTTTCACTTGATTGGTCTATCTGGTTGGTGAACGGCCACGCGATCTTTTGCCTTCTGTGCTACCAACCACGATAAATGTTTCCAAGTTCTCATCGCGCTTTGTACCCTAGCTTAGTTTAGTTCAATAGCTCCTTTCTGTTTTAACTGAACAAAAGCTATAAATTCGCTATAATCCCCAAATAACTATTGTTTCGTTCAAATTAATAGATCAAAACGAAAATATTTCTTTAATATTTAAATTATTCGCAAATCAATTGTTTATATTAAAAACAAACCTCATTTTCTTTTTGGTTTGCTCGTCTCTACTTCATTGAGGTTATAAATTAAACTGTGTCACTGTGACAACCTTTGGTTAATTAGGCCTCATTCGCCTTTATCGTCAGCTATTCGTGATATAAAAATTGTGATGAAAATAGCTACCTTCGAGCTCTGTAGCGAGTAAAATAGTGAATACAACGGATAATCGTACGATAAGACGCGACACGACGCGGCATCTTTGTGTTGCCACTTTGCGCTCGCCGCCTCCCATACTGATTATTGGGGATAGGGTTGTCGCTTTATTTAACTGTTATTTATTCATACCTTTTGATAATACGCCTATTTTAATTGGCACTTTTAAAAACACACCTGTAAAAAAATAATATGTATGTTATCCAGATCTTGTAGATCTTAAGTTTCGGTTCACCGGCACCGGACTCTCTTACGCAGCCATGTGGTGGAGAAACTACCCGTATTGCTAGTCACTGAATAGTAGAGATTTTGACAGTGTGTATCGAGTCCCACATACCACTGCTGCGTTCTGAAAGTATGGGCGAATGCCACTTTTGGAAGGAACACTTTATTTTCGAACGTTTGACTAAAAAGCTTATCGACATGCTATTTAGCGAGAACTAGGGAAATAAACATCTTTCTATTCTATTTAGCGAGAACTTAGATAAGGGGCTAAAAATCAGAAACTAATTCCGTGAAGCGTGAAGTACAATTTTTTAAATCGTCAAATAGTTTTTAGTATTTAACAGAACAACTTGTTTTTGTATAGTTGCAAAGTAGTTACATATTAGATTTAAATTATACAGAGTAGTGTAGTATTTGGTGATTAATCAACAAAATCAAAATGCATAATGTAAATTTATCTGAGGCACACCTGTACAAATGATAAATAAAAATCTACACGGATGCTAATATTGCTTAGATAAAAATCATTTCGCATACAAACAGCACATTAATTTGAACAAAGAATGCTTATTTATCTTAATATTATGGAAGTGCATAATAAGCTCATTAAACTGTAGTATATTCCACACATTTTTGCATAATATTTTTCTGGTTTTATCTAAAAAAATAGGAATATATTTCGCTAATATGTAAAGCTATTTTCGAATCAAATCATTTAAGTGTATTGTACAGTTTACTCAAAAATTTGCAATATGACACAAAATACGAATAAAACATCTATAAATATGTATACACAAGATATTTCCTCTAAATTATGTCCTTGCGTAACTTTTCAAAGGACATTTATTTTGAATAAAGTGATAACCCTAAACAAGTGTCTGGTCCGCTCATTATTGACACAATAAATTCTAACGCACGCATTTTTAAGCCACCCTTGTGTGTGTACACGCACACAGGTAAATAGAGATTTAAATCCGTTCCTTTTTTACGCTGGTTAGGATGCAGCGCGGTTAAATTTTTAGATTTCAACAAATTTCAGTAAAAGCAAAGTTAACATAATTCAATTATGTGTATTTTATATTTTGGTAATTTAATTGTTAATACATAAAAAGGGGAAAGAAATTCTATATTTTAAATAATATTTTTATTCGTACAGGTGTGTCACAGCAGACACAGAACCAACAGATTTATTCATCAGAGGCACAACGCTAACTTCGTAACTTTAAGCTACTCTTGAAATGTGTTTTTTTAAACGCTACCACTGTAATGACGTGTGTTTGTTTTAGCCTTTAGGCCCCATCCGAGCTTCGAACCTGTTATCCACTAGATCTATGAGGCTATATTACCAGATATATACCTAAATTGAATGCTTAGAAAATTGTTAAGTAATGTAATTAACATTACCTAGAAGTAAAATAAAACCTACTTTCTCACACTGAGTTTAATTTGGAAAAATTGTATTTTTCTCAAAATGGGTTTAAACAACATCTTAATTGTCACCTTACTTATTCGGTAGTGTCGTGTTAAGTGATAATGTTTGTTCATTTACACCTCCGGACCGGATCAAACCGGATGTACCACTATATGACAGGTAAATTGATTATTGTCTTTGCGAAATTTCAGTTAATTTCCACACTTATCTTAATTACCTAATTATGTCTTTTGATAGCTCTTGATACATTTAAATCGTAATTACCTTCGTAAATACACTTAGTGTCCCACATTCCGCTGGCCATAATGTGTCTTGACTCCCTGTCCTGTCAACTTTGTGTCAAATAGTTAAACTATAATTTACCCTTGTACGCATGCTCTCTTAGAAAAAAAACGTCCTAGAAAATAAACATCAACTAGCCTTTTCAGTATTATTGAATACTGTACTTGAAAATAGAAGTCAAACTTTTTTGATTGATCATTCGTTATTAATCTAGACAATATTAAATTAATACCTTGATGACTTCCAGCGTTCGCTTCACAAGACTTCTTTTGCGATATAGCGAACTGTAGAATCAACTCCCAGTGGGAGTTTTCCTGGGAGATACAAAGGCCGGCAACTCAACCAATAAAATTGGTGTCTATGTGCTGCAACGATTGCCCTTTGAGATTTTATTGACTCCTTTGGGTCGTTGCAACAGCGCACAATTCAGCTTTAATTTTTATATGGAAGTAGATGATATATTCAGAGCAGTGTTAGCCTAGTGGCTTCAGCGTGCGACTCTCATCCCTGAGGTCGTAGGTTCGATCCCCGGCTGTGCACCAATGGACTTTCTTTCTATTTGCGCATTTAACATTCGCTCGAACGGTGAAGGAAAACATCGTTAGGAAACCAACATGTCTAAGACCCAAACAGTGTCGATGGCGTGTGTCAGGCACTGGAGGCTGATCCCCTACTTGGTATTAGATTGAAAAATGATCATGAAACAGATTCAGAAATCTGAGGCGCAGACCTAAAGAGGTTGTAGCGCCACTGATTATTATTATTAGATGATATATTCATAAAAGTACCTACGATAAGCCTGCTATAGGAAAAATGTTTGTAACATTTATTAACAAATGCTAAGTTTATAAAATCTGACAGTGCTTTGCCATTTTAATATCAATAAAAGAGTCATAAATAATTACAAAACTACCGAGACATTTATAGAGCCAAATAGTTAATTGTCGTTAATTTTTATTTATGGCTCCGTTAATACCTAATTAACGGCTTACGTACCAACGTTTTACGACTTTTTTAATGATTCCGACTTTTATTTGTTTATTTAATCTTGCGGCTAATTAAAAATATTAATTTATTCTTCGCAAAATATGTCGTATCCTTTGTATTCTTTAAATAATCAGTTCAATAATCAGATTTGAATCACGTTTAAAATATTATATTTAATTTTTTTTATAACTATGGCTTCACAAAGTTGTGTTGAAGAAAATGTATTATTAGGCATATATGTTAAAACTTAAATCTATGGTCAGAATTTCATTGAAAGTGAAATATAGATTATGGGAGACGTATCTATTGTCTACGGTTCCTCTTATTTATTAGGTACTCAAACTATTCAATTGTTGATATCGAATAGGTACAATGTTAACAAATGTTGAGAGATTTTTTGTAAATATATATACATAAACATGACCACGTTCATTAAAAAAAAGTCGAATTGGTCTCTATGTTCTATTTCGTTATATCGCGGCCTAAACACAATTAAACAGAAAGAGACGAAAGAGTTCAGTCAGCTCATGTCTGGAACATTCGAGGGATTACGTATTTTTTTATGACAGGAAAAGTGCCATTAGTGGGAAATCATTTTTATTTCAAATTAAAAACAGTTATACACTCATTAAATCAAAGAAAACAAGTGTTCCTGTCATTACCTTAAACCTCAATTAGCGATTGTAAAATTATAATGCATCTTAAATTATACATGAAAATGTAACAATTGAGCAATTTTATTATCCATTCGTTTGAAAATGTGTGTGCGAAACATTTAGGTATTTACCTACTTGTTCACAAAAATATACAATGTCGAAAAAATATCGCTACTTTGACCTCACTGTGCGAATATAAAATTATGTCGATAGTGTCGGATACAAATTATAAATACTCTTCAATTATAATATACATGTATCTAGCTGATTCCCCCTTTAAAATAATTTTAAAACTAAACTTTATTCACAATCAAAATACAGTATTTACAATTTTCTTAACCTACAAAGTAATAATAAAAATTGAAAAAGTTATGTCAATAAAAGACAATACAATAATAAAAATTATTAAAAAGATAATTAAAACAAATTTAAAAAGTTTGTGTGCAGTGTACCTTTAACGCTGGCAGCATTTCCTCGATAATTATTCAATGAGTGAGGAAATCACCTGCTCTGGGGTCACTGGTACTATCTACTAGGCGCCAACTTAAATCTTTAAAAAGCGCCTGTGCACTTGAACCCCACGGCCCAAGAGTTTTTCCTAAAAAAAAAAAGATCTTATGGATTTAACACAGTTCAGAATGCTTAGACTGTTATACTAGCTTGGGTTGAATCACCTACGCGGATTTCGTGTACCTAGTTACAATAATCATTAGCTTAGTCAATTTCAATGAAACCAAAATGAATTATACATACACTTACTACTACGACTATACAACTATATTATACACTTTCATTAGGATACCAAACTATCTAGAAACCGAATATTCCGTTAATACATTAGTATTCAGTTTAGCACGGTCATGCAGACGTATACACCAGGGGACTTATTTAGTAATATACAGTAAACTCCCTTATAACACGGTACTCTTGTAACGCATTTTTATATTACGCGATTACCCTCGTAAAACACGGGTATTCCCCCATTTAACGCGGGGATGGCACACGTTATATTTCCCTACTATGACATTCATAATGATTTGTACGCACTTATTCGTTAATAACATAGTTTTCTCTTATATGAGAATACTACTACAACGCGTTTCCTATAACGCGGAATCAATCTACTGTGTTATAGGAGGGATTACTGCAGGAGGATTACTGTTCCTAAATAAGAAGAAAAACGCGCGATTTAAACCGATAATGAAAAGATGCAGATGAATTGGTGATTGTACTTATCTCTTTTTGGAATTTATTACACTTAGTTAAACAATGCATAACGCGATCACGTTACGCTCTTTAATAGCAGTTACGCAGCAGTTAACGCAGTTTACGGGATTTTATTTTATTTGATGTATTTACGGAACTTAATTACAAAAAGCATGTTAGTAGTAACTTTTTAAAATGCCTCGAAGATGAAATTATGCCTTTTTGATTTCGTGTTTAATTATTAAATTTAGATTTATTGCGTGTTGTTCCCAGAGTACCTAATTTTCAATGCTGCATGCTTCTATTTGCATTGCTGATAAGGTTAAACATTTGGTTATCTTATTCATTCTTTCTATTTAATTACAATAATTACTGCTTTAACATGTAATGAGGAATATGATGTTGATTACAAACATGAACGTGACGAGAGACGGAGAGTTCCAAGTCTACACAATTGATTTGAGAACTGGCAGTAAATCTAAATTTAGCAGCATTAATTGTTTTTTTAGCATATCTTATTACTGACGTTCACAAGTGTAGGTACATTTTTATGGCCTTCCAAAGATAGCTTGTTTACACGAATAAATGAAATTTTGAGTTCGAAAAGTGAGTTACAGAATCGCAGGGCAGGTAGGTTTTATTGATTAGCATACGTCTTATCAATAGAGGTAAATATTCTATTCTACCTATGATTGTAGCAGAATTAATCACAGTGAGTTGCATGATTAAGGTGTGAAAATATCGGGCAGTTTGTATTATGTATACGCCACGGTTTCTCGGTCATTTTTACACCTTCTATAGACATAACGACAAATGGGTAATAATAGACCCGGGTCCAAGACTTAGAGTTTTATGGTTACACTCAAATCCCATAAAAAGTGTAAAAGAGTAAGCAACAATGGCGACAGACATAGGTTCCCAGTTACGATTGGGCGGGGCTCGACCACGCCCCGTCTGTATCGATTTCTGACAATTATAATTTATTCATATTTCTTCTATTTTGTCTCTCGTGAATAACAGGGCATTAAAGTTCATTTTTTACTGTATAACATGATTTATAGCCAATCACAATATACCTATATGTAGTTATGTCTGCTTTAGGTAGGTATATTAATAATTGGAGTGTCAAGCTTTTGTTCATGTAATAATGAGCCTCTCAAATTAAAACTATGTACGAAGTTGAGTAATTAAAAGTTCAGAAACATATTATGTAGCGTAGACCTGCAGATTTATCGTAGCATTTTTCTTACAAAACCAGTTAGCTCACGACCAGCGAGCTAACCTTTAAAATGAAAAATAAAATTAATCAGTGGCGCTACCTCCTCCTCTTAACCTCTTTAGGTCTTGGCCTCAGATTTCTGAATCTGACTCATTTTTAAATCTAAAAGGCAAGTAGGTCATCCTCCAGTGCCTGACACACGCCGTCGACTCTTTAGGTCTAAGACATGTCGGTTTCCTCACAATGTTTTACTTCACCGTTCGAGCGAATGTTAAATACACACATATAAAGAAAGTCCATAGGTGCACAGCCGGGGGTCGAACCTACAACCTCAGGTGTGAGGGTCGCACGCTAAAGCCACTAGGCCAACACTGCTCCTTTAAATGCCTCTGCATAAAAATGGAAAGAGAAGATGGACCCATTGGAGTGAATCTACGATCCCAAGAGGATGGTTAGGACTTAGGAATATCCGAAATTAGCTTAATTTAACTGCTCAGTAATTAATTTCAATAACAAAGCTCATTACCAATTCAAGAGTCAACCAATTAATAAAAGGCCGGCAACGCACTTGCGAGCCCTCTGGCATTGAGAGTGTCCATGTCCGGTATCACTTAACATCAGATGAGCCCCAGCCCGTTTGCCCTCTGTTCTATAAAAAAATACATTCAGCATAGCCATTAAATCAGGACCAAAATTTAAAAAAAAAGATCACTTTTCTACATAATCTCTAGACATTTATTTTTTTATAGCTTAGGGGGGCGAGTCTATGGGACGCCCATAATTTAATTGATGTGTATGTGAGGTATGTGTGAACAATGTGTGAAATCATATTTTCTTGTATATTTCTAGCATACATGTTGTTTTAGGTCCTATAAATAAATAAATAAATAAAAAGGGCAGTCATACTAACCCATGAACACCTATTTTTAGTGGGTGCGTTGCCGGACTTTGAGGGAGGAGTAAACTCTTACTTTAAACAACTGGAGATATCTCTCAGGGAAGTCCCCCATCGCGAGACGATTCCACAGTTCGCAAAAAAAAAATTGTATCATTATAATGTAAGGACATTTTGTTTACAGAAAAACTCCGGCTATCACTATGCGTGGGGTGTGGCGGTCAGATCCACGACCAGTACATCCTGAGGGTGGCTCCGGACTTGGAGTGGCACGCCGCCTGCCTCAAGTGTCAGGAGTGTAGACAGTTCCTGGACGAGTCCTGTACCTGCTTTGTCAGGGACGGGAAGACGTATTGCAAACGAGACTACACTAGGTAAGCCTCTACGTTTATATTAAAACAAATTATACTAATGTCTCTTTTCGAAGACATTCTTCTTAAAGCCACATCCAGCATCAGAATAGTTCGCGTTGATATATAGAACGACGTTCAGTTTCGCGGTCATTTGGAGGGAAAGGCTAAATTATCCTCCAAAAAGCTTGGTGTGCTCAGCAAAACAAGACAGTACTTCACTCCGGGCCACCGCTTGCACCTGTATAAAGCGCAAATTCGGCCCCACATTAAGTAGGTACTGTTCTCACCTCTAGGCAGGTCATTTTGTTTCAGAGTCTAAATGTTTAAATTTCTTTTTATTATTTAAGTAGATAGTTTTACTTTATTTACTTATTATTAAATATATATTATATGAAAATTACGAAAGAAAGCTTTCGTTCAGCAAAACCACCAATAAACTTGGTCACACATCCGTGGCTGTTCAACAGTATTTTTATTATTACAGTACAAACCAATTATTAGTTGGAATCGTCCCCAGGGGTATGGAGTAAACAACCTCTGTGACTCACTGAACCACAGTTCAATGTCTATAAATAAAACCAAATCCGTGAATAACTAATAAACAATGATTCAATAAGAAGCGTATTCCGGTTAGGTGTGCGTATGATAAGCTGTTTAGGCTTAATTAGCACTCCGATGCGAATTTCTCGTAACTTCTATTAAACAGTTAATGTTGCTATATAGGCTTACATCAGATCTGCCTGTGACAATGAATTATCATTTCTTTAAATAGATTTACTTCTCAAATTAAGGGTGTCAATTGGCCGAGAAGAACGGGCAAGAAATTCAAGAAATTCTTCTGGTCCACGGCTTTTTATTTTAATATTATATTTTTGTGACTGTATCTATATTCTCTTTAAAAAGTTTTTGTTGTATAACTATTATATTCATAAGTACCTGTTATTAAGTACTCAATACGTATTTGCTATTTTCAAGTGGATTTCCCACAAAGCACTTCAAAATATGAATCATGTTGTACGGTTATATTTTTATTCATTGACAATTTTTATTAACACAAAACCGTTGAAAGTCGTTAACCTCTCA
Source organism: Pieris macdunnoughi (assembly GCA_905332375.1). Classification (NCBI taxonomy): domain Eukaryota; kingdom Metazoa; phylum Arthropoda; class Insecta; order Lepidoptera; family Pieridae; genus Pieris; species Pieris macdunnoughi. The sequence goes on along the minus strand of CAJOBZ010000080.1, from coordinate 439,998 downwards.
GCTGACAGACGCGTAAACAATAACAATCCAATTATAAACTCAACAATTCCAATTTCAGATCATAGTTTACAATAAAACACGAAAAAATCATAACCTCACGTCAACGTTGGCGCCAATTTTTAAACAAAGTCGCATCATCTAAAATAACTTATGTTTACATTTCCACCCTTCTATCACGCGGCTAAAATATAGAATTACACATTAGCAAACAGCTTAGGCTGCACTCGAATCGAACGCCTTTATTTCTCTAGTAACAGAGAATAAATTCCCTTAGCTATCGATGGCTGTATATCGGGATTGTCTTTGCTCTATGCGCCGAGAAAAACAAACTGAGTCTATGTATTTTGGCGTTAAAACAAACGTCAGTTTGACAGCGCGGCGGGCGGCTGGAACTCGATATGTCTATATGTTTGTGCGTTATCGGAAAAGCCGTCCGATTCATTTTTGTAATGTACTATTTGTTTTTATTAACGTTTATTTTAGTATTTCTCACAGTTTTCGAGGTTCATTCATTTACATCTCCATTTATCATCGCCACGGTTTATATTATTTATTTATTATGCTACAATCGATAGATATTATTTAAAACTTAATAAAATTTAAACAAGAAATCATAAACGTGTCACAGATTTTTAGCGATTATAAGATTTTGCTAATTCTGGTATTGTGCCTATCTTTTAATCCTACTAGTTCAATCAACGGTGCATTAATTTATATTAGGTACTCACGTAATCAAAGGTTATCATAGTAACAACTAACACAAAATAATAATTAGGTACCTTATATGGATAGAGGGACTTTTTTCACTTACCTAACACTGCTTTGACAGACCGGTAAACTATTTTTTACCTGTTAAAATTAACCCTTCCGTAAGGAAATACAACCCGCCATGTTTACATTTGCCGGGGTATCGTATGTCTGGCTGTGTAAACATCGGAAACATAAGTATTTTAATAAATCCGGTGAGAGGAAGGACGTATCAATTAATTAATTATCCGGTGTATTATAATAATCGTTATTTTTAAGAAAATTTAAAAACTATTGCTCGTAGTTATCTCTGCCGATTAAGTAGGAGAGGCAAGGTCAGAGAGAAAATTTAACTGAACTTCGTAGGTTATTTACATTAACAATATTTGAATACCATCGCACTTTTTTGACGATACTAATTATTTAGGAGTCTCGGAGGTCTCCTCCAAGTGAGTTTTGCTCCGGAAACGCGTCAAAAATTTTATAAAGATTTATAAAGTAAACTTTGCACTGTAAAACTAATTACCGCTAGTCTAGCATAAACCACATTCAAAATGGCCGATTAAGTTTATAAAATTAATAGGGATGTGAAAAATAATCGATTTTTTTAAAAGTGAAAATCGATTTTTTGTATTCGATTTTAATATTAAAAATAATTGAAAATTCGGCGACCAAATATTCATATACTAACTCTAACCTAACCAATCTAAATAATATTTGTTTTTGTGGACAGCTCCGATCTAAATAGTAATTGTTTATTCAAGCCTCGGCTTCTCGGCGTCCTGGTCGCCTTCGGCGACAAATATTCATATACTAACTCTAACCTAACCAATCTAAATAATATTTTTTTTTGTGGACAGCTCCGATCTAAATAGTAATTGTTTATTCAAGCCTCGGCTTCTCGGCGTCCTGGTCGCCTTTGGCGACCAAATATTCATATACTAACTCTAACCTAACCAATCTAAATAATATTTTTTTTTGTGGACAGCTCCGATCTAAATAGTAATTGTTTATTCAAGCCTCGGCTTCTCGGCGTCCTGGTCGCCTTCGGCGACCAAATATTCATATACTAACTCTAACCTAACCAATCTAAATAATATTTGTTTTTGTGGACAGCTCCGATCTAAATAGTAATTGTTTATTCAAGCCTCGGCTTCTCGGCGTCCTGGTCGCCTTCGGCGACCAAATATTCATATACTAACTCTAACCTAACCAATCTAAATAATTTTTTTTTTGTGGACAGCTCCGATCTAAATAGTAATTGTTTATTCAAGCCTCGGCTTCTCGGCGTCCTGGTCGCCTTCGGCGACCAAATATTCATATACTAACTCTAACCTAACCAATCTAAATAATATTTTTTTTTGTGGACAGCTCCGATCTAAATAGTAATTGTTTATTCAAGCCTCGGCTTCTCGGCGTCCTGGTCGCCTTCGGCGACCAAATATTCATATACTAACTCTAACCTAACCAATCTAAATAATATTTTTTTTTGTGGACAGCTCCGATCTAAATAGTAATTGTTTATTCAAGCCTCGGCTTCTCGGCGTCCTGGTCGCCTTCGGCGACCAAATATTCATATACTAACTCTAACCTAACCAATCTAAATAATATTTGTTTTTGTGGACAGCTCCGGCGCTACGGGAAATGCAGCCCCTCCACCCTTGCGTACCAAAGCACAGGCATTTTAGAGGGCTGCTCTTCCTCCGCGCCTCCGATTATTTATATACACTCTAGGGGTAAGACAGACAAGACCACGTGGATAGTGGGGTGCTCTGATTCGGTTTTGGGTACTTTTTGGATATTAAAGTAAACACTTTATTCTAGTAAAAATTAAATAATATAGAAAGTTGCAAACAATGAAATACAAGTACTAATTAGAAAATACAGACGAGTAGGTATCGATAATTTCAAAAAATTTCGGAACCCTATAATCTATCAACACGAAATTAGGTTAATTTCAATGTTGATTATTCTATAACTTTAAATTTCAAAAATGAGGAAATAATCGATAAATAAATAAAACGATTATTAACAATCGATAAATTAAAAACACGATTTTTTTAAGTGAACGTCACATCACTTATAACCAATAGAAAAGTAGAAAATGGCGGATTGTTTACAAATTTTAATACATTACACAAAACTTTAAATTTTTTATAAAAATATTTAGACGCGTTTCCGGAGCAAAACTCACTTGGAGGTGTTCCAATGAAGGTCCCCCGGACACTCCTAGATAATTAGTATCGTCAAAAAAGTGCGGTGGTATTTAACACCCAACCCTATTTACATTAACAATATTTTTGTTTTTGCGTAATCGCTATTTAAGAAAAACAATTAAGTTAACATTTATTAAATACGTAATTTTTTAATGGGTACCATTTGTCCAGATAGAGACCGTTATAAAAATGGAAATGTATCAAACTCTCGGAAAAAGAAAATTTGTATGCAAAAATCAAAAACAATGGACACAAAAATATGTTTGTTGACACAAAGTATAGTCTTTAAAAACTTTATCTACACCATATTGCAACAAATTTATAATGAAACTATCTCTACTCGTATCGAATGATTAAATCATACACCTGATAGCCAATATCAAATACAAAATTAATATTTTTACAAGAGTATTTTCAGTGCCAGTGGTTTAACTTAAAGAATGTTGGGGCATTTATATTTTTTTATAAATTTAAAAAAATCTTTGTGTTTTAATGACATTTTTCCAGTTTTGGTTGAAGGCCTACATGTCTGGCCCACACTTGGATTCATTATTGTCACATATTTAATAAAACTCGTATTTAAATGACATACATTTAGTAGAGTGAGTGATTAGTGAGAAACAATATAATAAACCAACAAAGTCGCGAACACAAATTAGTAATTTCGGACAGTTAAATTTTTACCAAGAATCACTTTTATTACATTTTTGATGATTGAACTTCGTGCTTTTAAACGAGGATTTTAATTTAAAATAAATGATATTCACTTCAACAAGGCAGCCTACATGGAAACTTGCTTGCAAAAGTCCGTTGAAATTTAATTTATGTATCTCTTATTGATAATATTATAACTCGGCAGCCATTTTGATGGCAAAAAACATGTAAATTATTTGTTAACAGGACCAAAAGCGATATATTCTCGATTTATATTGAAGTTGGCATTGAGGTAATTTTTTTATATTTTAATGTATGATTTAAAATACCGGTTTTATAGTACTTTAGGATTTCTTCCAAAAATATCTGAGAGAATCGGTGAGACAATATTTTTTACCAAAAATATGCTGTAATAAGTTATTAATACGTAATGTAGCTGTGTGATAATGTCTTAATATCCGAGATAATATAACCCCAAAACCTTTTTTAAAAAATCTATTTTTTTTACGATTTTCCTTCTGCGTTGCATTTAGCAGACTATCTAGCCATAGCTAGCTTATCATAAGCTCTTATTGCGAGCCTATTGAGTATTGACAACCTACAACCGTGATGCATCCCTTTTTCATACCATGAAGTCAAAAAAAAACAAATAGTTTATGTTTTTACGTCAGATTATCTAATAGATTATAATCAGATTTCGTTCATTCAATTTGAATGAAAACATGCACCACCTCGCGACTGAACCAAAATTTGACTGTTTCGATAGTTTATCACAGACTTGAGAAAAGTTACTTTTTGCTCAACTTTTTAGTATCGAACGTGTCCAAATAATAGTTTAGAACGTTATTAAATTCATTATTTTAATTAAAACTATTTCATGAAGAAAAATAATAGGATGTCTAATATAGTAAAAACTTTATAATTTTTATATTACCTATGGAGTATGGAGTTCTATTTTGGGGTAATTTTGAGTTTAGGAAGTGTGATTATAAATAAATTATTAAAAATCGACGGAGATAAGAAAAAGACGATAATTTCTTGTTCATTGATGATAACTTCTTCTACCGACTTCGAAGATGTCGAGGTTGTTATTTCAGTTTAAGTTAAAATCAGAGTAGGTACCTACGAGTTGACTCAATTGTACAAACTATGTTTAATAATATTCAATTAATTAATTAGGTATGTAGATACTAGTATAACAAAAACAATGAACATTATTCCCTAAAATATCACATATTATTTTAAGCCAGCTACCGACCGCGTTGATTTCGTGAACTTATTAAAATATAGCATAATTAGTTACACACCTAAACCTTCTTTAGAAATCTGTATTAAAAGTATTAAAAGGTAAAAACTACAAAAAAGCCGCCGCCTGGTTCTTAATTTTACTAGTATATTATAATTAAACTTTTCCTTATTAGGTTTATGAATCGTATTATTCACCTCTGATGTTTTGTTTCTTTAAATAAACATAGCTATTTTTCAAAATTATAATATGTAAATAATAAGCCAATTGAAAATATTCAAATAACAGTCTTTATTTAGTTAGGATGACGCCATCAAGATTGAAAAAGATGTTTTCATACAATTTTCAATTGGGTATAAACATATTATATTCATATATTTCATTAGAGCTCTTCTTCGCCAACATGTCTCTCAATTCAGCGAGAGTCAAGTCTAAGCTGTAAAGAAAATATAGTTAATTATTTTACTGTATGAAAATTAATTAACTATATAAATTTTATTTGTACAATTAAAAGGAATTTCTTTTTGTATTGAACTTACCTATGATTTTCGAGTTCTAATTTGTTTTGTTATATCTTTTGGTTTTATATCAAATAATTCAATTCGATATAGTTATTTATTTCTGGAAAACAAATTTCTGAAGAATATTTACCCTATCATATTTATAAGTTAAACAATTTATAAAACTGAAATTTTGTAAACACAAAACATTTTTAGCTCTTGTCAAAATTTTATGGAAAAGTTTACAATTAATGTAAGTGTCAACTATAATAGCACCAGAAAACTTTTCGTTTAAAATGTATCAAAAGAATAGTTTTTTATTAAATAATTTTATATACTAAAACATAATAGCTTATTGTGATTGGTAAATTATTTAAAATAATTTTTAGATTTTATTTATTATTATAGACTCGTATGTCGAAGCAAGTATGACAGTTAAATTTCAAAACTTACATAGAAACCTCTCACAAAATTATCGTTCTTTCGTTCGGTCTTGCTATTGAATTTAGGAACCTAAACTTATCATCTCATGGTAGACCCCCCTTGCTTAAAAATTTACCGTGCAGGTAGGCGAGTATTTTGCCAGAGACAAACGGTCATAGAATTTTGACAGATGACGAAGTTAAATCACTCTTTTGCGTCTCTAAATCATATCTACCCAATCCCCAGTTAATTTTTCAAAGTCCTATTAGTAATTTGTTAGCTATTTTTAAGGAGGTCATTAAAATTTTAAAATAAGCATCTAAGTTTTTTCTTCCTCTGTGTTAGTAATATCGTCTTAAATTAGTGAAATTGTCTATTTAATCTAAATTGTAACCCTAAAATGATGTTCAATTAGCGAAACCAGATACTCTCCAGCCGTGTCCCGTTACCGTCAGCCGGGCACGGATAAATAATATTTTGACACGTGCTAATGGCGCCCGCCCGCGCTAAGGCGGGAAATTTTTGACGTTTGGCCCACGTTTCTGCACTAAAATAAATAGTGGTACATTTTAGCTGCATGGGTGTACTGTTGTTTTCCTTGACATTTGATTTTAAAATATTTAAATGTTTATTATTTATATTTAAATACAAATTAAATATTAGACCTCGAGAGTCAATTAATGGTGATAAAACTATAATTACTACAAATTAAGCTTTCGTTTATTTGCCCTTCCATACAAATACAATATCCCCTTCATTAAAATTCAAGTTAAGTCAAGTAATTTTCTAGCATGAGAATCTTCCACGCGTTCATATTTAAAACTTGAATAGAAAAATGCCAACAATTACTTTTCGGGTAATAAAAATATATTATGATTGTGATAATAATATTTCTCCCGCACGATGTGAATGTGTGTGGTCCGGCAGCTGTAGTGCCTCAACAGATGTATTTGCTCCATGTAATTAGATATCCTTACATTTACCGAAAATAACGTAATTTCTCTTGCTAATATCTACACGTTACATTTATTCCATTGGGTTAAATATCTACAATCTAGTTAAACTCTTAGTACCTACTACCATGAAGGTTTTTAAAGTCTTCAGCTGCCAGCAGCCAACAGAGGCTCTTCTAATTTTTTCACAATCACCTTAACTTAAGGGAGATAATAAAAATCTTGCATTACCTACTTCCATACTTTATTCAAATATATACAGTATATAGCGTTAATTCAGATTGAATAAAAGTTAATGATCCACTAAAGTGTATGAGACACGTACATGTACACAAAGTTTACTTGCTATCCCTGTAAAGTCATAATAATATCCTTAGAACACCTGGAGCTTAATACAAGTATACCAGATACCTACATGATTAGTAATAAATGATAGGAATTCGTTTATCTTTTAAACTAGACTACATTCTTGCAAATGTAGTTGTGTAAAATAAGTTTACCAGCATTATTTAAGAAAATAATATAATAAATGATTTTATTTCGTCGTACGAATTTCGGGAGGTTATGAAATTAAAGCGCGTTAGTTGGCTACACGGATCTCGACTTGACAATTTGTCTCGTCTTAAAAAACCTTTCACCATTTACCCTTAAATGGAGTTCTCTAGAAGGGGATGTAACCTGAAAATCCATAAGTACATTTTGAAAACCCCCGGGGGTTATTGACCGGCACACCCTCCAATCTCGCTAAAAGCATTCGCTATAGGTGTAGACTGTACGGTTGTTTGTATTAGGTATACTAGTTCCACTTTTTAATCGCTAATGCATTTTAGGGATTTAAAATAATGTATTAAGGGAGATATAATTATGTAATTGCTTGTACAAGACTGAACTAGAATAAGATAAGAATATTATATGTTTGATATGTTTAAATTAAAAATATAACTTCGGTTGTATGAATGTGTAACAATTGTCCAGGGTTTGTATTCAAAATACTAGTAGGTAGCTAATGTAACTAACCTTATGTACAATGTAGGTACCTACGGCCGAGATTATTATGGTATTGTACGCTAATAGTTACGTTTCAAACTGTTCTGGTACGTATATAGTTCTAAATAAGGCTTTTAAATATTGGTAAATTGTGATTTTGATTGGATACTAAATAATTGATACATTATATAAATAGTTCTGATATCAATCTGACAATCCCTGCGCCAATTATTACGAACAACTTTTCTAGTACATTTATAGGGCGGATTGTTTAGTGTATTTTTAAATGTTCACCTCATTAATCAGACTTATTTTACCCCAACTTCAATCCCCTGTCCACCATCAGTCGGTATAAGTGGACTCACGTGACCATAGAAAGTGACTATTTGAGTTTAAAAATTGGGAGATAGACGCTGCATAACACTGTGAAGTGATCATAGTTGAACAAAAATCAAAAAACTTAAAATAAAATTAAAATTGGGATTTTTATATAAAATTTTATTTTCAGGTTATTTGGTACAAAATGCGACAAATGCGGCGCTTCCTTTAGTAAAAACGACTTTGTAATGCGAGCGAAAACGAAAATCTACCACATCGACTGCTTTAGATGCTGCGCCTGCGCTAGACAATTAATACCTGGTTTGTATTCATTCATTCATATAAAATAAAGGAACATACATCAGCGGCTTTGTGAGATGACTAATAGGTATCTTCTTTCGTTTGGAAGTGGAATTTTTAAATAATTAAAATTGTTATGAGAAATAAATTAAACCAAAATTTGAAATTTGATACAAATTAAAACATTTGATACTGGTAGTGCACGCGCCAATCTAGGCACGCGAGCCGCCAGCATTTTTTATTGTTATTTTGTTATGTCGCGATTAAAATGAGCTCTTTATAACATATAAACATTTGACTTCAGGTGACGAGTTCGCGTTGAGAGAAGGAGGCGCCCTGTATTGTAGAGAAGACCATGATGTTTTAGAAAAGGTATTTTTATTTATCTCCTCAATACCATAGGTTAGTCCTCTGATTGAATTTCTCATATAACAATCGATGCCATATACAGACAAAACCGTTTACGACGATATCGTTTGGAACAACATCATATTATATTGACGAAAAACAAAGGCCCTGGCTGAATTCTATTGTATTAGGTATTTAATAACAACGTCTTCGACTGTTACGACTATCGGTTTTTACCACCAAATATGTAGTCCCTTCGATGTCGGTATAACAGATTTTGACTGTATTTTATACTTGTAAAAAAAAAACACTATGGCAACCAAGAGGCCATAAAAGAAACAGAGCTAGGCAATTTAAAAGGTGGGCCGATGGAATCATGGAAATGGCTGGAAAGACTGAGAGCTGGACGAGATTGGTATACAATAAGGAAAAATGGAGGACAATGGGGGAGGCCTTTGCACGTAGGCACACAGAATCAGTTATCGTAGATTAAGAAAAACAATAGTTATAATGTATATATTTTGTATTTCTGATATAAGGCTATAAATAAATAAAAAACTCGTATACAATTTTTGAAATAGAAGAAGTCCTTAAAAAAATAGTTGAGTCTTTATAAACCAAGTGACTTTAAGTAAATCAGTGACAACCCTTGGTCAAGGCCTCAAGCATTTGTATCTGGTTCGTGCTCTTTTTTTTCCTAAAACCAAGTTGTGTAACACGTAGGACACATACTTAATATATTATGTTGTATAATCATGTCAAATTGAGCAAATAAATCATAATAGCTACTGGGAACAAATTCTATATTAACACCCCAGCGTTACGCGAAAAAAGTAGTAGGTATGTCTTGTTCTCCGTCTAGGGGCAGACTTAACTGGAGGTAGGGGGTCGGGTAGTACGCATTGGTCCAGAAGAAAGCGTCTATCCCGTTAAAATAGGAGTTTAAGATAATCCGTTGTTACCGCTGTATACACATATATGTGATGATTAAGATGTGTCTGTTTCCAGAGTGCAAACACAAGCGGCAGCAGTAACAGCAACGCAGAAAGCAACAACAACACCACACTCAGTAACAACAACTCACACCTTCCGCCCGAGCTGGGCTCTATGAGCGGTCAGTACCCACTTCTCTTTCTTTTTAATGACGTTGATTTGATATATCTGCTGGAGTAGCTTAAGAACACAACAATTCATCACTTAGCATGTATTAATTAATTACTCCTTAAGGAAGATACTAAGGCTTTCTAACACTGATCAGGTGTCAGGGACTCTCATGACTGTCTCGTCTCTCATGTCATCCTGGAACGTTAGGCAGTAGGCAATAAACGGGTAAAGTTGTTCAAATATGCATGTGATTTAACTTTATTCACCAGCCAAACCAAAAAAAAATCTAAAAGCCGGTTGGACCTGCATCTACACTACACTGGAATAATTATCAACCTTCAACCCAGTCCCCTCGCAGTCTGCTGGACTGAAATAGGAGTAATTTGTGATACAAGCGTTGCGAGTAATATCGCGTTATCAGCTTATCACTACGGATTCTGGTTTACAATGATAATCGACGCACGATCGGACTGTGATTGAGGGTACACTGGGCGACGCGGCTTTATCAAAGTCACTGTATTTTTTTAAAGGAAATTTGATAAATGCGCTCACTGTATAGAGTATTATTGTAAATTAGTAACGTGCAAAGCTATGAAAATGGTTTTTTATTTGTGTAATTTTTCCATGTTAGTTGAACTTCCAGTAAAAGCTAACTCACTATGCAATATCGTTGTATTGCTATGAGCAAGCGAAATAAAGGACTTTTTGAATTGGACCTCGGCTTGGCATATTATAGGAGAGACCCACATCAACTGATAGACTACATATCTATCATTATAATGCTTATAATTCGTATAATATATTCGAAATGTTTTCAGACTAAAACATGGTGTTTTTGTGAAAATATTTCGTTCTGAATTTTTTTGCAAAGATTACGGTAAAATAACCTAAAACTGGATCCCTCTTTTCGTAATAGGTGAAGTCTAGTCTCAACTTGTGTGACGGACTGTTCGCTATCAATGTTTGAAGTGCGCCGACAAAGAGGCCGCTCCGTTTAATTGTACCGCGTCAAAGTATCAGTTATTTTTTATCGATCGCAATTAGTTTCGCGACCTTCACGTTTTACTGGGGGTTCAAAACTAGACGGTTAGTTTTGCATCTTCTTAAGCCAAGTTAATGAAAAACTTACAATAACCTGCGTTGGATAAATCGAAATGCCAATCAAATGTTATAATTTATGGGCCATTTATTATAAGTCACAAATAAGTAAGGTAGTTTAATTTTCTTTCGTTAGGAAAGCGTTATGGTAGATAAACATTTTATTTTGTATCGGAAAATTAGAACAATGAAATTCTTTGTAAGGAAAGCAATTGTCAATAATGAAATAAGCTAATACAAAATTTGTCCAAGGATATCAAAGTGAATACATAATCACGAGTTAATCATTGGGGTCCGGCGAGGATTATCGAGGTGTGAAGTGGGGCTAGAGTTAATCCACCTATCCGAGGACCAGTGTGCATTCATTATTCATGGCTCTTCTGTTCTGTACTTAGCTGGTCACTTCTAAAGCTTTTCAAATTATAAACATAGTATCTCATCGTATTCAATAGAATTTTTTTGTCAGAAAAATTATAGTAGTGGTTTTTGGGTAAATCCTTTTTTTGATAAAGTGGAAGAAAATGGGGGTTTTGCAGTGGGAAATCATTTCCCATTATCCGTAATAGCAAAGCAAAATTTAATCAAGTGGGATATTATTTCCCACTATCCGGCGTAGGTACAGTTTATACTTTCTGTTGGAATTATTTCGAACCATAAAGTTTAGTCAAAGTAAATTTACTATCTACCGGCTGATATCTGCTACGTACGAATTAGTGTGATAATATCATATATAATTTACTCGATCGTTAATAAAGTATAATTTATACTTATTCTCTTTTTCAAGATTATAGATTGAAAAATAATTAACGGAGGTAAACTTGTATCATTCCAGATTCAGGCAGCGAGTCAGGATCGCACAAGAGCGGCAGAGCGCGTGCGGGTGGCGCGGCCGACGGGAAGCCCACGCGGGTTAGAACGGTTCTCAATGAAAAGCAACTACACACACTTCGGTGAGGTCAAAATTATGTTTGAAACTATACAAAAAGTTTATTAACTATCTCGTATTGATATGATCTAGGAGGTTAAAGGAACATTACTTAATTATTACAGCCTTTTATTTCAGATACCTTTACACTTAAACACATTTATATTTCTATCTCATTATTGTATTCGTGTTCCCTTTTTTTCAAAGGCCTCCTCCAAATTCCGCCACTCCTCTCTGCACAGTGCCACTCTCTGCCATGTACTTACTGCTGTTTCTTTTACCTGGTCTACACCACCTTCTAAATTGTCTTCCTCTTTTTCGTTTATTGTACCTTGGGCACCAACGCACCAGTTTAGTAGGTACTTTCTTTATTTACTTCTCCGTTCGTCTTGCCATGTGCCCCGCCCATTACCACTTAAACATCTGCTTAGTTAGTTGTTATTTCAATGATGTATTCTTTATTTTATCTATTCTTTTCATCGGTAAATTTTATAAATATAGAATGTGTATAGACTTCGGTACTTAGTGCATAATTACTCTTCCAGAACATGCTACGCAGCCAACCCTAGACCTGACGCACTGATGAAGGAGCAGCTGGTGGAGATGACAGGACTCAGTCCGAGGGTGATCAGGGTGTGGTTCCAGAACAAGAGGTGTAAGGACAAGAAGAAGACCATCCAGCTCAAGATGCAGATGCAACAGGAGAAGGTGAGTTGATTGGTTATTGCTGTGTCACTTATAATCGCCATAAAAAAAATTAATCAATCTCAAATCTAGTTTCAAGTACTGTTCAATTGAAGATTGACAGCTTCGACAGCTGCGTCTTGTTGAGTCTACTGTTTTAGAATAGTTGTGTTGATATGAAGGGTCAGTTTGCTGATTTCAATTTATAAGTCCAACGCCTGATTCTAATTAATATAGCATTGCCAAGCGTTATAGCGCTAAAAAGTAATTTACAAAATTTCAATATTCTTGAACATACCTACTCATATATCAAAAATTTCACTAAGTAAAATTCAAGTATCATTAATTTGGAATAATTGTCAGTATGGTGCTTGATCAGTTAGATGAATATTTGAGTGGCAATATTTTGATGACGCTTAATACCCAAGCAGGAAGGTCGTCGCCTGGGCTACATGTCCATGGGCGTGCCTCTGGTGGCCGGGTCCCCCGTCCGGCACGAGCCGGGCGCCGCTGCGGCCGGAGCCTTGGCGCTCGAGGTAAATCTACTCTCTGTCTTTGCGAGTAAACAAGTTCATACACGCCGAGAGCTAAATTATTATTTATAATAATATCGAAAATTTATTTAATAATTGTTAAATTGTAGTGATCTTTTAAATTGACCACTTTCACAAAGACGAGCAAATAAATATAAAAAGAGTTGGGTCGCAGGTGACGGCCTACCAGCCCCCTTGGAAGGCCCTCTCGGACTTCGCCCTTCACGCTGACTTGGACAGGGCTCCTCATCACAGCGCCGCTTTCCAGCATCTCGTCAATCAGGTATGTCATTGAACTCTATATCAATCAAATATACAAGTAAAATCTGAATAAATCTCTATACATATACTTATAAATTGTACCAATAGCTAATAAGTAAGACACTTCATGCAAATATAACACTAGCCTTTCCGTCTCCAGATGCACGGCTACGACATGCCCTCCCTCCCCCCACCGCGGCCCCCGCACTCTACCGAAGATAACTACGTCACGTACCTCGAGAGCGACGACAGTTTGCCCCCCTCCCCCTAGTGCCGTCTCTCCTAACCCCCTCCAGGGGCGGGACTCGAACTAACTTAATATTTCATTTGTGAAAATTAGTTTTGTGATTTTATATTATCAAAGATGAAAATAATGATCTTAATTCGAAACTGAAAAGTCGATAGAATTAGATTATGTAAGTTTTTTATTTATAAATATCATTATTGATTGAAGACGTCTCAGTCGACCTAGCCTTGTTAAAACATAAACCCTAATAAAAAGTCATAGACAAACTGAAACGAAGGACGAAATAATGATGCGTTTCGTTTGATTGCGTCAAACGGAATGACGGATCTTGTCAATTGTCTATAATTGGACTAGACGCGCTAATTACTGTCAAACGGAACGCGCCATTTCTAACTTTATTTAGAGTGAAACAAAAATTTATTGTACGTATTTGTTCAACGTGTATTGCATACAACGTTTAATATTTTTAACTATAGCTTTCAAAACACCTAAAACAATTCATTGAGACGTATCTCACAACTGCTGTGACTTGCCAGTGTACATAATTAATGAAATGATCTTTATTCGTTTCAAAGTGTTGACAATTGTGCTAGAATAGAAATATTGTTTCATTTGTTATTAAAAGTTTACCACTAGCTATAAAGTGTAATCAAGTGTATCTATAAAATTACTTATTTTAATTTAAGTGTAAATAATTTGTAAAAAGATTGTATTATATAATATTAATTATTAATTTAGCTAAAATATATTAATATTGTGAAGCGAACCTAATTACATTTATAAAACGTACTAAAACTTTATTGTATGTAAATAATATTGAAGGACTATTAAAGCGATCTAAATACTTACTCTAAAATCAACAATTTTTTAATATTCATTTTATCGTTATATGTTATTGCATTGCTTTTTTTATCCTCTTGCGATGCGAAAAACTTATATTAAATCTGTGAACTATGGTTTTTGTAAATGTTTATAGTAGGTACTTCATATTTGAATCATTTTGTACGATCTAAAAACTATAAACTTGTTAAGCTACGGGTGGTGTGCTATGCTAATATTTCATAGAAATACCAGATTTTAATTTATTCTGTAGTTAAATATACACTGTATTTAGATTGTGAGCATAATATAAAATAAAACATCAAGTACCTTTAGACTTTACTCTTATTTTCGTTATCTATTCCTAGGCACACTCCTTTTCAGTTCGGTAATCATTGGCATAATTAACGCAGAAAGAGTCCTGAAGAAAGCTGTACAAACTATACCCCATCTCTATCTTGTGTCCTACTTAGAACAATAAAAACCTATATTTGCGCAATGTATCTCGTATTTTACATTGTAACGGAGGTGGAATTTACGACAGAGCGAGTGACACGAATATCATCTAAATGTGTAAACAAAACATACGAACTACGACGGTAGATGCTTTAGTACAGTTTCATCTTTGTACATTTTATAAATACTTAGAACAGGAAGTGAGCCATAACTTCATAACCTATTAACATAATCGTTTACCAGAATATATTACGATTATTAATTGTTTTTATCAGTATCGGCTAGTAGTTTTAGTAGTACTTAGTAGTATGATTGCTATGAAACTTTTACCAATGTGCTGTTTTCGTTATATAGGATGTGTTAAAGGAGGAAGACAAATGAAGTAAATAAAAATCGCTAAATTCCCTAAGCCTTACCAAGCTTTTAATACACATATCCTTACCATTTTCACGTCCATTACCCAGTCTCATTTACCGCGCCATCCCGCACATATACCTACTTAGATTTTAAACGCAGGATTTAAGGATATTAAGAAATTTGGCGAGCCCTGAGTTAATTGTTGAAAAGTTATTATGTAATGGTCATAATGGATCAAAAACCACAATGCTATGTCGACAAGGCGCCGTCGAATCTATCATTTTAATATATTTCTCAGTATCATGGTCAGACTCAAATCCTCCTAGTAGAGCTAAGAGAGAATTTCTTCTTTCCCAAAATGGTAGATTTTTAAACATCATGTCATTTTAAACGTCTATTTCAAATCAAGTCAAAATCATTTATTCATATAGGTAACACAATGTACACTTATGAACGTCAAAAATGAAATATACATTAAATGCTTCTAATTTATTAAAAAAACTGTCTACGTGAAAACACGATAGAAAAATTCGAAACGGCGAAACAGCTGCAATAACTAAGTTATTCCTTCCAAATGTTATTTCGGCCTTTTCGATAATTAAACAAATGAAACCAACGGGATTGATTAGCCAGATGTTGACAGGTCACGGTGGTTTCTTGTCGTATCTTTGCAGGTTCAGGATTAGACAAAGTGCTGCCTGTCCTTGTGGCGATACAGCTGAAGAGACAGTGTTGCATATTCTGACCGACTGTCCAATGTATGTATGGCTACGACAGGTATAACTCTGAGCAAGCTATGGGCATAAAAATAACAGAGACGAATTTAAAGGAAATAATGTTCAATATTAGGTAGGGGATTTGCTGTGAGGCTGCTGCCTCGAATTTTGCGGGCAGCGGGGCGGCTTTGGTTTTCGAGAACCGGTCCATTTGATTTTACGCATAAGATCCTGCCGCTCCCGCGCCGCCGCCGCTGCCGCCCCGCTGCCCGCAAAATTCGAGGCAGCAGCCTAAGGGTCATACAAAAAGTTGTTAAAAGAAATAGGTAGTAGTGTTTAAACATCCGCATTACCAATACCATTTACGTAAGCTATTTAATACCGACGATAACGTAGTCGGGGAATTATCTAAAAAAAAGACTGTGTGTGTCAGCTACGACGCACCATTGGAGTTTACTCCTTACGAACGATAATTATGATATATATCGAATAGAAAAAAAGGGTAAATAAACGCATCTGCTAAAATGATAAGAGAAACAAACATATATCTGTAATTATTCGGATTATTTATATTACTTCAATAAAGCGTAGGTATTACATAAAGTATGTTACAAAACAATATAAATAATAATAATAATAGTACATAAAATTTCTGTGACCAAAGTTACCTTTATAGAAAGAGAAGAATAAGAATGAACAATCTTTTTAGTTTTAATTTCACTGACCAATTACTATTGACAAAACTCTATGGCACGCTAGACAATCTACTTTTATTTTTTACACCTGTCAACACTGACAATGTTGTAACGTGGCTGTCAAAATAGAAAAGTCTGTGTAATGTATTCCATCTCATTCTTTTACACGTTCAATCCTACAGATATATATGTTTGTCTCTTTCTACATAACGCCTCAATTTTTCGGGTTACACTTGATTTTACTCCTTATAAAATTTCCGTACCGGGCCTTATAACTCAAATCGTTTCTTAAGGAGTAAACTCCAAAATATTTATTTAAAAAAATGCTTCTATTTTTACATTTACTGCCAGTTCTTAAACCAAGAGCTTAGAACGGAAGATACGAACTGGCAATAAACTCTTCGCCACTCTTTTTAGTCGCCAAGTTTGTTTTTTTTCATAATTTTATGGCCTGGTAACGAGACCCAAGTTTTTTGTTTTAGTGAGCCAAAAGCAATAAGTAATTCGCAGCAATAGTCAAGAGCTCTCACTGTTGACAATTTTGCAATAAGGTTTGTTCGTAATATTAATTCTCTTTTCTTTTGTCAAATACATTTTGCACCTTATCTCTATTAATATAAATATCAGTGTTTAACTTAATGCGAAATACCCACTTAGGTACCTATAAGGTCCTTTGGATTTCTCGTAACTTTTTCAAGATGCATGTATTGTTATCTCTAAGAGATTCGTACGTCGTAAAGTAACGTCTTTTGACCCAATCATTGAGTCTGATGTAAGATCCCTTAGTCTGTGACCATGATCATTATAATATAAACCCATCCCATAAGTATACTAGACTTTTTGTGCAGTTTCTTCCTTTAATTGGGAGATGTTTAATTTTAGGCTTTTTTATTTTTGACTTTTTTTCTCAACAAAAGTAGGACTTGTTCTGTTCAATGCGTAAACAGCCGTAGGTACTAACCAGCTCAAACCATTAAGAGACCCATGAAATCATTTATAACGTAGCAAACAATATTTCGGACAAAGATTTCTACCAGAGTGACCAATTATTATAACTACACCAAAAACAATTCAATAAAAAAACCGTGTGGCACTCGGGTACTGCCGCGGTAAGCTATTGCATGGCATTTTTTATTTATGCAGTACTTTTTTCTTTGATATTAATTCAAGGATTTTCTTCGATATTATTTCAATCTACCACTCTACCAGACTCAGACTAACACGCCTATATAGACTGTCTCACTCTAACGCGTACCGGCGCTGCACCGGCCGTGCTTACGCTACGTCACCGATCTCGTCTGCGTTCTGTCCAACTCTAACGCACCTGCGCTATGTGACCGATCACGCCAGACCGATGTGAGACGCAGTATGCGTTCTGTCGCGCTCTAGTCATCGTGTGTTAGGTTTTTTATTTTCGTTACGGAATTTCTCAAAGCCTGCGATAAAGTCTATGCAATAGCTTAAAATTAATACATGTATATATAATATTACGTTTTTTACTTTAAGCTATGGTTTCCTAGAAAAGCGGTGCCGTTAACTAACGGCCGTCTTTACGGTGGCCAAGCTGTGGTTTCCTAGAAAGTAGTGCGACCGTATTCAATCGTAGTCACTCAGTACTCACTCGAGCGTTAGGTCGTGCAGTGGTGAAAAATGGACGATTTGGACATAGCATTATTAGTATTTTTGGATGATGAAGAGTCATTAGAAAATAAAAAAAGCGTTTGGAGGAGAGTGTCATGTTCAAAAACCGTGATACTGAGGGTGCATTTCAAATTTTAGTGCGTCGCCATCTGTAGTGTAATGACGAAAAATTTAGGCAATACTTTCGCTTAACACTAATGTTATTTGACTATGTATTGAAAGACGCTTTTTTTATAAGAGATGACTTAACTTCTAAACCATATAACAGACACAAAAAGCCCATATGGCCAGAAGAAAAGTTATGTACCTATAGTTGTGAGGTAAGTAAACTGAATCATATTTTATTATAAAATACACCTATAAATTTTAACTACAAACACCGCGACACGAGAATTTTATATATTAGGTCCTAACATAATATGAAATTGGCGTTTTTCGTACTGGCCTTGGTTTTTCGTTCTCCTCTTTGGTAAGGAATTCCAAATTCAAATTTGTACAGCTATTTATTTATGTATTTGTGCTTCGATGAACGTCATTCATTTGTTCTTTTCTTCTGTTTTTTTTCTGTTTGCGTCACTCATTTTACAAAATGGAAAACTTAAAGTATCGCATTATTTACGAGTACGAGTTCCGCCGTGGCACTAGTGCTGCGGAAACGACTCGAAGGGTGAATGATGTGTATGGCGGTCATGTTGCAAAAGAAAACACAGTTAGTTTTTGGTTCCAACGTTTTCGTTCTGGAAATTTCGACCTGCAGAACAAGCCCCGTGGACGGCCTGAGACCCAAGTTGCATTATCAACTAGTCAAGTATTAAAGGCTATTGTGGAAGCGGATCCATCGCAAACCATGTCCGAGTTAGCTGCAGGCTGCGGTGTTAGTGATTAAACTGTTTTAATTCACTTGAAGCAAATTGGGAAGATTAAAAAGCTTGAAATATGGGTACCTCACGAATTGACCGAAGCAAACCGGCAAACGCGCGTCGACTGCTGCGTTACATTACTGAACCGGCACAATAATGAAGGTATTTTAAACCGAATCATTACCTGTGATGGAAAATGGATTCTTTACGATAATCGAAAGCGCTCAGCGCAATGGTTGGATCCTGGCCAGCCAGCCAAATCCTGCCCCAAGCGAAAATTAACCCCAAAAAAGTTACTTGTAAGCGTTTGGTGGACTAGTGCCGGTATTGTTCATTGCAATTTTCTCAAATCTGGCCAGACTATTACGGCTGATGTCTATTGTCAGCAATTGCAAACCATGATTTTTTTTTTATAGAACAGGGGGCAAACGGGCAGGAGGCTCACCTGATGTTAAGTGATACCGCCGCCCATGGACACTCTCAATGCCAGAGGGCTCGCGAGTGCGTTGCCGGCCTTTCAAGAATTGGTACGCTCTTTTCTTGAAGGACCCTAAGTCGAATTGGTTCGGGATTACTTCAGTGGGCAGCTGGTTCCACATAGTGGTGGTGCGCGGCAAAAACTGCCTTGAAAAACGCTCAGTTGTGGTACGGCGGACGTCGAAGTGATACGGGTGAAATTTCGTACTCTGCCTCGACGTCCGATGACGACACTCGGCTGCAGGTATTAATCCGAACAACTCCTCTGAACACTCTCCATAATAAATGCGGTAGAAGATGCAGAGTGACCCCACATCTCTACGCAACGCCAAAGGATCAAGCCGCTCGGAGAGGGATTGGTCGTCGACGATTCGAACCGCTCTGCGTTGAATACGGTCAAGTGGAAGGAGCTGGTACTGGGGAGCCCCCGCCCTGAGGTGAGAGCAGTACTCCATGTGGGGCCGAATTTGCGCTTTATATAGTTGCATGCGGTGGCCCGGAGTGAAGTACCGTCTCGCCTTGCTGAGCACACCAAGCTTTTTGGAGGCTAATTTAGCCTACGAAACGCCTGCCTATTTAGCGAAACTGAACGTCGTTCGATATGTCAACGCCATGTATTCCAATGCTGGCTGTGGCTTTAAGAAGAGTGTTTTCGAAAAGAGGAGTAGCGACAAAGGGTGTTTTTTTAGCGGAAAACGCGCAAACTTGTGTCTTCTTGGGGTTAAATTGGAATAGGTTTAGTCTGCCCCAGTCTGAGACTCCACGTAGTAGAGTTTCGACTTCAGACACAAGTTTGTTCCGGTATTCATCGACAACTGCCCGAGAAATACCTGCCCGGCCAGTGTAAAGAGTATCCCCAGTGCTGTCATCCGCATAGCAATGAATGCTGCTAAGTTGCAACATATCATTGATATGCAGAAGAAACAGGGTCGGGGATAGAACACAGCCTTGTGGGACCCCCGCGTTCACGGGTTTAAGGTCGGAACATGCTCCGTCGATGACGACCTTGATGCTCCGATCGGCCAGAAAGCTGGAGATCCAATCGCATAATTTCTCGGGTAGCCCATAGGCTGGGAGCTTCGAGAGCAGTGCTCTGTGCCACACCCAATCGAAGGCTTTCGCTATGTCCAAACTAACCGCTAGCGCCTCCCCCTTGGACTCAATTGCTTCTGCCCATCTATGTGTAAGGTATACAAGAAGGTCACCAGCCGAACGACCACGACGAAAGCCGTACTGATAATCAGCTGGTGGCTCTCTAGATACCTCAAGAGCTGGCAATTAACAAGATGATGGAAAAGCTAGCGGCTAAACAACCTAGGCTGGTCAATCGCTCCACGCCACTGCTACTTCACGACAACGCTAGATCATACACTGCACAACAGACGGCAACCAAATTAGAAGAGCTTCAATTGGAATGTCTAATACATCCTCCGTACTCCCCGGACCTTGCTCCAACAGATTACCATTTTTTTTCCAAATTTGGACAACTTCTTGCAAGGGAAAAAAATTAAATCTGATGGGGCAGTCCAAATCGCCTTCACAGATTTTATTGATTCCCGTCCGACTGGTTTTTTTAGTAAAGGGATCAATGAACTACCTATGAGATGGCAAAAGTGCATAGAAAACAATGGTTCATACTTTGATTAATTAAATATATTATATTTAAAAATATTCGACTTTTTGTTCCTCCCATACAAAACGCCAATTTCATATGTAAGGACCTAATATTATAATATATCGTAATAAATTATAACAACCACTTAAAAGAAACGTTTTATTTTTATAAATAAAACGTTAAGTAACTTAATTGATTCTTAAAAGTATGTTGTTGTAAGTTTTAATGATTTTTCAGTCCATCCTTTGAACTTAAAACTATAAAATATTTTAAATTTTTAAAAACAAAACACATTAATAATAAATAAGAAAAAATCCTTTCCATGTTTTTGTTATTTTAATAATACGTATATGTATTATTACCTATTATTAAAATAAAGATATAAATTAAAATAAAATAAATTTCAACAAAACATGATAAACATAATGAAAAAAACACATAATATTATATGAAAATTTTCACTAAGAGCTCAAATTATCGGGTATTTCCCGATAGGTTCGTTGCAAACAAATGAAGGACGATTTTTCATTTTCAAAACATGACGACTTTATTTGTTTGCAGGGAACCTAGGGGGGGGGGAAAAGGAGAATTTTTTTTGGGGTGGTTGGTTTTCGGGGAATATTTTTCCGACCCGACCCAAATGTCGGGGCCAATAGAATTGCACCATGAGACGAAATGTACAGTTAACAAATAAGAATTTCATAATGAATAAAACAACTACCAGAGAAAATTTTCAAAAAATTATCAGTATAATACCATGTAGGTTGTACCACGTGACGTCGAATGGTGCAATTCTATTGGTCGATATTTGGGTTGGAAAAATAATCAAAACAATTTCGTGTGAAAAAAAATTAAATATATGTTTATGAATGTCATGTTCATTCGTAATGTCATATGTGTCACCGTAAAATTGTAAACACCGTTTGATTGTAATCTATCTCGCGAGATTGTCCACTGGCCACTTTAATCACTGGTTGTTAATTACAGATGTAAAAAAAATTGGTAATTTTCTGTTAGGCTAAGGGCACTTTCTGAAACACCTCTTCCATCTCTTTGTGATCACTCGTCATATTGTGCTCTATGTATAAAGTTTTTATGAGAAAATAAATAAAAATTATTATTATTATCTATCGGTAAACAGTTATTTATATAACAGCTTGTCCTTCAACAAAGGCCTCCGCTGAATTTTTCCAATCGTGGAGTTCTAGCGTTTCGAATCCACAATGGACGCGCTCCCTTTTTTTATTGTTCTTCCATCTTTTCTGCCTGCCTCTCTTTCGTTTCCGTTAAGATTCTCTTCTATTTTTACTTCTTTTCTCTCATCATATGACCCGTCCATCTCCACTATTTGTCCTTGGTAATTTGACGTTCCACTTGTTGCTGGAGATGGCACCGTTTCTAAGTGTATGAAGCTCATTGTTGAACTTGGGCTTGTTGATGAATCTGTCTGTCTTGAATCGTTTAAAATACTTTCTAATTCAGCATTACCGACCAATGACGAAATTTGCATCCTTAATTGCACTTGTTCATATCGAGGAAGCTTCTTTACAATTTTTGCTATCGAGTTAAAGAAAAGGTCAGTTTCGTCCAATTCATTTTGAGCAGGAGTTGAGTTTCGTTTAGTTATTTGTTTCAATATCTGTAATCGTTCTTCAGAGTGTGTTAATTTTATCTTTTTCTTATCTCTCATAATGTTGTCTTTCTTAGCATCCAGTTTTTTGTCAGAAATTGTATTATGTCTTTGTGATGAAGGAAGGCTATCTAAGAATGATAGGAGAACAGACCTTTTCTTTGCTGCCTCTCCACCTGAACCAGGTTTACCTTTACGCCGAATATAATAATCCCTTACGTAGGCCCATCGTTTACAGCAGTCAGAACCTAAAACACAAATTGTAATTTGATTTCTTATTTCAGACATTTGCCCACAGAATCTTTTCGGTCACTAGCTTTTAAATATCGAGTTCGTCATTCCTGGATAAGTGTCATAATAAAAGAAGTTGCTGAGGCAATTATTAAAGGATGTTTGAGTTGACTATACCGTCGCCTACAGAAAATCAACTAAGACAAAACAGCAGTAAATTTTTTTCAAAATGGAATTTCCCGAACTGTGTTGGAGCGATAGATGGGAAACATGTAAGAATAAAGGCTCCCAAACGAAGTGGATTATTATATTTTAACTATAAAGAGTACTATTCAATCGTTTTGCTAGCAGTCGTTGACGCGGATTGTAAATTCAATGCTGTTGATATTGGTTCCTATGGTAGAGAGGAAGATGCTTGTATTTACCTAAAGAGTCAAATAGGGAAAATGATAAAAATTAATACATTCAATATACCAGCACCAAAAGTTATACCCGGAACAAATAATGTTGTACCCCATGTCATTGTAGGGGGTGAAGCTTTTGCTTGCACGAAAACCTGATGAAACCTTATCCAAGACCGCAATCTGTATATTATGATCAATCAAAAGCTGTATATAATTATCGACTATCTAGAGCTCGGAGAACCACTGAAAATACTTTCGGAATTTTATGCGGTTATTTCAGACTATTTTTTCTACCTATTGCTACTGCCCCAGAAACTACAGACAAATTGATTACATGTGCATGCATATTATATTATATTTTACGGGGAGCAAAAGTCCACGTCAAAAACATTTTGATGATGCACTCCCACTACCAACTGAAAATTTAATCCCCATAACAGAACATTGTGCGTTCTCCAATTACAGCACTAGAGCGCATTTTGCGGCATAATGCTCAACGTCGAGTGTTCCAACTACAGCAATGCTTCGCACAATTGAGCACTCTCAAAACGAATGCTCTCGCGAGCTTCTCGCAAACGATACCAACACAGTGACAGAAAATTGACCAGTATTTTTCTTTAAGTTGGCATTTATCGAAATTTTCGTTAGTAAATATTATTTATTGTTGAAAAATTTGTAAGGCTTTCGTTTCGTCGTAGATTTTGAAAATAATTAAAGTTATTTCAAACTGCTAAAAAAAATAAATATTAGTATGGATGAAGGTATAAATAGTTACTTTTTTTATATTCCACATTTAAAATATGAATACAATTTTATGTTAAAATTCGGATCTGTAAACAAATTTACTTTACAGGATTATACTTTAGAAAAAATTGCAATGGTTTTGAAAAAGTATATATTTTTTTTAGAAATCATTAAAAAATATTACTCAAAACGTAAACGATGTAAACTTCTTACATGAAACTAAATATTTTACTGTTAATTTAGTTGTTAAAACCTTATATTCTTTAAAGGTTTTCTCTTATTTCAGGAAAAAAATGTTAATGAAATAATTTGATTGTTAAATTAAGCGTAACAAGTTTTCAACCAATTATTATTGTTTACCACATTATTTATACATTAATGAGGTTGCTGACTCTATTCAGACCATTTTTTTGTCAAACTAACTAGGATTGCTGATGATTTGAAAACTAATTACGTTCAATTAAGCTTCAGCAATATGGGATATGGTGAAAATGCTCTGTAATTGGAAAACGCACTATAATGTACACGTGCCAAAATGAATCACACTCAAATTCGAGAGATATTCAAAAATTATTTCAACGGTCCAGGGGCTGTTTAGTGGCAGCATAGTTATGCAATGCAACGTTAATTGTGATTATTATTTTATATATTTATTGTGGTAATTACTTTTACTTAAAGTATCTTGAAAAAGGTTTGAACATATATAAAAATGCTAGGAATTAAATAAAAACAACAATTTTGCTTTTCCTTTGATGTGCCCTAGTCGTTCAGAAATCAAATTGAAAGAATAGTTTAAAATGAAAAATAATTAGAAATTTTATATGTTTCTAACTTTCTTAGGAGGTAAAAAATAAACTTTATTTTATGTAGATTGATAAATCTTAAGTATATGACTATACTTAAGATTTCAATCTATCTATCAAATTAAATTTTTGAACGCAATGGTAATATTTGACGTTTGACAACCAACTAATATGTCAATTCATCTTTTATAATCGATACCTCAGTTAAAAAGTGCATCTTTGATCTTTCCACGTGACAATTACCGATACGTGCGCGAGAAATTTCTTTACTTCGGTTATCCTTTTGATAGTGACATTTCAACTTATGTGCTCTTTTTTTGTTGAACTTTTGTGATAGTGACACTTTACTGCTAAGTGCGCGAGAACTCTTTCTCACTTTGATTAATTATAATTAACGATGCCGGAGAAGACGAGCTGACTTAGGTCGTCGCAGTCAATCAAATTTGCGAAAAGCTACTTCACGTGCTAACCGCACTGATCACCAGAGAGAGACTGATCAACAAAATTGTCGTACAGCTATGTCATAATTGCGTTCTTTGGTGAGTGACGATGAAGAATGCAACAAGAACGAAGTGCTCCTGAGATTGTGCTGCATTCCACTATAATCTGGCAATAGATTATTGTGGTGGTAACAATTGGGGAAATGACAATAATTTGTAAATATTGTAAGGCGTTAAAATAGTGTTTAATCGACTGGAGGCAAAGTAAAATTACCACCATTCACCACCAGAACCTTTACGCTCTTTAGTTTCTTGGATTGGAAATGATTCTAAGCAGTTCTTGGCCAACATTCAGAAATATAACAGCTGTTTCCAGATATCATTGTTTGGTGCTACACATATTATACAGGACAATTTCATGCCCACTTTCAAGGTATCATACCATAATATTTTTTTTTATAACATTCAAGTTTGTATTAAAATATATATCGGAAATAATTATTGGACAAATCTTTAAAAATTACAGGTACCACAATAAATTTATCACTTACTTGGGGCACTGTTAACACTACCGGATACAGATAATCAATTTTACAAATTATGGACCCAAAAAATTCAAATAATTTTATGGGTAATTCAGATGTGGAAGTTGATAAGTGGTGTTCACAATCCAACAGTGAAGAGAACCATGGTCCAAGAATTACAAATGTTTTTTCATCAGAACAACAATTTAGTAAACATGTACAAAACAGCATTGGATCGGATGCCATCTGACAGCCATAATATTGTCATTCGAGCTGACTAACACAAGAGGTTTAATTCACCCACCATTGAAGTAGTGGCCGTTGTCATGTCATTTGAGAGAAAATTTACAATCTAGAGATATTGTGCTTCATCATTGGAATAATGATTTGACTACATGGTTATATTTTGAATAATGATTGAAAATATGATAAATAATGATTTACAATGTGTATCTGAAACACACAGGACTTATGATGCATTACAATATTTATCATACCTTTGATTTGATACTGATACAATTGAAAATGCGAGGAAAATAAATAAATCTTTTGGCAGGGGAAGGTGGGTACCATTTTAATATCAAAATGGTGCATCAAGTAACAAGTATTGAACAAGATAAAATAATATTCTTAAATTCAATTCATCGAAAATAATAATAAAACTTCATTCATACTGAGCATTTTTTTATTTGTTTTAATAAAAAAAGGATTCCTGTTGTTTGTTTTAAGTTTATTTTATACAAAAGGTCTTTTATTTATTGATTGAGGCAGTACAAAGTCTGACGGGTCAGCTAGTCTAAAATAAATTATTATTGAAAATTGAAATAGTATCTACGCCAACATGTTATACTATTCTAAATTTTATTGGAAATAATTTTGAATAAATTTAATTTAATCTTAAAAAAATTGGTTTTATAATTCATTTGTTAAATAATAAATATTTTTTCACTAGAGAGGACGCTACACCCGCATGTATTGTCTCCGTCTTAGGCTACGGTTTCCTAGAAAAGCGGTGCCGTTACTAACGGCCGTAATGACCGAAAAGGCTACAGTTATAACTAAGAAACGAAATTTTCACACTGTAAAGATGAGAACACTTACTGCGCAACATCGCTTTTGTTTTTCCGATATCACAAATACAAAAATAGTTATTTATTTGTTGAAATAATGCATTTTTAAACAGTAAAAACTTTTTAGTTTTTATATCGGAAAAATAAAAAAAAATTGTTTCTTAGTTAGAACCGAGAAGACTACAGTAATAGTCTTCTCAGTCCTTTCCCGCGCAAAACAGTTTTTGTTATGTTGTATGTTTGACGAAGACAACACGCGGGTGTAGCGTCATCTTAACTGAATTTTAGTACTATAACTATACACACCTGATTTTTGAAGTGTTATTCCAATTTCGTTCCACAAATTTTGCTTCATCTGAGCTTGTCTGTAGTCTTTGGATTTAATATTGTATAAAGCTTCATGATTTTTAACAAAATCAATTAATTGTTCATCATTTTCGCTCGTCCAAGTCACGTATCCACTCATTGTATTAATTAAATATGCGCACCGCTACACGCGATAAACGTTGAACTACTGTTTATCACCGCTATGATGACCGTCATACAAATGACAGCACCGCTATATGAATTTTGACGTTACGGTGACACTCAACGTTCTCTTGGAAACCTACTCCGATGTTATTTATAGATAACGTATGGGTGGCGTCACCCAACGCTACATTACGGCCGTTAGATAACGGCACCGTAGGTTTTTTAGGAAACCATAGCTTTAACCCTTAGTTATATTTTTTTCTGTGGACATAATCTATATGGATCATTGTTGACCTAAACGTTGTAATTACCAAATTATAAAATAAAAAAATATATATGGATCATCCACTGAAAAAAATTATATAATTTATATAAATTAATTTAAAAGCAATAACATAATCTATAGTGATAGTGATTAGTAAGTCATTAATGTTTCTAATCTGTGTTACTCTGTGAAAAAAAAACTCCCGAAGTTCGAACAGAACTTCAAACCAGTGTTGCCAGATAGGGCTATTTAGCGCCAATGGGGCTATCTCCCTTACCGAGCGGCGATATTATTTTATTCAATTTATCTCAAATCCGAGTACCAGTGGCGTCACTACTAATGTGTGTTATATAAATTTATTTCAACTTTCCCGCCTTAACTACCTGTGTGCCATGATGGGGCTATCTCGGGGCTACACGAGCGCTCCGGCGAGGCGATTGTAGAAAAAATATTCTGGTAACACTGCTTCAAACTCCAATTTCTATATATTTTTAATAGATAAATAAAACATTCTTTTAAAATAAAATCTAATTTTTTATAGTAGTAAAATATTTGTAATGCTTGTAATTATGTGATAATGCGATGTAGTTGTGTGGTGATACTTGATAGTGTAATAACAATAAATATAAAACCAACCATGTCTGTCGAACGAGGCAATTTGAAAAGCATCCGGACATCGCTGGTAAGTCTTTTTTTGATTAGTTATCAAGTTTCGAGAAAATAACTCCTTAATGTTTTATTACACTATGTGTATTCCTTTTTCCCACCACCTATTATTAAATTCCAAAATAAATATTATATATCCCAGGGTCTTTCTTATGTTATTAAAATATTTACTGCAGATTTATTAGACAATTCAGTGCTCGATATAAAATTGATTTAAGAAGAGTAAAAATATTTTTCTAAATTATTATACAAGCTAAACTGTCATAGAAAAATATATAACATTTTTAAATGTGTACAAAGGAATATCATGCAGAACATTAAATTCTTAAGAGAATTTTAAAATTATAACCTACTTGTACTTTATGCTTTATTTATCATATAGGAGAGTAGGTAATCAGCCTTCTGTCCCTGACACATGCAGTAAAATTTTTGTACTTAAACCGTGCTGGTTTCCTTACTTATATTTTCCTACACTCTATAAGCCCAGATAGTCAATATCACAGGAGACCAAAGATCTGGCAGCTACCTCGGACATATAATAAGTCTAGCTATTCAAAGGGGGAATGCTGCCAGTATCTTCGGAACCTTGCCTAAAGGACTCCTTTTAATAATGTATTTTAGTTATGATATGTCAAGGTTAGTTATTTATTTATTAATAAAACCCCAGATATCGACGTAGGGGGAAAGCATATTTGCTGTAAGTAGACAAAATACCTAAAGTGACTTTTTCCTGCCATTAGAATCAGAAAAAAGCCGCATCAAATGACCTGGGTCCTGTGTCTCTACGATGAAAAAAATTACATAGCCGTTGAAAACCCCGTACTTATATTATTTTTAGCAAGATTAAATGCGTTGTAGACCAAAATCTAGTCATTTTAGACATTTTGCACTTACAGCAAAAGAAATCTGCATTTTTTTCTTTACAAATACTTACTTCCTCCCATTTAAAAACTTAACGCTACTTACTGCATTTCAGCGGCGTGTGATTTTTACATTCGTTTACTTACAGCAAGTTTAGGGAACCTACAGTTTTGGTTTTTTTTTACCATTTACGACATTTTATTTCAACCAAACATTACATTACCAAGCCCACTGCATTTCTAGATCTAATCATAATTATAAACTAATCTTACATCTTGAATTGCAATTGAAAGTACCCAAATACATAAATTTACTGCATACAGCATATTTACCGCCTGTAAATTGATAATATTCCGCGGTAATTTCTTCCTTAGTTACAGCGTTTTAAAGGTATGTGATTTAAAAAACTGTTTGCTGTAACTACCCAAACACGTACTTATAGTAACTTTGGATAAAAAGTTTACATTGCAATGGTGACTGGCAGTTAAATAAATATATGTTTCAAAAGGTAGCAATATAATGGATGGTAGGTTCGACACTATTAATTTTTTTCCGAATTAATAAATTGGCTCTGGTGAACAATTGCAATATGTCTACTTACAGCAAATGTGCTTTCCTACGTCGATATGTAGATTACTTTAAATTTTTACTAAAAGGACCATTTTAATAATATTGATATTAATTGTATCATACTAAAAAGAAACAACACATTTTTTTATCTTCAGGCCAGTTATAAATGTCTTATTTCAAGTATATTTTAAGATTAACTTATCTGATAGCATTTGAGTCAAGATTATTTAGTTTATTGTGTTAAAATGGACATAGAAGATACCATTGTAAGTTTTATTGTAAAATAATACATATTTCCTTTTTATTACTAAAACTTTATAAAATTTTTTGGTAGATATATTAAAATTTGAAATAGGTTTGTTGTTTACTTTAATATAATAAAATATGTACAATATTTGTATTGGAAAAAGTATTTAAAAAGTGACATTTCAAAGAGTTGATATAAGATAAAGATTTAGATTGGTTTTTTTGCAGACGGCTAAGCAGCCATACGCTGGCGTCCCTTCAATGGACTATGATGAGGCTAAGCAAGAGAAGCCATGGCAGCGGGTTAATTTCTGAACCTGCATTTAATTGTGATGTTTTTAAGCAAAAAAATTTTTTTTTATGATATTAGCTAACTTTAGTTCCAGGCTTTACACATTTGTGTTGACTAATCAGTCCTGTTGTGCTTTTCATAAATTAACAATTTTGGTAACTGGTTTAACTAGCTGTAGTTAATTGTTATTATAGAAAATTCTTATGTTGCTTGCTCTTTTAATTTATAAAGGCTTTTTTTTTTCATTTTATTCACTTACATAATAATTAAATAAATTTTGCTGAATAGAAGGACAAATCTAATTAAGATTTGATTTGACTATAATTTTTAATTATTAATTTGAATTATTTGGTGTAATAGAAAAGGCTTTTTAAATTATAGGATATTACTTCAGGAGTATAGAGTACAATTTTTTTAAGTTTATACAAATAAAATATAGTAACTTAACTCACACACACTGATAAAGTAACTTAGAATTTTTTTTTAGATTTTGAATTTGGGTTAGTAGTTTTTTAGTTTGTTCATTAAAAATACACTAAATTTCCTCTTTTTATGTTTGTTATTATGGTTAAAGTATGTAATACCAATTTGGAAACAGCTTAAGATGTCATTATAAAACAATAATATCTGGTTTTGCTTGGCAAAGATTGTCACTAATTATTTTTACAGGTTTTATACTTTAATGTTCTAGGCGATAGATGTTTTGGCGAAAAAAGGCACGCATTTATACGAGCCGGTGAAATCTGTAAGTAGCTTTTTGGTGAATGGACCTGTAAGGATAATTATGTGTTGTAAATGTGAAAGTTGAAATTAAATCTGATTATGTGAATGAACAGAAGGTTTCTTTTCGAATGGGTTAAGTTTGCTTTTGTTTATTCTCTCTTCGTTATTAACATCCTTCATTCCTTATATTTAAGGTGCCTTGTGTATGTGTGAGTTATTTGCATGAACAAGTGTTATTTTTAATAAATGTAAATATTCGATATCCTTTGACTGATCTTGCTTAGTTGCTTTACTTTTGATAAAAGCCTGGAACCAATATTCGATGCCGGTTGCCGCGACATCATTGCTCTTAGCGAAAAATTGGTTTAATTAGGTTTTAGTTTTTAAGCCTAGTGGTAAAATGTCATATTCCTTTCAAAAAGAAGGTACCTAAGTGAAGTAGTAGAATTCGCTCCCTATTATAATATAAAACTTGGTTACATTTTGGTGTTCAGGTACCAAGCCCCTATATACTACTTCTACTGGGTTTCTACTTGCTATTGGGATACTGCGCTCAACTTGCAGAAGATGCCATGCCCGCAGTAATAAGAGACAGAGATATAGCGGCCAATGTAAGTAGTTTTCTCCGAATAGCATCCAATAATTATATTCCTCATATTATATTCTTACCTAAAATGTTGAAATTGTGTTTTATAAAATAAAATAATGAACTACAATTAGGAAGGTTGAAATGTCCAATTTATACCGACTCCTCCGTTACTAGAATCCATTTTCTTTGCTGAGCTGAGTTTTATTCATAATCAATGAGTAAGAACTCCTTAGCTAATGTATAACTTGTTGTACAAGCTTAACAGGTGTACTTTTTAATAAAATGTTTTGTATTTTTCAGAACACGAACACGTTCAGCGAGGAATCCGCACGGAGGTATTTAAATATAATTCTGGGGGATCAGCCACGGGTGGCCGGTACTAAGTACCACTTGGAAAAGGCGCAAGATTTGAAAAAATTGTTAGACGATGTCGCGAGCAAAGCCAGCCTACCCGTTAGGACGGATTGGCAATTCGTCTCCGGTAAGTCGTCGACTTATTAACTATAATATCCTTGAAAAATCGTAAATAACATCAACCAAGTTTGCTTTTTCAGGTGACTTCTGGATTGATTTTAAAATCCCACACGCCAATGTGTACCAGAACCTGTCGAACATAGCGGCCGTATTGGAGGGAGACAGTGGGTTCAATCCCGACGGGAGTACGCGAGAGTCACTATTGGTCAACTGTCACTATGATTCTGTCCCGTATGCGATAGGTGAGATATTTTTCATTCTATTATGTTCAATTTTTTCTCATCATCATTTCTTTCAGCTCTCGCTCGATTCCTTTAGTTGTTTATTTCTTAATTGACCCCTACAAATAAAATAACTAATAAATAAGGCTTCGAAATGATGTTTGCAGGAGCGTCCGATAATGGAATATTTTGCGCGGCGATGGTGGAAGTGTTAGTGCGATTGTCGAGACGAAAGAAGAAATTCAAACACAATATTGTGTTTCTATTTAATGGAGCCGAAGAAAATCCTCTGCAGGTGAAAAATTACTAAACATTCGTTGGCTGAATTAGTATAAAATGTAACTTTCGGGGTTAATTTAAATCAGTGGAACCTCTTATCGTGCATTCTATTACAAAAAAAAAAATTGTGTGTACTTATGTACATGCGTTAGAAGTTATACATCTTTGGCGTAACAAGATAAAAATCTTTTAATAAAACGGTGTAAACGGTCACGGTGACCACGCACGCTGTAAAGCACGCGAAACGTCGGATAAATTTAAAATTATGTTATATAGTTGTAAATTTATAATAATACATAACTTCAATCCGGTCAAAATAGTGTTTTATTAAATGAATAAAAGTTATGTTAATCAAAGACAATACTATAAAAATCTTTTCAAAAATTTTATTCTACGTTTGTTGAAAAAAGGTATTTAATAAATTGAAAGTTTTATTATAATGCATTATCTAGTTAAATAAAGTTTATGTAAATATCATTTAAAAAAATATGTCTACATAATTAAAGAAATTAACATTTTTTTACTTTAAAATGTTGACTATGCTAACTTCAGGGTGTTGGTTTTTTGTGACGGTGTGCGCGCGCATCGTATAAATTTAAAGGGTCTTTCAATAGGGACTTTCGAACTTTTACAGTTGATAACGGCCATCTTCTTGAAGCTACATCTGTCAAATTGGCTGTCATTTATTCAGTCTGTTTTGCCAAATCACCATGGATGGATATAGCGTTCAACAACACGTGCAAATGATAAAATTGTTTTATCAAAATGGGTGTTCTATTCGGGCAACGTTCCGCGCTTCGCCCATTTTACGGGCGCCATAATCGTCCTAGCCGAGGAGGACTATTCGCAGTGTGGTGGATAAATTTGAGTCCACTGGTTCAGTAAACGATCAACCAACACCCGTACGTCGACGAAACGCAAGATCTACCGAAAACATCGCCGCTGTCCGTGAGAGATGAGGAGAATCCGAGGCAGTCGATTTGGTCGCTCACAAGAACTGGGTTTCACAGACCACAACGGGAATTTGAGTCGTGATTGGGCCTGACCGTACAAAATTAAGCCACAAACCAAGGGCCCTCAAAGCCAACATAACCCATGCCATCGGTCAAATTAGCCTGATTTATGCACCAGCGTCATGGAAAATTGGACATTTCGGATGCGCGCCACCCAGAGAGAGGGGGCCGGGGCGGACATTTGAACGATGTTATATTCAAATAATCATCGATAGGCCTTTCAAACCAATAAAAATTTTGATGATATCTAACACAAATTTTGTTTTATTTAAATTTGAAGATAGGAAGTAAGCTTTATTCTCATAATTTTTCCCTAACGCGCCACTTCAAAAACTAAAATCTTTCTTTCGGTGTCGGTTCGGTCGCTCGTATGGCGCAAGAAAATATCGTTAGGAAACCGGCTTTTCTTGCCTTAGATCCTAAAATTCTAATAGAACAAACAAATGAATCAAAGAGATACAGGAATCTGAGGCCAAGAGGTTTCTTGAATCAATTTAATACGGATAATCTTTATTTATGAAGTTAAGACAGATTCGAATCGGAAGGAAGTTTGTAGCTGTCAAGTTGAAATGGCTTTTGTCATTTTATTTTCAGGGGAGCCATGGCTTCATTTCTCATCCTTGGTTCAAAGGCGTCACGAATGTCATCAATTTGGATTCAGCTGGAATGAACGGGAAAGCCCAAGTTTTTCAGGTTAGCATTTGTTTTTTTCTCTTTTCTTTGTTGTGCCAAGAATTATTGCTTAGATTAAGACAATTTTACAAGAAAAATCTTATTTCTAGAACTGAATTTTAAGGCCGTCGGGATTTATAGAAGTATATTAATGTGATTGAATTTTCTCATAATTTGAAAAATGGTGTAATAATGTAATGGCTTTTGTACTCGTTCGTTATCAACTTTTCTCCAAAGGAATTCATGTTTCGCGATATCTTTAGGCCACCGACCCGCGTATGCTATCCGCGTACGGACACACGAATCGGCCCACCGGACAGAGCGTCGGACAGTTCCTGTTCTCCACCGGTGTCATTCCTTCCGACACCGATTTTAGAATATGGCGCGACTTCGGGAACGTCCAAGGTCAGTTCGCCTAGATGTCGTTTCCGAATGATATCATCACAATATTCAATCAGAGTATTATCGATTTGTTTTAAACTTTTCAGGATTGGACATAGCGTTCGTGAAATGGGGCCACGTGTACCACACGCGTAACGATCGCATCGAGCACGTGAAGCCGGGCGTGGTCCAGTGCGCCGGAGACATGCTGCTGGAGTTGATCATCCGCTTGTGCGACGACGACGCGTTCAAGCAAATGGTGAATATATATTGTATTGTGCGGGTTCAGATCGGGGGGAAAAGCACGTAATCGCACAAATCACGGTCATTCTAGAATGTTCTTTCACCGATGGGGTCCCGATAATGTCTGAAAACGGGTTTTCTAAACATTGTGAAATGTTTTAGCCTCCTGACAACCTTTTCTAGAGCCTCTCATTAAACGCAGTTAGCTGAAACCGTTTCAAAGTTGTGAAAATATTGAGGAAATATGTCATTTAACCTAAATAATATTTTCACATGACGTCTAACTATATAACACTTTTGAAAATAATAGCTAATACTTACATTGTACTTTCGTTTCTGAAACGTGGCCTTTAAAAAGGAATTTAATTTCAGAAACCTCCCTCCAGCGCGGTGTACTTCGACTACATGAACGTAATACTAGTGACGTACTCGGACAACGCCGCGTACGTCGTAGACACGTTCGTGTGTCTGTTCGCGGCTCTCTCTATTCTGTACTACATCTGGCTCGTCGGCTTCCGTGAGTTTCCTTCGTTTAACGATTGTCTTCCCGGTCCTCGACTGAATCGAAAACGGATACATTTCTCTAAACCTCGAAATCAGTATTGGCTCAGTGGTTTTAGCGTGCGACTCTCTTCCCTGACGTCGTAAGTTCGATCCCCGGCTGTTCACCGATGGACTTTCTTTTTATGTTCTCGTGCGATGACGAAATACCGGCTCGCCTTAGACCCAAAAAGTCGACAGCGTGCGTCAGGCGTAGAAGGCCGATCACCTTCTTGCCTATTAGATTGCCAAATTATCATGAAACAGATACAGAAATCTGATTTTTTTGTCAAAACCTCGGGAAGTAGCTATTGAAAGTATTTCTATTTTTGCTAAAGTTTGAACTGGCACGCGTCTGAGTAATAATTGAGATAGAGTGGCGGAGAGTTTCTTCTGCTCTTGCGATCTGGAGTAAATGTAAATCTCGAATTAATTTAACTTCTTTACTGACATTCATAGGTGTACTTGTTTACCTATATTAATAAAGTTATTTTGAGTCGAGTTGAATTTATTTCGAAAAAATGTTTTTAAAAACGAAAATCCAAAACAATGCTCACAGGCATGTCGACGATACAAGAGCTTCTCTGGGCGTTGGCCGGCCGAATACTGTGCACCGTTTGCGGGCTGGGCGTGGTCGCCCTCTGCACGGTGCTCATGGTCGCCACTACGACTCAGATGAGGTCCCGCAGATTTATTTATTTGTACTCCTCATCTTTAATATTTTTGTCCATTTCCAAAATGAATATTTGTGTTCTAATACCCCCAGATACCTCTCTCAGCCTTGGATAATAGTAGCCGTGTACTGGATTCCGTACATCATAGCCGCGACCGCCGCGGCTCACCTGTTCGACTCGTGGAGAACTAAGAAGGTATCTCCGTCTTACTCTCCCATCCCCGTCATATTTTGCCTTTAGCTCTAAAATTTAACCTTTATTTGCAGACGGGCTTGAACCGCAGCATCCGCGCGAGCCAAGCCTCCGCCGCCACCAGGCTCCTGGTGCTGGGGGCGCTGGCGGTTCTGCTGGTGACGCCCGACACGGCTTCCGTGAGATATCTGCTGACCGTCCCGCTTTTGTTCTCGACTTGTGCCAGTATCATTCTTCTCACTATGTTGAGATATTTTCGACTTTCGGGTGAGTTCTCGTAGTTAATAATTATAATTAATAAAGAAAGATCAATATATATTTAAAATAAGGGTGCGTGTACTTTTGTACGCGCGTAAGAAGTTATACTTCTTTGGCATTATTAAAAATAGTTTTTGATTGCATGCAAATAATTAATTACAATTAAATAATCAAAGACTGGAAAAGGAGTCATTATAGTCAATTAAGTTCAGTTTCATTTGAAAAATTAAATAAATAAATATTTATTATTATTACATTAAGTGTAACATAAATTCTATTATTATTCGAATGTTGTTTTTAAATTATGTCCAACGCCGTAGCATCTTCCGTGGGCAACTTCATACTGATAATTTTGTGTCACGGTGCACGCGCATCGTAAAATTTCACTCTCATCAACTTTTCATAACGCGCCTAAAGAAGTATAACTTCAAAAATCCTATATACCTACACCTTTATCGACGTGGCTATTATATAAATCTTTTTAAATTTGATATTGTTCCTATTGTTTATACAATTTTGATTTTCCAGGCTGGCAACACTTATTAATAGAAGTGTCGGTCTCGACGCCCGCGTTGTTGTTCGTGTTACCTCTGGCGGTTCGGTTGTCGGCCTTGTTGGTGCCGATAATGGGACGGCTGCCGAACGGCCAACCCGACTACGTCATCGCCGCCGCCAGTTGCTTGCTGTGCGTGCTCACTGCCGTTTGTGTGGTAAGCATCAGGTATCGGTTGTTAATTCTTTTCGGCGAAGTTAAAAAAATCACTGAATCAATGTTTACTATTGAAATTGCAAATTACTGACTGAGAGAAAATGATGTCAAGTAAATTTTTGAAGTGAAACTTCTTTAGGCGCATGAGGGTAAATTTTTTATGGAACGTCACGAAGATGTGCAGCGTTTTTGTCGAAGAAGAGAGAGAGCGAATTGCCTTATAGAAATTATATTTTTAAAATTAAAATTTCATAAAGATAATTTATGAAATATGAGTATTTTATACTTAATGCAAAATAATTGATTGAAATCTCAAATGACGAATTGTAAATTAAAATGCCACGTGTTTTTATTATCAAAGAAATAAATTAAATTTATAATTTGTATTAATTTTCGACACTCTTAATATTTTAATGACAGTTAAATTCATTAAATTCCTAACATATCTTCCTTTTTCTTTCCCTTTAAGTCTCAGAATTCTAAAATTTTAGAATTGTATAAATATAAACAAGACTTCAAAATTAGTTTGCTAAAGAAATTTCACTTCTGACATGTGTACTTAGTACGCACGCACTTTTTTTCTACGTCTAGTGTATAAAATAAACAATTTCGTAACGAACTCATATTTTCAGTCGGGAATCGAACTCCTGTTCTCCCGCAAGCGTCTGTGGTACGTGGCGGGGGCGACGTCGCTGGTCTGCGTGGTCATCATGTTCGTCCCGTTCAGCCCTTACCAGGAGAACGGAGTCGCCGTTCAGAGGCACACGTGGTTCGTAAGTACTTCCTCATCATTGCTTTCCATATCATCATTATTCCACATCTTACGGATGATAGTCGAGAGGATGGAGTGTTTAAATTAAGGCTTTGTACCTGATAGTTTTTATTTACTACTTTTCTTATTTTTACTAATTCTCTAGATAGATTTAAGAAACTATTGTTACTATACTAATCAATAATGGACTGTATTTGTCTGATTAAAAAAAATATAATTATTAATCTCCGTGTAATAAATCCTTAATGACCAATTGCAGCACTCGGAGATCGTCTCTTACGACCGGAACGGGTCGGTCGTGGAGCGGACGTCCGGCATCCTCGTCAACAAGTGGGACGTGCACAACGTCCGCTCGGCCGAGGAGGCCTTGAGGAACAGCGGCCTCAACGAGAGAGACTTAAAGGCCGACTGCGAGAGGCATCCCTTCTGCAACCTGCCTCTGTACAGGCCGAGGTTGGGCGAGTATTTGTGAGTGCTAACACGCGATTCGACAATTTTGTACTAACTTAGGGTTTGGATGTTTGAACGACGCTTTACGTGTCTGCAAGTGATAGCGAGTTTATGGAATTAACAAAAATGAACATTTCCAGAAAAGACAGCCTCTTCCTGTTCATGGAACCCCCGAACAGGTTCGACCACTCCCTCCGGATGACGAGCCGGACCTGCGTGGGAGACGTTTGCAGAATGCAATTTATTATGACTGGTGATTCATTTGTTAACTATGTCATAACTCATAATACTACGATGATTTAAAAGAATATACTATGTAAATAAAAAAAATAAATCAGTGGCGCTACAACCTCTTTAGGTCTTGGCCTCAGATTTCTGAATCTGTTTCATGATAATTTTGCAATCTAATAGGCAAGGTGATCAGTCTCCAGTGCCTGACACACGCCGTCGACTTTTTGGGTCTAAGGTAAGCCGGTTTCCTCATGATGTTTTCCTTCACCGTTCGAGTGAGTGTTAAATGCGCACATAGAAAGCCCATAATAGAAAGAAAGCCCAACACTGCTCTTAATATACTATATATACTTCAAAATAATTATCTGTAATGTAAAAATTTGTAAACTTTCAGGTCCGCCCCACAACACGCTAACAATAGTCCCATACCCCAACATGACCCTCAACGGCTGGTCGTTTTCGTCCCTGCTGAACCACTCGTCGTTCCACTCCAATCAGCCCGTGTACCTGGTGACGCACTCCACGGCCACTTTCAGTCCCTCCTTCGAGCCTTTGGTGTTCAGCCTGACTTTCGTCGTGAGTATCTGCTCTCACCTTCATTAGGTCGGCGGGATTCTGGGTTCCACTTGCGCCACTTCAAAGTTATTAATTAGTTAGGGCCGAGGACTGATGAAGATGATTTTATTATTCATTAAATATCCAGAACCTGACAATGACCCCTCTGTTAAGAGTGCACGATCAAGAAGAGATGAGATTCCCCGATTTTTTGAAGTTTTACTTCTTTTGGCGCGTTTGGGGAAAATGATGAGAGTAAATATTTACGATGCGCGCGTACACCGTCACAAAAAACCGACACCCCGAAGTTAGCTATAGTCAACATTTTAGATTTTTTGAAGTTACTTTATAATTTTTGCTATTGATAAATTATACTGAAGTACCGTAGGAGAGGTCGTACAATTGTATTTATTAATTACATTATATTATTTTAATAATTCAGGTTCCGCGCGAACTGCAGTCCCAGCCCTTCGTGCGGATCAGCCACGACGCTCACCGACTGCAGGATCCCGAAGGTCTGACTCCGGCTTTCAAGAGGCTGACCGAATCCGTGCCCAAGTACTTCAATATCGCGCCATCAGTCTGCTTTAAGAGTAATTATGAGTTTTGATCGGGAAATACATGAAATAACATATTCGAGAATTGAGTCTTACGTGTGTCGCCTCCTTCATTTCGTCAAAGAACAATGTCGGATTAAAAAAATACAAAATTCACTTTTTATCATATTCGGATACTACATTGACTAAATATTACGGCAACATTTAAAAAAATCGGACGGATTTGATAGAAGCATGTGATTTTTCTAGAAAACTGTGTAATTGAATGTTATTATTTTTATTTTGATTCAAAACAAACCCTTTTGTTTGCTTGTCTGTCTGCCAATTTTCATAATTACAGAATATGAATTAAAAACGTTATGACAAAAAAACTAACAAGATTATTTGAAATTTTATGATTATGACGATTTTCTCAGAGTAATTACGCCGCACATTGTGCATGTTTAAGAGAGTTTTAACTTTAATTGATCAAATCAAACTATAATACGTTATGTCTGGACAGCAGTTTAAGGAATCACTCAAAGGTAATAATAAAGATTATAAATGGGTTCTAATAAATATAGATATTAATTAAATTTATAAAAATTGGTTGTTTTTATATGAACAAAGTTTTACACCTGTTACTCTAGCTGTAAGATAGTTTTATTTTTTTACATTAATACCATTGGTATCCAATAAAGTTCTTAAAGAAAGTGATGTCTTTTTCATTATTTATATTTATTTATTTCGAAAAAACCGCAATCCTGACCTGACAGGTGACCCTAAGTCGACAAGTGTGCACCAATAAAAAAAAAGGGTGCGTGTACTTATGTACGCGCGTAAGAAGTTATACTTCTTTGGCTTTCTTTATTTTTTTTAAAATATAATTAATATTTAACGTAAACAATTTAATATATTATTCATTTATTAATTAATATTAATAACAATTATTATTATTATTTATTATTTTATTATATTATTCATTCAATTTAATAACTTGGTATGTTTCATAAACTTTTAACTAAGTAACAATATAGTACGAGAGGTAGCAACGTTTTCGAGAAAGAATTTCAGGTCAGCTGATTTTGTGATATGTCTTACTTCTTGCACTTTCGGTTAGAGTCTGGGCAATCTGGCTGGCGGTAGCGGGTACGTTCATTATTACGCATCCTATCTGTCCAGGTAATAAACCTGGATTTTAAAAGCATTTTAAGAAGCGTAATTTTAAATTTTTAGTTTTTAAATAAGTCTACCTGACATACTTTTTTTATTGCCAGACATTTTTCACATTGCTATCTATGTGCCAGACGCGATTTTAAGTTTTTTTTTTATAAAAATTTCAAAGTATTTTAGAATGTCTGTTTAATATTATGTTATTTAAATATAAGAAAAACTAAAAATGAATTTGCCAGACATTAATTCGATTGTTAAGTCATGAAAAGTATTGCAGTATGATGCCTTTCATTGGTAATTAAAACATTTACGTAAGTTTTAATAAATGTTGATAAATAACAAAGTAATTAAAACTTGAAGAATCAAGAAAGAAAAAAGTTGTTAGAAGTGTTAAAAGACAGTATCAACTTTGAGGGTGGCATTTCTACACTAAGGAAGATTGTTCGGAGTCTAGGTTTCAGATGGAAAAAGACACAAAATAATAAAAATTTACTAATCGAAAAAAGTTACATAAGACTCAAAAGAACAATATATCTTTCCAAACTACAAGAATATAGATTAAAGTGCCGACCTATAATATATACGGATGAATCTTACATTCACAGCTCACATACGTTGCCACGATCATGGTCCGACAAAACGAGCAAAGGTTGTAAAGTACCTATTTCCAAGGGCGAAATGCTCGTGATTGTTCATTCCTGCTCTGAACTAGGATTCATTCCAGATGCTTTGCTTATCTATCCAGCAAAAAAGCAAACAGGAGATTATCACAGTAAAATGAATGCTGATAATTATCAGAAATGGATCAAAGAAAAACTTCTTCCAAATTTACCACCACAGTCAGTTTTAGTTATCGATAACGCCTCATACCATAATGTCGAATTGGATCGAGCGCCCTCATCTAATACAAGAAAAGCTGACATGTTAGCTTGGTTGGACAAGTATAATATATCATATCCAGAAAAAAAACACAAAACCAATACTATATGATATTATTAAAAAAAATAAGCCAAATCATGTCGAATTTGTACTTGATAAAATACTCGAAGGTCAAGGACACAGTGTACTGCGCCTACCACCCTACCATCCAGAACTCAACCTCATAGAGTTACTGTGGGGAATTATTAAAGGTAAGGTTGCATCACAAAATGCTAAGTTTAACATAAAAAATGTGGAGGAGTTATTTAGAAAAGAAGCAGAATCTATTACTCTTAATATGTTTAGTGCCGTTTGGAGAAAGACGCGAGAACATGAAGAAAAATATGTTCAACTAGAACCAAAAGTGGATAATTTCACTGACTCACTTATAATAAAACAGGGAAATTCTGACAGCGAAACATCAAGTTCTTCAAGCGATGAAAGTATGAGGGCGGTAGATGAATTTATAAATGATTCTGATTAATGTAAACAAATATAATATCGTGATTTGCTACTATGGTTGAAAGCTGGGTTCACCACCATACTCCTGAATCAAAGCAACAGTCCAAACAATGGAAAATATCTGGATCACCTACTCCGAAAACGGCTAAGGTCATTTTGTCGACCAACAAAGTCATGGCTAAATGGAGCGTATGTCGAAAAATGAAAAATTATTTACACGAACTACTCTTTCACGTTCTTGGTCTGGCTCAGAACTTTTGGATCCACCCTCGTATGCACATAATATTTATATGTATATAAGGAATGTTATTAAGGATTTTTTCTAAATGAAAACACAAAATTGTTTCTCTGAAATACAAAGAAACGACATTTAATGTCCACTTATCCTTTAATCTATCTTTTTACACTATAATCCACTAAATTAATTTACACGTCATCCGCCATTTTATCGCGTGTCACTCCGACGCGTCAAATTCCAAATTAATGGAATATCATTCCATTACATCTCCCCCCCCTAAGAGAAAAAATTCTGAATAATATATCTACACACTATACTTAATAGCTATCTTCATATTCGTTTTCCTTATATTTCATCTTCTTCAGATTCTGTTGTAACCGGTTGTAATTTTGTTATGTGGAACAAAGTTGATTCTGTTTTTCTGTTACCAGTGTCAATCCTATAAATGGAGTTCGATATTTTCCCTACTATCTTAAAAGGACCTATTTTTAATTCGTCTAATTTCTTTCTATTCAGTCTATTTCCATTCTCAACATATACACTGTCGCCTATATTAAACTCTTGCATTTTTCTTTTTCTATCAAATATTTTCTTATTGTACTTGTGGGATTTTATTGTATTTTCTAATGCCAATCTTTTATCAGCAATCCACTTGTCTTCTCCTTCTATTATTTTTAATTCATTTGGTAGAATGCTGACATTTGTACCATCCAGTAAATATTTTGGTGCAAAACCTGTAACGGAGTGTTCTGTTTCATTATATTTCTCTATACATTCTCTTGCCACTGTTGTCCATGTTCTCTTATTATTTTTCTCATTTATTCTACATCTTATTTTATTAACTATTGTTTGATTTAACCTTTCATTCAAGCCATTTGAGAATGGTGTATTCACAGCTGTAAAAATTAATTTAACATTATTTTCATGTAGATATTGCTTAAATTCTCTTGAATTGATGCCTGGATATTGATCTGTCAAAATTATTCCAATCTCATCTGTTTCTAGTACATTCTTTGTTAGTTTTATAAAATCACTTGCATTCTGTGTTTTTGACGTCACAATAAATGCATATCTTGTATAATGGTCTACTAAAAGGTGCAGGTACTTTTTTGTTGATCTAGATCCTCCAAAGCCACCTATAGTATCCATTAACATTATCTCAAATGGTTTTGTTGCTGGTCCCAGTTGTGACATTAATCCAAATTTTCCTTGACCTCTTGATTTATTTTTTATGCATATTTCACATGTTTTACAAATATTTATGATATTCTTTGTTAGGTTTTTAGCTGTGTATATTGGACTTATTTTTTTCTGCAATTGTCTGATCCCAATATGGCATAAATCTTCATGCACCTTTTTTATAAGTTTCTTACTAAATTCTTCTGAGAGGATAATCTTTTCATGTTTCTTTATTTTCTTAT
Source organism: Pieris macdunnoughi (assembly GCA_905332375.1). NCBI lineage: Eukaryota > Metazoa > Arthropoda > Insecta > Lepidoptera > Pieridae > Pieris > Pieris macdunnoughi. Next base: position 395,877 of record CAJOBZ010000080.1, on the reverse strand, counting down.
AATATATTGTATTTTTTTGTATTAGATTTTCTTTATTTTCTTCTATTGTTTCATTTTGCTCTTGATCTTCAACTATAGGTATCCTTTATTTGTATTAAATTAACTATTTTCAATAATTCCTCTTTGTTATCTTCTGATTCTAATACAGGATTTCGGCTCAAACAGTCTGCTTCTACATTTTCTTTACCAGGTATATATTTTACCGTAAAGTCGTATTGAGACAGGTAGTATGTGAGATCACCCAATTCTTCGTCTGTCCTGCATTTAATGTTCATGTTTTCTAAAGGTTTGTGGTCTGAGTAAATAGTGAATTGTTTTCCAATGAGCCAGTGTTGCTAGTATTTGACTGCTTCTTTCATAGCAAAACATTCTAAGTATATTTGTTTTTTTTCCGTTTTTGAGATTCATTCAGTTTTTTTGAAAAATATGCCACTGGTTTGTCATTACCGTCTAGTTGTGTTTGTTTTAATATTGCTCCGATACCCTCTAAGGATGCATCTGTAAAGATTTTTATTGGTAAGTCTTTGTCATATATTTCCAATACCGGTTGAGAACATAAATATCTCTTTATTTGATTAAATGATTCTTCACACTTCTCTGACCACACAAACTTTTCGTTTTTTCTTAATAATTTATGTAATGGATCTAAGATAATCGCATTCATGGTAAAAGTTAATTTTTCCCAAAAATTGTCTGATATTCTTTTGTGTCTTCGGAGTTGGAAAATGTTTTATCGAAATCAAATTGTCTTTTAACGGTCTTACCGAGTTGTTTTGAATTACATGGCCAAGATACTTTACTGAGTCTGAGGCAAAGGTACACTTCATAAACTTCAATCTAAAGCCTTCTTTTATTATTGCCTCTAATACATTTTTTATGTGTCTTATATGGTCCTCAAAAGTAGAGGAGTAGATTAAAATGTCATCAATATAATTTACAGAGTATCCTGTGAGATTGTGCTTTCTCAGAATATTACTTAAAACTCTCTGGAAAATTGCTGGTGATGTTTTTAAACCAAAAGGAAGGCAGGTCCACTGAAAATGGCCATCTTGTGTGACAAATCCTGTTTTATATCTATCTTCCACCCGTAGTGGTATGGCCCAAAATGCTGAGTTTATATCAAGAGTAGTAAAATACTTACAATTTCTTGTCTTAATAATTAAATCATCTATTAATGGGAAAGGTTGAGCTTGTGGTACAACAATTTTATTAAGTTCTCTAAAATCTATACATCACTGTCACTGGCGCAGCAAAAGGACTGTAAGATTCTTCTATTAAATTATTCTTTAGTAATCTAGATATTTGTTCTTCGATTTCTAATTTATATATAATTTTATTCTATCGTACATCTGTATGGTCTTTTACTACAGTATGTATTTACAAGTAAATCTATGTGAGCTTCATAATCTTTAACTGATCCTATATCATACTTGTCCCTAGCAAAAATAGTTTTATATTTATTTATAACTTCTTCTATCTCAATTTTCTTTTCTTTATCTAAATGATCTGTCTTACTAACAAATTCCTCTGTTTCTATGTGTTCATTGAAATTTATTGCATATATTTTTATATTCTTATCTTCATTTCTGTTATCTTTAGACATCCTGTCTATTTTCCTTTGTTCTATCTGCAAGTCCTCATTTTGGATTAATTTGAACTTCTTTATCATATCCAATCCGATTATAAAATCCTCAAAATCTTCATTTTCTACTATATATATATCGACCTCTTCTTCTAAATCAAAGATTTTTATTTTTATTGTTATCAAGCCATCTGTTTTCTTCACACCATTAACCGTTTTCATATATGTTATATTCACATTGTCTTTTTTTTCTTTTACTTTAATCAATCTTGAATTTATTAAAGAGATCTGTGAGCCTGAATCATAAACACCGCTCACTTCTAGTTTATTTTCTAATAATAGCTTGATTTTGATTAATGGTGTACTTACTCGTTTTTTTTCTCAGTATTCATATCTACTTCAATAATCGAATTATTATTTACATTTTTGGCTTTAAAAACCTTTTCAGATTCATTTTTATTTTTCTTGAACCAACATAACTCCTCCGGATATCTAATTCCTTTGTCCAAAGATTCACAAGTCTTACATGGCTTCTTCTCATTAGTTTTATTTTTATAAGAATATATATTCTTTGTTATAGTTGAGTTTTTCTTGAAGATCATACATTCATATTTTCTTATCTCGTTGAACAAATCAGTAGTGTTGTTGAGTTCGTCCCTGTTTAACTTATTCAAGATAAAACTAGGTAAACCAGTTGCAATTAGATCTATCATTGTTCTGGAATCTATCGATTTATTTATGTCTAGTATAAGCCGTTCTTTTTTTATAGCATAATCAATTAACAGCCCTTCTTTATACTTGAATGTGAAAGCAGTTGTGACTACATCCCACCCTTGGTTCCTAAAAGTTTCCAAAAATTTGTCTTTCCATTCATTCCATTCAGAATTTACTGATAGTTTAATTACCATCGAGCTATACCAATCCAAACTGGAGTTTTCTAAAAATAATCTCAATATATCTATTTTTGTTTCATCTTTTGTTATATTAAAACGCTCACACTCTTTTTCAAAATTCTCTATCCATTGCACTGCATTAGGATTCTTACTTGTGAATTTTTCGATAATAAATTTCTCTGAAACATGTTTTAAATTATGTTGATTTTCTTTTTTGTTGTAGATTCTATTAATTTTTCCAGGATATGTTGCAAATTATCATCATTGCCTCTTGGTTGTTTTGTGCTCATTTCCTCTAAATATTGATCTAAAAATTGCATATTACCTTCCTCATCTATATATGTTTTCTTTAGATCTTCATCTAATTTTACCCATATCTTTCTGCTTTGGTGCCTTTTCTTTATACTATTTTTTATTTTTGAAAAAGTGTTCAATTTAACTATATATGTATGATGAATCACCGGCTTCAGTTCATCAGGTAAAACATAACATTTTCCTTCTTCTGTCAATATTGAAGTTATGGCCAATATATTAGATTTGCCATCGATTGAGGCTATCATCGTGAACTCAAATTGCAGCCGGTCCATCTTCTTTTAGTTAACAAAAATGTCGTTTTATAAGGAATATTATTAAGGATTTTTTCTAAATGAAAACACAAAATTGTTTCTCTGAAATACAAAGAAACGACATTTAATGTCCACTTATCCTTTAATCTATCTTTTTACACTATAATCCACTAAATTAATTTACACGTCATCCGCCATTTTATCGCGTGTCACTCCGACGCGTCAAATTCAAATTAATGAAATATCATTCCATTACATGTATTTGACACATTTTTATTTATTTACAACCCACCCAACCTTACTAAAACCAGAGTGGACTAAAATGTATAGCATGGCAAAAAAAACATATTTTGAAACATACTGTATGTGAAATTGCATTAGTGTGAGTACTGTGAACCCGCCAGCTTTCGATAACCGACCTATACATAAGTACACGCACCCTTTTTTTTCACTAATTTAATTATATCAATAACATTAACTACGAACATTATACCAATTTTGGTGGTAGATAGTTATATTTAAATAAAAGACGTAATAGGTAAAAAAAGGTTTATTTAAAATCAGTCTTTTGAAACCACAAAATCAGCGAAATAAATATTTCGTTAATTTTGATAGCATTTGTTCTTACACTAAAGCGATAACAACATAACTTTTAATATCGACGTTTTTATTCAAACGAAAGTTAAACAGTATTTAACAATAAAATAAAAATGCAACATCTTTTAAACTCGTGGTTCTTTATTTGAGATCCGAAAGTAAAAAAAAATAACAAATATCTTACACATATTTATTTGAGAAAACTTAAACTAAAACCTATCAGTTGTTTTGGGTTCACCGGTTAATAACAAAAACGACAGCTAAATATGATAAAACACTACACAATGTAAAATATCAGTAGCGAGCAGATACACGTCGCACTAACTAATTAATGGGTATGTTATATGATAATCCAGTTATAAAGGTGATATCAGACGGTTCACTCGAATGATTGTTCACTCGAGTGAATGCTTCATTTTTTTTTCATTCTATGTTCACACGGCTTAGACGAAATGATACAGAAATGAACATTCATTGTTCTTTCTTTTAAATATGTCATCGAATGAAGTCGTACGTCTTGGAACTAATTCCACACAAATTAAACTAATTTAATTTGTGATCATTTAATCAAAGAGTTGGCAAAAAAGAAGCAAAGAAAACGTCGACGGTGGTGGGTGCGACCATGGATTGTAAGAAGAAGTTTATTAAAAAAAAAAGTATTGTATTTTGATCGTTCCACTTGAACACCATTTTGCCGCATGAAAACAATATAATAACACACAGAAAAAAAAAGTTATAACTTCGTCGACAACGTGATGTCCGTCGGCTACAGGACTCGAAACAAAATGGCCGAATCCGAATGAACGTTCTCTCAGTGTTCAGACCGTTCATTTCTCGATCATTCGGAGTGGGAATGAAAGATACCGGATGCCAATATCCAACACTGTTGGATCGGTTCACTAATGAATTCATTCGGCACTCGTGTTTCATTTTTTGTTCAGACATTTCATTTCGAGTGAAATGTACCGAATGAAAGGTGAAAATGAACAAAAAGTGAACCGTCTGATATCACCTTAAGTGAACAAACTCGTCGTTCACCAATCTCAGATAGCTGTAATACAATTTTAGCTTTTAGATATTTATTAAAAATATATGTATATGTATGTATAATTGTGTGCAAAAAGCGATACAACGTAACCCACTTAAAAGAAAAACGTCGCTGAATTTGTCGCAACCATAATGTCAGCCTCTGACAGCATTCATTTGGTATAGTTTAATACACGAATTCGTGCTTTCATTCACTTCAAAATACGCTCACGGAGCGCTTTATACCATTTATTGAATCGCTTATACAATATTCGATTGCTAAAAGTGGAGGATTTTTACATTTTTCATTACACGCACATAGCATTTTGGTGAAAAATATACAGAGCAGATTTTAGCCACAGTTTCATATCCGGTATTTTCCAAGCGGAAAATACACATTAAACACCTACACGATCTTACAAAAGACGTCGACTTATGTTCGTAAATATTAAGTAATTATACATTTCAAAAATTAACAACAAGTTTTTCTACATCCGTCTCTTCCGTTGTTTCACGGAATTACAGAAATTGTGACTCGCGACCTTCCTACTAAAAGCTTTTAGCGATAACAACTAAATCGAGGCCCACCTCCGTCTGTTTCTACAGTACTCTACTAGTATATGTCAGCTATGTCACCGTTTATTGATAAAGATCTCGCGATATTGTGATCCGTAACATATCATTCTTCATACAACATTATTGTTCATCATCAAGTTGACTTAGACTTAAGTTAAAAAAAAAAGTGTGTGTACTTATGTACACGCGTTAGAAGTTATACTTCTTTGGCGTAATAATTTTCTTCGAGCACTTTAGAGGGACGTTTCCTTCTTCGAATTGCATTTTTCTTGGCCATTTTACTGGTCACTTCCAATCGAAACGATATAATATGTACTAATCATGATATTTTACAATAAACATTATGTTTTTTATCACATTGGAACGGGTTATCTCGTATAAAAATCATTATTTTGGATTAAATAAACACGACTGAAAATCCATACGCCATGACAGACGATGCAACTTGTCGATAAAGCAGAGCAAGCGCCAACTAGCTGCCCAGAGTGTTTTACCGACGTTTGAACATATATTCAGGGTGTCGGCTTTTTGTGACGGTGTGCGCGCGCATCGTAAAAATTTACTTTCATCAATTTTCCCTAACTCGCCAAAAGAAGTATAACTTCAAAAAACAGTTTTTCGAAAGTTTAATACATTGAGATAGATAGAGAGAGACAATTTACGTAATTTACAAATTTACGATGATTTATAAACGGTAACGGCAATTAAACATAAGGAATACACGGTTACTTCTTAAGTTCAACCAATCGACTAAACGGAAGCAAATGCAAATTTTTATTATCAAAATGACCTCACGCACATTACTACAACATACTGTAAAAACAGAAAAGCAGCATTTCAACTAAATATTACAAAAAAAATAACAATTTCGTTTTATACATGATATAGAGTGATAAATCTCATTTAGCTCAGTTTCTCTTAAATTCGATGAAGCTCTATATTGTGAATTAGGAATATCGGCTTAAAACATTTATGTACATTTGACAATAAGACCTATTCGGAAATTATTAAGAAAAAAACGGGAAACTTTGCAGCGACAGTAGGTGAAAGTTGCGAACGGTGCCGTCTAGTGACGGTATAAACTTCGAGCCTATATTTAAGAACTCCGATAGAAAACGATTACAATAGGTTATTTTAATATAACGATCAACTGACTGGCGGAGACCATCTTATTATGGAATTTCCTCTTGAAGGTTTCCGCGGCGGCCGAAGTTTTGAAGGTGAGTTTCGCCGATCTGGTCTCCTTATCCAATATCAAACTCTGCAACATTAACCCCAAGACGTCTTCAATTCCTCTCACTGCATTTATCTCGCGAACCTCCCGACCTCATTCCGCCCTAAATAGACTTTCACAAAACTGTCGTCCGTAGAACAGCATACAAAACGAATCATTTGATTATTTACAAGTTCAAAAGATCTTCCGTCGAAAGAATAAAACCAACGATAGCAACAATAAACATCGGAAACATTAGTTTACTTATAAATAATAAATATAAAATATTACATACATAAGATTATCTCGAAGGTTCGTAAAAACCCTTAATATAAGTTAAAAATATTTTTCGGTTACAGTTTCACGTTACACACGACATAAAATCGAGTAAAATTAATTCTTACATAAATATCACAGTTTGCATCACAGTTAGAGCGAGTCGCCGAAGAGTAAGCGCGAGAGTGAGTTCCACACGAGTGGGAGAACCGAAAGATACGGACGTTAAGATCGAGACTCAATTTTAAGTCCATTCATTCACTCAATTTTGAGTTAATGATGATGATATTAATTTATCCCTAATGGAAAAGGCAAAGCACTTTGGTCCATACAGCCAGGTCTAGAATATAGTTCAGTTGGAATCGGTATCTTTTATAAGTTAACTATACTCTGACATTTCATAAGTGTTGCTACTAAAAAAGTTCTCCACCGAAAAAGGGACAAATTTGACCCATTTGAGGGCAATAAATAAATGCTACGTATTTTTATTTATGCCCTCAAATGGGTCAAATTTGTCTCTTGTTGTCTATTGTTTTATCTCCAAAAAGGTAAATCTAAATATTTACTTACTCAAGTGACCTAATACAAAAAATAACAAATATTTCAATATCACGAACAATATATCGAATTACTTTTAATTACTTTATTTTATTCTTTTGCTGGCATCACTGCCTTCTAATTCCAGGTTTAGTAAACCTTTTTAAAAAAATAAAATGATATCTTTACTTGTGCGTTTTTTACTGTTTGTGATAAAAAGAGTCGTAATTATTGCTCAGCGTAAAATCACTTTTAATGTGGAGCACCGCACTTAATAAAATGGATACGTTCACTAACAAATAAAATGTACGTATAGACTCAGATGTTCAGACTCGTATTGAAAATAAAAACGTGCCCGGCGAATAAGGTTTGTAATCTCTGACATGTCAAAAAATGTTAGCTGTCAGAATTCTACGGAATTAAAAATCATAGTATAGACAAGTTAGATGTTTGTACTCTTCGGCGATCGCCCAGCCTAGTTCACATATAAATAAACAAAACTAAGTCAAAATGAAAAAGGCACCTCGAAGCGCCCCAAAGGGGGAGTTACCTGCACGTGTTCGCCGGCCAGCGTCTTGAGGCGCGTGTCGGTGATGCCGTGAGGCAGGTTCCCGACGGCGGCGGTGAGGCCGGCCTCCTTTTGCAGGTTCTCCTCGTCGGAGCCGCTCTCGTACTCGACCTTCGGCTCGTCGTCTCTCTCGACGGCCCCGACGACCTTCCGGACGTCGCGGGCCCTCTTCCTGTCGTCGATCCTGTCCGAGCCGACGGCGGTCTTGAAGGCCCGGTTGAAGATTCCCGGGTTGGGCTTCGTGGGGTCGGTCTTTTCGATCCGCGAGAAGACAGACTTCTCCCTGTCGGTCATTTTTCTCTGCAATATGACGCGACGATTGCTGAACTTCTGGGAGACGTCTTCGTCGGTTTTTTCGACCTGAAATTAGTATTAAATTAGTATGTGTCCAAACAGTTTTATTATGTGATAATATTTTGAGACGAGAGAGAGAGAGAAGAGATAAAGTTACCTTTTTAGTTTCGAACACAATTCGTTGTCTGGACTTAACGGAGGCGTTTTCGGACCGTTTTACCTTTAAACAAATATACCACGAATCAAAACTTCATCACATTTCAACATTTGACTTTTTCTGGCAATAGACACAGCGAACTATGAAGAGTAAACGGAACACTTCTAATTCACCCTCGTGTACTTTTCTGCAGCTAATTGAATGTTCCCAATAAACATCTAATTTGAAAATACCAAAACACTTAACTATTGAGGATGCAGTATTACGTGAAACGGGTGATACGTGTGATCGCGTAATAATAATAATAATTCAAAATCTCACCTTATGGAGAGGCTTCTCATCACTTTCCGCGACTTTTGTGGAACTCGACACTATTGTGCGGCGAATTGGCGATTTTTCTGAAAAAAAAAACATCTATTTGAAATTACGAATTAACATAGGGTCATCGTTATTCTCAATATATAAATATGAATGATTGATATACAAAAAACCCAAGATGCACACTCAACGTCTAAAAAACGTCCTCAAAAAATGAGCGCAACATTCTAAATTGTGCGCTCATTTCAAATAGTCTCGCGTCGCTCGCGTCTGGGAGCAGTTGTTAAAAATGCCAAAGTGTTCTGTGAGAAATTGTAAAAATATAACGTCAAGAAGGCTAAAAAAGGATGGGATATCGTATTTTCGGTAATTAAAAAACTTTATTGATTAGTTTTTGTTGTTTTTATGACTGATTATAACAAGCAATGTGTGATTTTTATTTATTTTTTCTAAAAACTTCATTCAACGCACAAACTTCTATACGGCCAACTTCAATGGCTGCTTGTTCAGTGTTAGAACAACGCATTACAGTCTTCTTTTTATTTTAGTCGCATTATAAGAATGACCCTGTTCTAATAAGTTGAGTCGATGTTATTTATTTGTGTTTTTTTTTATAAATAAATTTATGTACTTTTGAACTTTTTTGTGTGTAGTTTTTGACAAATATATTTACGCTATATAAAGTATAGGTCAGGAGGTAGCCAATTTAACATTTTTTTTTAATTTAAAGAAAAAACTTTTTAACCGGATTAAAGTTATAAATTTACAACTATTTAACATCCAACACCTTTTGTCTTCAGTCACCGTGACCACGCACGCTGTAAAGCACGCGAAACGTCGGATAAATTTAAATAAAAACTATCAGGTACAATGCCCTGCGGAGATGTCGGAGCAGTGTCGTAAATAGGGGCACTCCATTCTTTCGACTATCATCCGTAAGATGTTGCTGGAGCTGCCCCGCACCCGGCGCACCAAAGAAGCGCACCGCTTTCGCATAGTGGCGAAAAAGCAATCCACCCGCGCCTCTGCAAACATTCTTGATGCACTGCAGAAGCGAGGCAGCCCCAGCAACATCCTAAATGCGTTATTATACTGCACCCGAAGCGAGTTGTATGTTTGTCGAGTAAAACTGGCCCATAGGCTGCACGTGTAGAAGTTAGTGCAATATGCTCTGAATAATGTGACTTTAGGTACGCGTACATTGGCCGGCGCCGGCCGCGCCGCACGCACGGCACGCAACGGATTAAATGGATTTGCCGGTGGCATGCGTCCACTGTGTCCGGATTTTAAATTTAGTTTCGAGTGTTTTCTTGTCGTTAGTTGACGTGTGTTTGACGTCTTCAGTTATGGAGATTGATGAATATATTATTATTATTAGTTGCTTGTTGGAAGATGAAGAAGAACATAAAACTAAACGTAGAATGTGGGTTCATGAAATAAATTTGAAGCGATCAATATTTGGGGAGTATCATTCATTATTTGTTGCCGATTTACTCCATGACGAAGAAAGATTTTTTAATTACATTCACATGTCAAGAGCCAAATTTATGAATGGGCGTGTTTGGCCGAAGTAAGTACTTACTAAACTTAGTAAGCCAGTAAGCATAAAAAAATTAAAGTCTTACAAGCTGACTGTAGCGCTTTTCGGCCAGGACAGACTTACTGGCTTATTAACATAACACAAAACACCGGTTTATGTCATATCCCGTACATAACCTCATAGACTGAATATAATTGACAGTACTAAATTTAGGAATATAATTTAATACCTGTGAATAGTTTCAAATGGATAATTTTATGAGAAATATTTTATTGGATATTTTATTGTCCGTTTTGTTTACATCAACAATAAGCAAAATGGCGTCGTATATTAAGCCATACTTACTGCGTTAGCACTTATTTTGTGTCCCGGCCGAAAATTTTGTAAGCATAGTAAGTGACTTACTAAATTTAGTAAGTACTTACTTCGGCCAAACACGCCCATTCTATACGGTTTACTCAAGCCTCATTTGACAAAACAAGACACGACATTTAGAAAGGCTGTGGGTCCAGAAGAAAGACTTGTAGTATGCTTAAGGTATGTTTATTATAATTATTGTTAACGAAATTACAAACAACAAATTATTTAAAACAGTAGAAAATATTATTATTTTTTAAATACAGTCAAATTGGAATAATCATGATCACATTCATTCGAATGAAGTACTGCTATCTCGTCGTTCCGTTCAACTTGGCTTGAATAAATATTTGAGTATTCAGTACGTTGCGGATTAGTTCCTTCGTGTGCCGGACTAGATTCTGTAAACATGACTAAACCAGTGTGCTGTGTCGGTTCATGGCTGGAAGAAGTGGCATGAATTCTCGCTTGTGGTAAAGCATTTGTACTTGTGGAAGCAATACTTCTTGGATCCATCATCATTTGATTTGCATGAGGTGAAATCGTTGGGCTAGGATTTACCATTTTAGGTAAAGTTATATCACTTGTTATTATTATTTTTCGGCGATCGGAGTTTTCAGTTAAAATATTTAGAGAGGGACATGGCTGAGAGTTTACATTGGTCGGAGGATGTATTGCATATGAAGGTGTATTGACAACATTCAAACTTGTGGACATTGCTAATTTCATCTCTACTCTGTGGACAATTTGAAAAATTTCAGATTTTATTTTGACTTGCTCTTGAATCGGAAATGTTTTGACAGTTTTGGCCATTGTCAAAAAGAAATCTGTAAGCGGATCCTGGTCGGAATTCTGGCATACTGTAAAGCTCGTAGTTGTGTTTTGTCTTTCTCTCAATGACAGATATTGTTTGAGGACTGAAGCAGCAGTTTCATTGTTGGTAGAACGTTTTTTATACGACGATGTACCTCTACTAGTACTGCGATCTGAACTGGTGGTCTGCGTGTTGTTGTCTGGTGAATAAACAGGTGTGTAACATTTGTTGGGTATTGGAGGAGATGGAGAAGGTACGTTAATGTTTCTAACGTTGTCTCGTATCGCTGAAAGAATATTGTCATCTTCCGTGTCACTGCCCGATATATTTGATACCCGATTCTCTTCGTCATTTAAGTACGGGATAAGAAAACGTAATTCCTTGTTAAATTTCGGTGCTTTTATTTTACAAGCAGCTTGACCGCTCTTGGTTTTTCTTAAATTTAACGCTTTTCGGTAGTTATCCCTTAGTCTCGCCCATCGTTCTTTACAAGTAGTACCTGCAAAAATTCATAATTACATTAGAGTTTTCATGTTACAGATATTTTTCTACGGGAAACTCATATCGTTCTTTGGCTGAAAATTACCGCATGGGTGAACGTACAGTAAGAGAAATTGTTCAAACAACTAGTAAAGCTATTTGGAATATACTGCAACCAATAGTAATGCCGAAACCTGATGAAGAATTGTGGATGAGATCAGAAAAAGATTTTTGTCAAAGATGGAATTTCCCTAATGCTATAGCAGCTCTTGACGGAAAACATGTATTAATCGAATCACCACCGCATAGTGGTTCAAACTACTTTTGCTACAAAAAACACTTCAGCCTCGTATTATTGGCATTTGATGAAATAAGAAATTCATCGTGTAAATTGGTGCTTATGGTAAGAATTCAGATGCAGCTATATTTCGTAATTCAAACATGGGAAAAAAATTGCGGCAAGGTAATTTTATAATCCCAGCCCCAAAAACACCAATGGGAGGTAATCAGCCTTTACCACACGTTATTGTTGGAGATGAAGCGTTTCCACTGTGTATGAATTTAATGAGACCTTACTCTCGAGTTGATGTTCGACAAAATGAAGATAAAAAGACATTTAACTATCGCCTAAGTCGTGCCAGAAACAGTTGAAAACGCATTTGGTATACTAGTTCGTAAATTTAGAATTTTTGAGCGCAGATTGAATATGAACCAACATCATACAGTTTCTGTGGTAATGGCAATATGTTGCCTACATAATTTTTTGAGAGATGACCGTTGTTACTGGTCTCGCAATGAAAAACGTGTGCAAAACATTAATGGCTTGCAAGATCTTGAACATTTTGGTGGAAATGTAACTTTCGAAGCCACAGAAGTGAGGAACGCGTTCAAAGACTACTTTTGTTCAGAAGCTGGATCTGTAAGTTGGCAACAAAGGAGAGTAAGAGCTGGAAGACAATTGTCCTAGTGTAGTTTAGTTTTTTATTATTTTTTACTAACCTTAATTTTTAATAAACCTGATCTTTGGACCCCTAAAATTCGGTCCAGTAACTAAAAAGTTCATAATGGGCGGTCACTTTTTTTAGTTCTGTCAAAGGATTCTTAATTGAAGACTTCACGGAACTCCAGATATCGATTTTGAAAGCAATCGGTCCAGTAACTAAAAAGTTCTGTCAACAGATTCTTAATTCTAGACCTCGATTACCACCCGTGCGAAACCGGGACGGAATGCTAGTATATCTTACCTATACAATACACTGTGGTGGGGAATAGGACATTTGACAATATGTGCTAGTATACCTATACAATACATCTTCGTGTGACATCGTGTAACGTAACATTGTGGCGAAATTGTTTTCGAACAAAATGTGTGACATTTCGTCTATAATGGTTACGTGCTCGATGATTGTTATTTTTATCTACTCTGATACTATAATACAAAGGTTATAAAACTGAAAACAAAATTCTTCTGACAAACATTACGTACAGGCCAAAAATAATAAAAAAGTTTCATAACGATACAGGTCTTGTATGGACACCTGTATCATAATAGTATAACTTTTTAATCATAACGATGCACCTGTACAACCTCCAGCTGGACCAAGGAGGTTGAACCTCTACTTAAAAAAAAAAGTTTTCAATGAACGAGTCCGCGACGACGCAACACGCATGCGCAATCGATGTTTGCACCTTGGCGCCAACATTTGACATTTAAAAAATCTTTTCAATATTCAAATTATATTTATTTTATTTGCAATATTGTTTTACGTATTATAGTATGAGAGTAGATAGTGGTTGACACTGTACACTGTACATAACTTGGTCTTATAACACTCGTGTGATACTTACTATAAAAAAACTCGCCTACGGCTCGTTTTTTTAAAACACACTCATGTTATAAGAACCCGTATTATGCAACAGTATCATAAACTACTATAATCTCATTGTACTTTTACTATTATTAATGCTAGATAAACAAATACTCAAATAAATTTGCAAACAACTTACCATCTTCTTTCATTATCGATCCAATCTCCTCCCAAATGTTCTCTCTTCTTTGCAAATTAGAATGTTGTGGATGTTTTAAATTGTATAATTCTTCATATCTTTCAACCAATATTATCAAGAGTGCGTCATCCATTGTATTAATTTTTTCTCTTTTCCTTCCCAACTAACAACACGTGCGTCCCAGGACCTGCCAGCGGCGAACTGATTTTTGTGACGTCACCGGCACGCAACGCATTATTTGCTCCTAAAATGCTGGCGCGCGGTGCGTGCGGTGCGGGTGGCAAGGATAGTGGACGCAGTCTCATATAAATTCATACAAAGCAAACTCAAATCCGTTGCATGCCGTGCGTGCGGCGCGGCCGGCGCCGGCCAATGTACGCGTACCTTTTTACGTCATGAGAACAACGTACAATCCTACGAGCCAGCATATTTGCTCTCACCGACAACGCTCTTCGTTCTCTCTCTATATCGCCATTATCTTTGAGGTCGGGGAGTAGGACGTGCCCAAAGTATTTAAACTTACTAACTCGCTGTAAAACACAGTTGTTAATAGTAACCGTCGGCACATTTTGTAGTCTCCTCCTCCCTGACTCAAACACCATCACTTGGCTTTTCTTGGCATTATAGATAAGACCATGGGATGCAGCATATTTTTCACAAATGGCTAATAATTATCTTAACCCGCAGACAGAAGCGCTAAGCAGCACCATGTCATCAGCATAGCTTAAATTGTTAAGGTTAACGCCATCTACGTTACAGCCAATTCTGGTGCCGGTTAACTCCTCTATCAGCTCATTTACATACAAGTTAAAAAGTATGGGAGAAGTCAACCCACCTTGCCTCAACCCACACTCCATCCTATACGGATCTGACAGGACACCCTCCCAACGCACACTATTGACCTGACTTTTGTACCAATATTTAAGAATATTTATGGTATACTGTGGTAAATGGATTTTTTCAAGTTTTTTCCACAGCAGATCATAGGAAACAAGGTCAAATGCCCTGGACAAATCCAAAAAACATGCGAAGACAGGCGTCTTACGTTCAACATAATAGTTAATAGTATGCTTAAGACTCAAAATAGCACCATCTGTGGACAGCCCAGGTTTAAAACCAAATTGGTTATCGTGTGGCTTTATATATTTACTTAATTGAGTGTTAAGCACACCATCAAACACTTTTATAAATAAGCGGATGAAGCGTAAGCGCAAGCGAAAGCACACGCGTGACCTCGCGGCGGCGGATAGATCTTCTCTGCGGCGCAGGAGCATGTAGAATACAGTCCCCTCCTTCTACACTTTATTACCGCAAAAGAGAAAGAGTGGTGTTTAGGGAATGGGTGCGGTAAGGATAGAAAATGTGAACAGAGAGGACTAAAGGTAATTGGATGGCGTGAACAAATAGTGTTTCGGGACACTTTCGAGCGTTACTTTTATTCGAGACTGTGCATCTTGGGTTTTTTGTATATCAATGATATGAATGCCTATAATAATAAATAGCGGCCTCGTCGAGCAAAATTATCCTAAATATGAAATAAATACTAATATCTTTAAAAAAAGACCTTTCTTTTTTGCCTCCTCGTTGGCGGTAAAGGTGATCTTCTGTCTGCTCAGAGGTTTTTTCTCGCTCCTGGGCGGCAACTTGGTGCGCAGGTCGCTCTGGGGTTTGCTCGACTCCACTCTGGAAGAATAATCGTTCCAAATGTGTTAGAATTAAAAAGGAGAGACAGAAAAAGAAGCAACTAAATGAGGGTAAGCTCTCTCCTCTCGTCTACCTCTTGTCGTCGTCCTCGGGGCGGGCGGAGTCCTCGTCGTCGGAGAGGATCCCGTCGATGTCCCCGAGGATGAGGTCGAGGTCGTCGTCGCTGTCCCCGCGGGGGACGGGAGGGGGCAGCGGGGGCGTCAGGGGCGAGGGGCCGCGAGGGGGAGTCAGCGCCTCTGCGGGTTGGATCATTTATCGGTTAGACGTTATACCTTAATGACAAAATAAAAAAATGATTTGTCGTATTCGACTCACCACAAGTAGAATTAACTTCGACTTCGTCCCTCAGAGGCGACGTCTTCTCTTTTCTCTCTATCTCTTTCTCTTCTCGTTCGGGACTCTTCTTGGTCGTATCCGGTTTCACCTCTTCTTCGCGAGTGCTAGATGGATTTTCTTTTGTATCTATTTTAAGCTCTTCCTTCTTATCTTGTTTCTCCCGTTCCCTAATTTTTGGAAAACAAAATTATTTTAGAACTTTTGAGATAAAATTTAGTTCAACTTTTTTTTTAAAATCTTGGGTTCGATTCCCGGCTAGACCACAACGTGTCTATAACTTGTCAATAACTTCAGAATTTTGCATTTGTGATGCAATTACAATAAAGATTACCGAATAGTCAAAAGTACAAAACGGGCACTAACTTATCCTGCAACTGCTTCTGTAGGGCGACTGCATTCTTTCTCCTTCTGACTTCTTTTGCTCTTAGAACTCTCTCTCTCATCGACTCCTGTTCGCGAACTCTTCTTCTGTACTCGCTATCCTGAAAATATAAAAATAATTTTGTTATTTACTAGTTGGAACGTTTATTTTGCTTCTGCCTAACCACGTATACGTATCAATGACGCCGGTCTTTGTCTGCCGTTACTTTTTTTGATTTCAAATTTGAAGTAATTTGTTGTTTTATTAGAAATAAATAATAAACATCTTTGAAAAAGTCACCTCATCGTCCTGTGGTCTCGGTCTGCGTTCATCCCGCTTTTCCCGGTCTCTGAGATCCCTTGCGTCCCGAACGTCTCGAGCGTCCCGGACGTCTCTGGGTTCCCGGACGTCACGGGGGTCCCGAGAATCTCTGGGAAGGGGCGACGGGGAGCGTGATCGACGCGGAGACGGAGTCCTCATGCTGAAGATTAATTATTGAGTAAAGCTCCCGAAATACTAGAGGATCATGGTAACGTCGAACGAAGCAAGAAAAGCAAATAGCTACCGTCTCCGTAGACCGGCCCTATTGGCGTGGATGAACTCCTCCTGCTTGCGTAAGAGTTCGTCCTCACTTCTTCTGCTGCGAGCCAACTCGTTCTCTATCTCTATCGTCGTGTTCTCGATGAATCTGGAATGATCACAATTGAATTAGATTAACAGTACATTTACGTGCAAAATCAACGTCTCACGAGGAACGAATAGAAACCTCTGCGGAGATCGTCTAGCCGAGTTGCGAGTGGCGGCTCTCGCCAAGGCGCTCCGTTGTTCGGCGATAAACCTTTCCGCTGCGTCGTCTATGTCCTTTATTGGACCTGAAATAGAACAAATATTATTGTTTTTATTAAATATTGTCAGTGTTATTCACACTGAAGAAATAATAACATATTTTTTTTGTAATTTCACTAAAACGGCCTTGAAATAGGATGTGAAGTCTCAAATAAATTAAAAAACGTATGTGTACTTATGTACACGCGTTAGAAGTTATACTTCTTTGGCGTAATAATTTTCTTCGAGCACTTTAGAAGGACGTTTCCTTCTTCGTGTTGCATTTTTCTTGTCCATTTTAATGGACACTTCCAATCGAAACGATATAATATGTACTAATCATGATATTTTACAATAAACACTATATTTTTTATCACATAGGAACGGGTTTTCTCTTATAGAAACCAATATTTTGGTTTAAGAAAACACGACTCTGAAATACTCTACGCCATGACAGACAATGCAACTAGTCGATAAAACAGAGCAAGCGCCAACTAGCGGCCCAGACTGCTTTACCGACGTTTGAACAGATATTGAAAGTGTCGGTTTTTTGTGACGGTTTGCGCGCGTATCATAAAAACTTTCATCATTTTTCCCTAACGCGCCAAAAGAGGTATAACTTCAATAAATGCAATCTCACAAAAACAAGCGAACACATGCATGTCTACAAATATGCAAAATCATAAGAACCAAAATTAAAGAAGATTTTTTTTTAATTTAAATTATGTGAGGGGTCTTATAAATATTTGGCAACAAACAAAGATCTTTCAAATAGACTAACACATCCATAAGCAGCTCCTACTGATTAGCTCATTCGAGTCGTGCACTTAGAACCTAAGGACCAACTGAATAGATCACATTTGACAGATTGTAATATAATTATTGTAATCAATAGCAGGTAATTTTTACCATTACCACCGATAAACCCTAACATCCAATAGTGATACCCTTTTTTCATATTAAACGTTGATAAAAATCGAATGCGATGATAACATGAGAAATTATATTTCTCCGTAAGTAATTGAATAAATGCTATTCATTATTATTTTGTTCCTAAAACTTACAATAGACAATAGTTTTTTTTATTGCAGTTCTTTTTGCAGTACTTTTTCATAATAGCTTAATTCATTCACACATGTAAGAAGTTCGTATCGTTTCATTCGTTTTAACAGACGTTTAAGCGAGAGCTAAAACTGACAGAAGTCAAACACGATCTATTAAATTGTCCCCACTGTAAAGAAAATTACCGAATTTCTGTTCCAGAGAAGGAGCCATCGGCGGAGGCGACTTTTGTATGCGCGTCGGTATGTACGCTGGCAACCCTATTACGAAACTTGCATTAGTGTTGCCATTTCATTAATACGTCTTTATTTTTTTATTACAACAGATACTATTATTATTTTTTAATTTAAAAATGACGGCATCAACGAGGACTGTGAACTTTTCATTTTAAGACGCACTCACTGTTAAGTTAATAACATTTTGAAAAATTTAATGCGTACACAATGTTCATTTATTCTTAATACTAAAAAAAGAAAATATAATTAAAATTACCTTCAACGGGTGGCTGGAAATTTCCTTTGAAGTGTGGATTAATCAACACTTTCTTCCCGGTCAATCCTGGCAAATTCGGTGGCAAAACTGGCAACATCCTCACTTCGGGCTCCAAGCCTTTGGCCGGTAACCCCGGTAACGGTTGGCGAATCGTCACTTGGGGGATGTTATTGTGTGGAATTATTTCTCTCGAAGGGCCAAATGGAAACATGGGCCTCTCGAAGGGTTGATTTGGGATGAAATTGGGTCTCTCTTCAGGGCGAAAGGGAAACCTTTGAAAATTGGGAAAATTCTCCCGAGGTTCGGGTAATATTTGTCTTTCGGGAAGCAAGTCGGGACGACTCTCTAAATCTGAGCGAATTTGCGGTGGACTTGCGCGTTGAGGCGGTGGAAATGAGGGTCGAGGGCCAAAGTTTCCCTGAAAATAATTATTTGTTTATTCATTTAAGAATTAAACTACTCTAAAGACACCTTTTAAGTTAAACTCAAATCTTTATTGCATTCCTTATGTACATAATTTATTACAATAATGAATAAGGACCTTGGCTAGGCAGAGCAATGTTATGAGAGGGCATGCTTTAATATAGTTCATTATATTCTTATACATTCCTATTCTTATAAGATACATTATTTATTTGGTATATTTACTTTGGTTTCTCGTTGCGAAAAGGTACTTAACATTATTTATAAACTTAACTTTTATAAAGAAATTAAAATCTATCAGTCAGCTGATACTCTGTAACAGTGTAATAACATTTCTTATATAATAATTCCTTTAGAAATTTGGTAAACCTCAGGTTATTTGTTTCATTCTTCAAATTTTCTGGTAATTTGTTAGTTAGTGGTATACTTTTTTTTTTGAATATATAATGACATAAGAATGAATAATCACTAAGAAGTAAGAACTCACCCGGTAGTGCGCGTTGTGTCGCCGATAAGGATGGTTGTGTCGGTAGTGCGGTGCGCGCCAGGAATTATTACGACCGCGGGGAACAAACACATTATCTGCAAATAAATTAATCATTAGCTGAATATTCTTTTTTTTACAAAGTATGTGCTGAGCTCTGACATCATATTTATAATTTATTGTATAAAGACTTATTTACAAATTGTCATTACAACTTTGTTTAATTGTTCAAATTGTTTTGGAAGATCTTACCAAGGGAGTCTGGTATATTTCTGACTTGTGGTGTCCGAGCACCCACTGGCCTCTCTGATATAAATCTCTCTCTACTGCTTTCCAAACCTGAAAAAATTTAACTATAACAATCAACCCTATTTTCCGAATAAAACACTCTTTCCGATAAAAAAATAATTGTACTCACTTGCAGCTGGTGGAATTTCTGATGGCACAATTTGTGGAGATTCAATTGGTGCCGCTGGCTGAAATTAACATTTTATTTCAATTAAGTATGTATAAATAGTGCAGATTTACGTATTAATTGATATAACCTAAGTCATATAATACCTATTTCACAAAATAGTATTAAATAATAATAATATGACAATTGCAATTAATAAATCATTGATTTGCACTGGTTGGTCTTGTGAATGTTCACAGAACCAACTTGCTTCATTTAAAAACAGTAGTAAAAGATTATTATCCATCAAAAGGCAGGTTTGTGGGGAAACATCACACTAAACAACCAGAAATCTTAATATATAGAAATTTAATTGTGCTTAGTAACCAACAAAAGATAAGGAAAAACTGAGTTATGTTGTGTTATAGTTCCTCTTTTAAAGTTTTAAAGGCCATGACTGCATTTAATATAACTTAGGATTCCCTCAACATAAATTTTATTTAAGTTAATTTAATTAATTAATCCATATACAAATAAGTAAATATGTTTTTTATCACAAGTACACAAATACAATTTTGAACTAAATCTTCACATATAAAAATTCACAATAAAATACCATGATCACATTTAATATGACCAAGTCAGGTTATAAAATAATGTTGTGAAACCACATGAAACTAACCACCACAAACACAATAGAAAACACATAATTACATTATGATAAGATAATTTTTTTCCAAAATAGAATTTATACAAATAGTATAGGTATATAGCTACTTACAATAGCTGGTGGTACAGCATGTTCAGCTTCATATGATGGTTCATACGGAGCATATGTACAGTGATCAGCTCTTGAACTGGGTATTTCAACAGTAATATTTGGCACCACACACTCAGTCTCAGGTGCTGTATAAGCAACTGGCTATAAAAAGAAGCATTCAGCCGATGGTTATAACATACCGAAAGAAAACAAATCTTCCTCATCAAAGGACAGGGTCAAGATTCAAACTAAAGGGAACTCGAGATTAGAGAGACGAACAAGACTTACCGGCGTATATTCAATATTGCTTTCATTATAATCAGTAGTCACACTAGTAGGCTCACGATATGGTCCACCTGAGGGTACGTTTTGAGAATTCCCTTCATAGTCATCAGCCAGCAACTGTTCCTCCTCATCGTTTCCGAGATTATAATCCGCGAGGCTGTGATCACCTAAATCTTCACCTAATATGTCTTCGCTAAAAGAAAAAGCTTTCTTTAGGTCACATGGATGTATGACATATTTATCGATTATGTTGTAATTTATGATTCACAGATTTAACGAATGCAAATTTGTATGACCACAACAATATAAATTGAGATTCCAAAACTTTTATATAGGGGAAGTTAAATAGAATATATAAAATTAATAAAATATAAAAATACTAACTTATCCGACATGTTGTCAAAATATTTTTTAGGAATAGACTATAGACTATAGAGTATAGACTATATAGACAGTAGATGAGTAGAACAAAGATTCAAGATATTTTTTTTATTTTACCGTCGTAATCATAGACTAATTAGTATATATATTATGTATTAATAATAATAATAATTTATTTGCAAGTATATGGTACAAAAATGTAAAGGGATAACAATCTAACGTTCGCATGTTCTGTTACACATAATGGCCTGCAAATTTGTCTTAAAAGATAAAATTTTAAATAGAAGTTACAATTGAATTATGAGTCATATTTGTTTCTATTCACTTCGACTGAATTTCATATAGACCACAAGCCCATGAACAAAATACCTGTGAAATGACCCAACGTGAATTTCGTTTAGAAGGCTGTTACTATTCAGAATAACTCTGAGCACTATGCCGTCATTTCTGAGCGGTACATGTGTACGTGAGTGAATGGAATTTCTCAGATACAAGCAGGAATTTCGACTAATTATTAATGTACGGCTTTGTTATAAGATATAGATGATTAAAAATAAATGTCGAAAAACCTAGTGCCATACAAGTGATGGTGCCGAAGTCGGTGCAAATTTTTAATTCGACGATAGTTGCAGAAGCAATATAGGTCATTTATTACTGTACGGCATTTGGTAATTCCTTTTGGACACATATACAGATACTTTACCCGTAAACGCCGTACATATCCAGCGGATGTCGAAAGCCAAGGGTCGCAACATATGTATGATTAGATATAGGTGATGATGATATAGAACAACATAAAATTAAATGATCTTGAGAGTACTTCACAAATAGTAATATTTTCAGGATGCCGTACATTTTTCGTGGAACACATAGGTGTTTGGGGTAAATTATACTCACTCACTTTAGAAAAGTTATTAGTTTGGCCATTCTTTCGATTGCCATCATAGGGTGTTTTTTAGCTTGAATTCCAGATGAGGCAAGTAATTTTTACAAAATCTTTGAATGAGAATTACTAACGTTTTAAAAAGTAAATTAAGTCTTCTTTCAGTAAAAACCCTATCTACAAATTTGTACTTTCTCATATCTTTACCTTGTATGAAGCGTAAATATATTTACAGTTATGATTCTCAATACGTACAGTTATATACCTTTAGGGACACCTCAAACGTCGTTGAAATTTTTTCAGGTGTAAAGAATAATCCTGAGTAAAATTAGAGTTTGTTTATATTTGTTACATTTAAAATAAAATAATCTTTGAAAATATTACTCTAGGAATATTTAAAAATCATCTAAATTTCGAAATTTCATCCATATTTTTTATCATAATATTTTTATTAGTTACCATTTATAATGAACGGCTATAAGGTACAACGTAATATTTGAGTAACATCTATGTAAAAAACAAGTGCCGTACATATTTCTGATCTTACAGCAGTGCTCGGTAAATCCTGAAATTTCGAATATTTATTTACACAAATATTAACTATAATTTTTCACGCAAGTTATAAAACATTATTGTGTGTTAAATAGTATTCTAGAACATGTTGCCGCACATTTTACAATGTCTTTAGGGTTATGGGTGTAGGGAGGGGTAGGGCGGCGGTTGCGACCCTTGGCTTTCGACCGCTCCGCTGGAAATTGTACGGCGTTTACGGGTAAAGTATCTGTATATATTGTGTCCAAAAGGAATTACACAAATGCCGTACAGTAATAAATGACCTAATTGCTTCTTCAACTATCGTCGAATTAAAAATTTGCACCGACTTCCGGCACCATCACTTTAGTACGGCACTAGGTTTTTCGACATTTATTTTTAATCATCTATACACTTATAACAAAGCGTACATTAATAATTAGTCGAAATTCCTCCTTCGTATCTGAGAAATTCCATTCACTACATACTCACATGTACCGCTCAGAAATGACGGCATAGTGCTCAGAGTTTTAGATATAGTAACAGCCTTCTAAACGTAATTCACGTTGGGTCATTATCACAGGTATTTTTTGTTTTGTGCTTGTGGTCTAATATACTTAGATATGGAATTATAGTTTGGGGTATATTCTATTTATATCTATATCTATATATCTCGGAGACATATGATGATATTCTGTGGTTGTAACTCGTAAAAATCGTATTAATTTTTTTTTTTTGAGTTTATGGTTTGGTAGTTGACAATTGACATTATCGACTTGATCTGTGAGACTGCAAAATGAAACAAAACTTATGAAAAGTGAAAACTAATAAATAAACAATAAACATTAGAAAGGAAATAATTAACCAAATCAAACAAATTTGTTAATATTTCAGGATTCATAATTATATATTATAAGATTTTCAGAACATTAACTGCAAATTGTAACCTCTAAGAGTAAACAAACAGTAATATTAATTTTTATTGTACTTACAACTCGTATACGATGTCTGAATCTGAAATGGATATGGACTGTGAAATAGAATGCCTGGATGAAGACGTAGAAATTGTCCAGCAATACGTCCTTAAATTAGACGATTCTAAAGAATTCGTTAAAATTAAAGAAGAACCTTTAGAGTCACCGTCACTTCTGGAAGAAAAACCTGACAAGAGCATTAAAAAGAAAATAAAGAAGGAGGAAGAAGATTCCGATTATGATCCGTCAGAAGAATATCGTCAACGTTTCAAAAGAAAAATGCGACCATCTCGTCCAATTTTTAAGAGAGAAAATGAAAGAACTTCGAAATATGATTTGAAAATTAGGCGACAATTAGACATAAGAATTCCTGATTACGAAGATCCCTTATGCTTGCCGGTTCGTGCGTGGAATCGGGAGGACGGAGACCTTAAAAAGTTGAGAAATTGGAACAATTTGTGTCTGAAACATATGAAAATGTATGAATTACCTTTGCGACCAGACACCAAGGATGCTGTATCATCTACAAGAACGATTGTTTTGAGGAACTTAAATACCAGACAGACTGGTGAGTTTCAAATAGCTTTATAATTCTTTTGTCTATGTTATATATAAGATAATCATACAAATAATGTTCTAGTTCTAATTTGTTACTTTATAACTTTGTAAAGTTGAAATCCTTGTAGATGCACTACATTTTTGTGATATATTTTCTAAATTAAATAAAATTAGTTGATTCTATAACGTAGTTACATTAAACTTTGTTATTTTGTGAGTATCTTATATTTGCAAATTGCAGGAAAAGTAGAAACAACTATGTGGAGCAAAATATCGGTAGAAAATGAAGATGGTATGAAAAAATCTGAAATTGTGCAAGCCATGCTTCCTAAATACAGAGAAAAGAAGTTCTTAAAATCAGTAGTGTTGGGCCCCAAACAAACGAAACCAGTTAATTTCAGAGAAGAAGTAATTCTGACCAAGGAGTTTGATAAAGATGAAGAAATGCTAATTACATATAAACCAAAATCAGTTCTCTCGTGCACCTATAAAATGTTTGAAAAGGAAAGGTTGGTATATAAAAATACATATGTTACACAATAACTAAGTGAATAATATGTTAATATGATTAACTAATACCTAGCTACCTAACTAAATACCATTATGAATACAATTTCTAAAAGTACACTATAAAAACATCAATTATTTATCTTCTTGATTTAATTTCAACATGCTCATCTATTCTTTGCTTTAAATATGGACTATTAACTTCAAAATCAAAATGTTGATGAATAGACCATTATTTTAACATTAATTGTTTTTAGTGAAGGGTCTGATGATGACTCCAAGAAGTATTTGCGTGAGTTAGTAGTCTGCAAAATGTGTGCACCTTGCTATCAGACATCATGGAGAGGGTGTACGCAAAGGAAATAATAGTAAGTACAAATATTTTTAAAGTTAGTTTTATTTATGCGCACTATTATTAAACTTATTCATGATGATATTTATATATGTTAAAAGAATGATTTACAAAATAGTTTTGCGATTGTATGTTTTTTTACACAATACAAATTTTTTAGAATGCATGTAAGGTACTTTAATGATTATAATATAAATGATATTAAAATATAAACATATATTGATATTTTCTAAATAACAGATAAAACAAAAGTCAAAAGTCAAAAGCCAATGTGTGAAATGTACATTTATTTATTGGGGAAATAGTTCTGATATTTTTTTTATAACTATCACAATACAATACATTTAGGAATTCAGTTCTCGATGTTTTGTTTGATTATCTTTACAATGGTGAATTAAATCTATTCGGCTGTTTTTTTTTTTTTTATAGAACAGGGCAAAAGCCAGGAGGCTCATCTGATTTAGTGATACTGCCCCCATGGACACTAATGCCAGAGAGCTGAGATGCGGTGGAATGATTAATCCGAACTACTTCTCTGCACACTCTCCATGGTAAATGCGGTAGAAGATTCAGTGTGACCCCCCCATATCTCTACGCTATGCCAAGGCATCAAGCCGCTCGGAGAGGGATTGGTCGTCGACGGTTAGAACCGCTCTTCGTTGAATACGGTCAAGTGGAATAAGCTAGGTACTGTTGAGGTTGGTCCCGCCCAGAGGTTGAGAACGGTACTCCATGTGGGGCCGAATTTGCGCTTTATACAGTTGCAAGCGATGGCCCGGAGTGAAGTACTGTCTCGCCTTGCTGAGCACACCAGGCTTTTTGGAGGATAATTTAGCCTTTCCCTCCAAATTACCGCGAAACTAAACGTCGTTTGATATGTCAACGCGAAGTATTCTGATGCTGGCTGTGTTTTTTTAGCTAAAAACGCGCGAACTTGTGTCTTCTTGGAGTTAAATTGGATTAGATTTAGTCTACCCAAGTCCGAGACTCCATTTAGCAGAGTTTGACTTCAGACACAAGTTTGTTCCGGTACTCATCGACTACTGACCGAAAAATACCTGCCCGGCCAGTGTAAAGAGTATCCCCAGTGCTGTCGTCCGCATAGAAGAAAGAGGGTCGGGGATAGGACACAGCCTTGTGGGACCCAGCGTTCACGGGTTTAAGGTTGGAACATGCTCCGTCGATGACGACCTTGATGCTCCGATCGTCCAGAAAGCCGGAGATCCGGTCGCATAATTTTTCGGAAGCCCCGTAAGCTTGAAGCTTCGATAGAAGCGCTTTATGCTATACTCGTTCGAAGGCTTTCGCTATATCCAAACTAACCGCTTCCCCCTTGGACTCAATTGCCTCTGCCCATTCAAAAGAGTGTTCCAATTTGTACCCCGGTTAGGATAGGTAGGAAGTATCAGCCGGGGAGGATGATGACGTGAGTCTCATTAAGGCAGAAAAAGGCCGGCTTCGCAGTTTCTAGGTGAAAGTGAACCGCGTTGAGGTTAGAATTGAGCTAATATTGGTAAAGTCCACTGTGAGCGTGGAAGGAGTTGCCTTCGGAAAATTCTTCCATTTGCCCCGTTATGACCTGAGTTGTTTGACATTATTCATAATTCAAACTCAAATATTGTACGCAGGTGTTAAAGCATCACTTAAGCTAGAGCTACAGATGACGTCGAATAACGACGACATTAGGATGTTGTTCCTTCGAAGTTGGAATTATGTCAATATTGGGACGATGATTACTAATGAATATTAGCTAAAATATAATTTCTTTCCAGCGAACATAAAGTGCAGTATATGCGATCGTGTCTGCGTCAGCGTATATAACCTGTTATCTCACGTACGATCTCACAGCACAGAAGATGTGAAGGCGCATAAGAAAGAAATTTCGAAGTCACTCTCCGAGGTAAAAACTGGTTCCTTACTTTAATATTTTTTTGTGTTACTAATAGTTTGGGAACAACTCGAACAGTTTTTTGTCAAAAATAGTATTCGATATTGTAACTTACAAATAAAATCTGTCAAATTACCTATATGATATGAAACAATGTCAAACTCAGTGCTTTTTTGTCAGCTAAAAGCCGTTTTATATTAATATAATTAATTTTACCACAACTTTATTTTGTGTATAGTGAATATCAATGTAGCCTGATTTATTATTATTATTATTATTGAGTTTTGTTGTCGTAGGTGCTTCAATACCACTACGAGTGCCGAATATGTCCAGAGAGATGCGACAGTATTAAGGATTTGAAGGCGCATGTAAACACCCATAAAGGTATTCTAACAAATAATATTCAGTTCTTTTTGTAAACTTCGCTTCGTTTAAACGCGGATGGCGTATATTATTCAAACGTGACCAGTTTAAGAAAAAAAACGATAATTCTATTTATTTATTTCGTAATCCTACAGCTAACAAAAATAATATACAACAAAAACAATTATACGAATGAAAGCCAAAGATAGAATACATAATATTTACTAAAATATTTAAACATTTACAAAAAGAAACCTGGGGCCTATACCTACTTAACACGCCTCTACAAACCATGGACTTGAGTGATTTCAACAAAATGAATCAAAGTCAAAGTCAAATCGTTTATTTCAATTAGACCATCTAAAATGGCACTTTTGAACGTCAAAAAAAAAATATAAAGATGATTCTAGTTGCCCCTTCCAAAAGGTAGTTTCGTGTGGAGAAGAATGGGCAAGAAACTCCACACTTACTCTTTTAAAATAGGTTTACAATATTTTGTTACATTTGTTAAATAATTATATGTGAAGACAATGTACTCTTAGAATAAACTACTATACTAAAAAAGTTAGTATACATGTTCCTCACATATTTACAAATATCGAAACCTTAGAATATTAACATTAAAGAGTAATAAAAATATTAAAAAAACACAACAAAACAGTGTGTGAGATACAAAAAAAATAATTACATTTGTAGCATTATATAAATTAAAAAAAAAATAATAATAATAATAACAAAAAATAACATATTTTTTTTTAGCAAAAAATCAGCAACCAATTTGATTTTGTCCAGGCTATAGAGCCAATCATAGGATTGTCCTATGGAGCAGGACCAGAATGTTAAAAGCTATCTTAAAAAATATTATATTATTTTAATGTCACTGCGACTTGTGAAATTTTCAAATAACAGAGATATTTATAACTTTTGCAGGTACTGTGCCGTTCGTCTGCGAGATCGGTGACCACGTCGCTTCGTAGTATGAGATATAAGAAGAATTCCTCTCGACGGATTTGCAAATTTAGACATAATTTTAATTTGATAATTACATATTTTACACATAATGTTGTTTTATTTTCCCTGAAATGTTTTTGTCGGCCATGATAATATAAATAAAAAACTTTGCTCTTGTAACATATATTTATTACTCAAGATGTCATGTGGAACATGGTGTAACGGTTGCAGCTCCTTACAAACGTTGTGTAAAACAAAAAACTTGGCGATTAAAAAGAGTGGCGGAGAGTTTTTTGCCAGTACCCAATTCTCTTCCGTTCAACGCCCTTGATTTGAGAACTGGCAGTAAATGTAAAATTAGATGCATTTAATAAATATTTCTTTTTTGACGTTCACAAGTGTACATTGTGTTATCTTAATAATTTTTGACTTGACTTATGACCTTGTAAGCCTCAATGCAAACTTATAACTTAACAAATATATTAATTTCCACTTTTGAATTTATTTATATTTTTTTTGGATTAATAAGTGTCTTAAGGTAAGATTCAGTGTGGAGACGACTAAGGACGTCCCTCACGCGGATCATCATTGAGATTGCTACGTCCACGCTTAAACTCGTTAAACCAATAATTGTAAATAGTGACACGAGATGGGTCTTCAATCAATCACTCTTCTACGCCGTAGCACTATTCTACAGCGTAGACATTGTAGCGTCGGATTAAATTTATATTTTGTTATTGCTTAATATTATATATAATGTTAAGTATTCAAAAAAAACATAAGGAACCAAGAATCGCAGACAATATCCAAAGCAAGAGTTTTATTATATATATCGTGTGTTTGATCGATTCAAACAATATGTTCGTAAATAATAACCATAGTAACACGAGGGTTGCACGCGTTAAAATTTAATTACAATTGGGGTTGTAATTATAAATTATGCACCCCGTGGTACCAAGGCCGACTGTTGAGTAATTACAATGACTATGTTTAGTAATTTACTTTTTAAAATGAAACACTGATTATTATACATCAACACTAACTTAGTATACAGACGTCTCATACAAATGAATCACGGCATGGTTCCACATCACAGTTTGGTTTCTTCCTTATCTGGTTGTTGTTTCGAGAGCTCGAGCATCTTGTTCATACTGCTAAGGAATGGAAGTCCCTACCTTAGCCTGTTTTTGCGCATTAACACAACGTGGCGCTGTTTAAGAGAGAAACGGGCATATCATAATAGGTTAAATTAATTTCTACTAATTTTCTGTCTGTTGTGGTAGGTCTTAGTATTAGTTTTGCTGTGATCGTCTGAACAGCAACTTATGATTTTGTTTTTTTTAAATTTAAGGTAAATTTTCTAAACTGGTATTTTAATAATACATAGTGTACAGTTAAAGACGGAAGAATAAATAATTTTAATATTGTTTTCGGTAACATGCTGTTTTAGTGTTAGTGTATTAAATAATGGGTTTGGTTTTCTTTAAGCATTTATTAACAAATAAATGCTAGTCGTTAAAGAAAATGGTAGAATTAGAAATTATAACTCTCTGCGGGGTTTTACGTTCTCAAGAGTTTGTATGAACATCGGCTCCAGGCTTTTAATTCTTATTTTACGCAATTGATATCGTGAATATTGATGGTTTACCCTTAATTATACTAACTATTGCGAGAATGAATTTTGGGGTTCAACAATAATCAAAAATCACCCCAAAGACGAGGTCAGTGAACCCACTTAGGGTCATTGACCGCATATAGGGTAAGATATAAGATGAGGACTCACAAACTATCAAAAAACATACTACAAAATATACAATTTACCACCTTATTCTTCCTATTGTTGAGATGGTAGCTAAAACATAAATTAATCAGTGGAACTACAACCTTTTTAGGTCTGGGCCTCAGGTTTATGTATATGTTTCATGATAATTTGTCAATCAAATGAGCAAGCAGGTGATCAGCCTGTGCCTGACACACGCCACCGACTTTTTGGGTCTAAGGCAAGCCGGTTTCCTCATAATGGTTTTCTTCGCCGTTCAAGCGATATTAAATGTACAAATAGAGAGTCTAGTGTACAATCGGGCATCGAACATACGATCTCAGGGTTTAGAGTCGTACGCTTAAGCCACTAGGCCAACTCTGCAGCTGAGATAGTAACTACTTATGTGTAATTTATCGCAAACCAATATATTTTTACAAATTTCCCTTTTAAAATTTGTATGTGCGAAACGAATTTTAGGTTTAATAACTCATCGTTTTGTGCATTAAGTTTACATAAAGTCAAAGACGTGAATTAAAGGTAAAACACTTGATTTTGTTATGTATGTAAAGAAATAATTATATAGATATCTTAGATTACATTTTTTTAGATGGTTAGTTATCTACTGTGTTAATTGACGTTTCGTTTTATTTGTTTATTAGTCTGTGGAAAAGACGAAATGAAGAATCCAAAATGTTCTAACAAAAAAATCTTCTAATAAAAATTCAAATATAATTATTTCTTCACATGTATAAATGGCGAACTGAGACCTGGAGGCTGACAAGATTGCTCTGTAAACATTAGATACATATGCATTTTTCTCTTTAGAATAACATGGTAACCAATAAATATCTACAGTTATCAATGTGCGACAGACGCGCAGATCGTTTGTTTTATTGTCTTTTTATGTCTCGATATGGATCCGTCAATAATTCATCCGTCTCTGGGGCGTTTGGTTGGGGTAAGGGACGCCAAATGTTTTTGCTACTCTCATAATTGTTATAATGAAGGGGTCATAGTCTAGGCATGTTCCAAATTAGTATAATTAGATTCATTAAGTTCAGGGCCTCTGCAATGTTGTCTCGTTGGTAGTATCCCAATTTAATTACTCGTTTAACTGCATTGTCTAGTGGTTAAAAATCACTTATGTAAAACCAGCGCCCCGCCCCGGTTTCGCCCGGGCAACTGTAACCCGTGAATCATTCTAGATATTGATGAAAACCGCAATATGGTCAGTGCGTTATTGAGTTTATTGCCAACAGACATACAGATAGACGCGGCAGAGGACTTGTTTTTATATAATATAAAAGCATTATCAAGCTCTACAACTTTTCTCTAGTACTCAATCATAGTCTCATATATAGGTAGGTATATCGTTAAGGCAGTGTTCGTAAGAAATGTACTTTGCAAATCTTACTACCACTGAAACGTTTAATTGTAATTTTTCAGACCAGTATACAAGCTCTACAACTTTTCTCTAGTACTCAATCATAGTCTCATATATAGGTAGGTATATCGTTAAGGCAGTGTTCGTAAGAAATGTACTTTGCAAATCTTACTACCACTGAAACGTTTAATTGTAATTTTTCAGACCAGTATACAGACTGTAACACGTGAGTGTGAGTTTTAAAATTTACTTATAATAAAAATAATTTTTAAAATCGTCTCAGTAGATCCAGAGATTACACCACAACAACCTCACAAGTTGTATCTCTTTATAACATAAGTTATAAGTATAGATAGTATGGAGTAAACATCTCTGGACATGTCAAAGGCCACGATGGTGAAACTGGAACTCGCCCGTCTACTGGCTTCAGATGTCTTGTGATGCCATGCTCTGCACCGGTGAGAGGAACGTCTTACCAACTGTCTTAACGTCTGACCGTAGACATCGTAGTTTACTGTATTCTAGTTCTTCGAACTCTTAGAATATTCATTAATCTTTCATATTTTACTAGCAATTTCAATAATTATTGTGAGAGATCGGTGCCTGTTGCCTGTACTATGAAAATACTTGTGGTAACTAATATATTCATAATACGACAATACATAGCAATCTATTTTCAGTTCTCCAAAACTGATGCTGAACGTATTAAAATGAGATCAAAGACTTACGAGGATATAGTTCTATTTAGTTATCTATTCTGCAGTGGTTTAAGCAAACTTATTGATTTAAAGATTTGAAATTGAAATGAAAATTTATTAAAAATCCAGAGCATGCATGCTACGCTTATTCTGGTATTTGTAAGTTCAAAAGTAATCCAAATGCAAATATTTAATGTAAAAGAGAATGAACCAGTTTAAATTTCACCCCTATAAGGATTGATTTTCTATTATAATTCGATTACAAGGAGGATTGAAATAAAAAGAAGATACATCGGGTTTTTTATATATTTAGAACAAGAAATGTATAGTTACAACCATTGAGGATATTAAATATCATATTGTAAAAACTATTGTAAAAAGTGAAGAGAATGTGACAATTTTTTCTTTATTTATTTTCAATT
Source organism: Pieris macdunnoughi (assembly GCA_905332375.1). Taxonomy (NCBI): domain Eukaryota; kingdom Metazoa; phylum Arthropoda; class Insecta; order Lepidoptera; family Pieridae; genus Pieris; species Pieris macdunnoughi. The sequence goes on along the minus strand of CAJOBZ010000080.1, from coordinate 363,296 downwards.
ATAATTAATTCCAATAAATTAATAATTATAGACACAGAAAGTACGTGAAAATATTAATTAATAATTACTTAAAACAGCCAAGTAACGACTACAGATGTAAATATTTGGTTATTAATGCCTTATTATAGGAATGAGTATTTTTTTTAAATTTCTAGACCGAACTTCAAAGTAAGAACGGCTGATCGATTTACCAAAACGCATTGTATTTTATCTTCAAACTCACACATGGGATGTGTGCGTTACAATGCATGTTTGGCAAAACGGCTTACAAAATATTGGGAACAACATTTAGTCTAAGATGACACTAAAACTGAGTCAAATTGGAATTTAAAATCTACAAATCTTATCTCATTCGACAGCAATCAGTACTTTGTATACACAATTCAGGGTTGCACCAACTTGTCACTTTCGGATGAGACGAAATTCTAGTCTGTGCCATCTACAAAGCATCAGTAATTCCATGAAATAAGAAGACGATCAGGTTTAGCCTCAATCTTAAGATGCTACTATTTCTTGTGCAACTCAAATTTCTCCACAAAAGCTATAATGTAGAAGAGGTAACCGTTTAAACAGACACAATAATATAAACACCTAATTACGGCCGCTCAATCGCACAACCCTGTCCGCCATTTTGGATACAATTGCTTTTAATTTTACGACTAATTTGAGGCTAGGTTGTGACGACTGCGCTCCGCTACACCATATTATTATTTTATCAACTAAATCTGTTAATACCAACACAGACACCTACCTTATCGATAATCATAAATAGAAGAACAAAATGCGAACATTTAAATACCGGAAGATCTTAAAGTTTTTTTTTTCAAAATTTTTCATTTTGTAAAATACGTATTCGTATCAAAGGAGTCAGCGAGAAACAGGAAATCGGCTGACATAATAATCTTTATAAATATTTCATTGCTTCTATACTTTGGAGTTGGTAAAATACTTAGAGAATACTCTGTCGAGATCTAAATTATCTTACGATGCATTTTCTAATTATAACCTAGTTTTAATCGAGCCGGAAATGGGGTTCGCTTGTCACCTTTGTCCTGCCGCTTGATACGAATGAAGACTACAGTTATTTACTATTAGGTATCACATACTACGCTGCATAACGTTTTGGTCGGTTCCCATACCGTTTATCACTACTTTACCCGTTTTAGTAGACTACATATTTTAGGCGCGATCACTTTGAACTTCTAATCAGGATTTCGGACGTTAAAAAAGGATTAAATCCTTGCACCGCTTTGCTAATTTTTGTCGTTCCCGCGCCTAAAATGTATAATCGGATATTATACAGTTCAAAATATATTTTTTCTAGATTGAAACGGAATGGGAACGAACCGATATGCAGAAGAGGAAACAACACCGAAAGTAACCTAATAAATAGACAGTGAAATCGTTATTACTTGATATTCTTATTTATATTTTCTTACTAAATTCGAAACTATACGGCAATTAAACCCGATGCCTCGAGACCTGTTTATTTACTTAATTATTGCAATCTACTTTTCCTTTGCGTCTTCGTTTAGTTTTCCACTTCAGTTAATTTTTCACTGTCTATAACGTTTAGCAGAAAATATTATGTTTCGTTAATATATGGAATACGCATTGAACTTTGAATCATTTGAAAGCTTTTAATAAACAAGGCGAATCAATATTTTGTGTGACTGAAATATTGGCGATGTGGCTATTAAATTTTCAAATAAACTCAAAGTTATCTTGCTGTGTAAGAGGAATTACGTTTTCAGGCCTTTGCACATAGTGAGAGTTATATTTTGTTACACCGAACCATTCCTCATACAGGCAACAACAGATATTCAGGACGACATTTTGTTGAATTATTTCAATTACAATGATTTAAATATGTTATGTATTAACTTGATAAATTTTCCGCTGATACAAGGGAGATTTGGTAAGGCTATATTTTATAAAATTATCACGGAAATAACGTTAATAGCTATATACTAGAGAAACGGATCCAAAAGACGAGGAAGTACGCGATGAGCAAACGTATTCTACTGAATAATTTTATAAAGATATAGCCGTAGTCTGCAGGTGCAATCGTCTAGCGCTTGTTACATGTAATAGTAACACATTTAATCGATGTCTCGAATTAAACGTCGAAAACGTTTCGATTCCTCAAATGATAAATGCAATTCATTGAGCATTTGACTAGACATCGCATTAATCGAACCGAACCATTTTCCACGTTGTCCCTAATTAGTTCCTATGGAAGATTTAATTTCTTCTTTGTGTCTTAACTATTCCGAATGGCCTGTGTCTCGGCCACCGATTGAGTTTTGTGCTTATGCCCGAGAGTAAGGCCATTCACACTTACACACCAAAAAGCTAACTGCGTAGAAAATGCTACTTCTGCCATCCTTTGGACTTTTTCACGCATTGTCGTCGGAATTTATTTAAATGATTCGCTTATTAATAAACCGGCCAAAATATTTTGTACGCGTGATGCACAGAACAAAGAGATAGAAATGACATCTGAGTGAAATGGAACGTGGCAGCATCGCAGGTCCACAGACGCATCACAATGTGTCAAAAAATGCGTCAAAGCAACACGCAAGCCAAACTCTCACATCGCATTTCTACCAAATTCTTAAAAAATATATCTTTCATTCTGTGGTTTTACTCTTACTCCTCTTAATTTAACATTCGCCACGTGTATTATTATTTTTGCTAATTTCACAGCCTCAATGTTAATTAGCCTATGCGTATTAGTATTGTTTCGGGATTTCCAATAATTATTTTAATTATTCTTTATCAATTTCATAAAAAATGCTTCAAAACACCGTTCAAAAAGTAGCCGTTATGCTATTGATAATATAAGTATGTTTATCCCTTGTCACTTGTGGGCTTTCTTCAGACATTATTTTATCTACGAAATACAATTGAAAGTGCAACAACTATAGAAGGGCCCAGGGCCATGCAATCCCCAACTTTAAGTTTGTCTTGTGGAAAGCTGGTTTTAAATAATTGTATTTAGCAGATAGAACAGTCAAAAGGAGCTTCTATTACTATACACACCCTTGTCATGTTATCTGTATTTAAGTGACCGTGGCCGTTGAGATTCTTACACAGAGATCAATAGTTATAAAAGCTACCTTTTAACTATTAGTAGAACGTTTTGCAAGTCGGCCGCTTATATCTATGAAGATATGAATTACAGTAAATTTTAAAATACATATAAAAATATCAAGTCAATTATATTGTAGCATATCTACCCGTGTGTCGGTTAAAAATTCACATTTATAATTATTATTGCTTCTCCAGTTTTATTCTAAGACCAGGCCCGCGCCTTCTACGCTATTGAGCACTATTCATAATTTATTATTACCATTATTATTATTTTTTTATTAATAACATCCGAAAAGTAGGGGAACGCACAAAACATTCTACTAATACAAAGTGACGTCACACGTTACCTACCGAGAGCCTAACCAACACTTCGATCCAAAATACAAGTCATTTTCACAATTATCATTATTTATTATCTAAAAAGTCGATGAGTTATTAAATACTTTGGTGTTTTTGTTTCGATTTAAAAGACTTACATCGTTTAAACGATAATAGCATGAAATAATATCGAATGAACTGAGTCAACATGAAAGAAATCAGAATATTTTGGTAAATAAATTCCTTACACCATTGCGTGTTCCTAATACTTAAGAAACGCCACGTGCAATTCTCCTAATAAATTATTAAATAACCTTATCGAACCACAATAATTTAAAACACATAATATACATTAAATAAGATAAATGCACACCTAAGATATACAAGTAAAATACAATTAATTGCACATACACTAAATTAATGAGTAAATCTAACCAATAATATCGAAAAATTATGATTAAGACTTATCATCAACATTAATTCGACAACTATTCCATACAATTGTTATCTTACCACCGTCCCGATGACTAGAATAGTTGTAATATTTATGCTGAGTCCGAACAACACAAAACACAACAACTATTAACCTAAGACGGTACTATAATATAATAATATTAATTAATTATTAATTCAAAACTTGTGCTTCACCCCAAGCTCATCTCACACCGCTCTTTCCATTAAATTAATTCAAACTCACGTGATACGAATCGCGCGCTACAAATCGACGGCGTCTGTCATTAAATGACATTGGCAGTTGGCATTGGTATATGCCAAAGACAAGGACGCCATTATCATGTTTCGCTTAATTCAAGAAGGTAACTCTCAATTTTTCTAAATCAATACAAACATCTAATAATTTAACGTATTAAGACTAAAATAGAACGTTAAGCAATTTAAGCTGCGGTAAATGTAAGCGAATTTCTATAAAAAACAAAGTTTAAAAGTAGAATTTGACCTTTGACCGGGTCAAACTAAGTTTACAATAATAAGTAAACAAACATCTTTACCTCTTTATCCACGAAGACGTGAATCTACCGACCTCTTCGAGTTATTTATTTAATATATTTTTATTAAATTACTGGCTATCAGTTATTGCACGTTTTACATATAATAAATATATAAATACTTGTAAATTTTTATCTCCATCTTTGGTATGTAATGAGTACCTATCAGTTATTAGTTCATATTTTGAAATGTTTACAAAACTGTTTTTACATATATTATTATGTATATACTTTTTTACAAAAATCGTAGGGTCGTTAGGACGGCACGATATTATATCTATTCAAGTTCGATGTTTTTTAGGTCTTTGTCGGGTTCAATTTGTGGTTGTCAGCGTGCTGACGCGGACGAGTCGCGGCGAAAACTATTTTATATATTTTTATCTATTTACAAATTTCCATTTAAACTAAGACAATTAAAGCCTACTTCGAATAGACGCAGGTTCGCATCCATACATTAATTATAGTAGCAGGTACCCATCATATGTTTAGACATCGATTTTTAACGATATCATTAAAGTACTAACGCACCATTGTTTCGCGTACGAGCGAGAGAGCCGGCCCCGTGGATGTCCCGTCTCGCTCCCGCGAGGCGAGCCGTGGCTCCGCCTCATCCGGGTTTCCTCCAGAGCTCAATCGATTTTCCTCATCTTTGTGTGATTGCGCGTTCCGAGTGTCACCTAGCTCTCGCGATTGAGGCGTCGCAAAACTTTTCAAAAACTACTTAACCTACTCCGCCGGCGAGCGCGGGCTCGCTCCGATGCTGAACTCGGAGCTTACGTTCGTGAAAACGTCGCCCGACGCCACAAAGGGCTCGTCGACGGCGTCTGCTCCAGAGATCTTTCGAGTTTTATTTTTAAAATTTTATCAAAACCTATCACAGTTTTGGATTAGTTCTCATCCTTAATTAGATTAATATATGATTAAAATATACGTATAGATAATATATATTTCCAATCTTTAACAATAACACTATTTTAATTGGTTGGGCCGGCCCGAATCCTACCTACTATACTTGTGAGCGATAGACGCGGAAATAACGCGACGCTATCGTTATTTGGCAATTCGTCGATTCGAGACCGAAGTTAGATATGACGCCTAAAATGGAGCATAGCATATTATTGCTAATTACTTTATTAATAATCGAAAACTATTTCTCGATAACCACAACCTTTCATAAGCGAAGTTGATTGTCATTATGTTATTGACTATGTAATATGTATGGTTGTTGACCAGCAGCATTTGATGCCTCCATCCTAATTTATTATTGCGCGCTCGTCCCATCAACGACCGCCATTTCATCCGGGCATGCGCAGAAACTTTCCACCATCTTGATTTCCGTAACACTTAACCCACTTTTTCTGATAAAATGGCGACGGTCGAACAAAGAGATGAATGAGCTTAATCGAATAAATTACAAATTACATACAAAATGACCGCTCTGGTCGTCTTATGAGGAAGACACACGATTGAAGAGCTCCTTGTGTGGCTACGGTCCTGCGGAGGCGGGTATCCTCTAGTAGTGCTGTGTGTAGTGATGTATGGGTGCGCGCCTGCTGTGTCTGTGCCGCCCTAGCGTCCGGCTAGGCCATGTCTTGAACGACTTAGATAGCCTTGATCTTATTCGTCTTGAAACTGACCTGCAGAACTCTGTTCCCGAGGGTGTACCCGTTGAGGGACTGGATAGCGACGACCGCTTCATCATAGTTGGTCATTGTGATAAATCCGTATCCCTTGCATTTGTTAGTTTGCAGGTCACGTATAACCTTAACACTCTGGACGGCACCGAAAGGTCCAAACAATTGCCAGAGTACATTCTCTTCAGTTTCTGGAGCCAGGTTGTAAACAAAAATACACCATTCCGAGCCCACAGCGCCGGGTAGGACCCCGCCGAGCAGCTCACCCGCCAACGGGCTGTAGCGTTGGAGACCTTTATTGATAGCTAATAAAGACTTGCCTGAACTAAATCGTCCGAGAGGGTTGGGAAAGCGCAGCGCCGCTGGTAAGTAGGCGGCAAGCGGCGCTAAAGCCTTCCCGTTGTTGCTCGGATTATTCGCGAACTTTACTGTGATCGGCTCCGATGCTCCTTTAGGCACTGTCCCGTTCAACTCTTGAATAGCTCGTTCGGCTTCGACGCGCTGGTCGAAGCGAATGAATCCAACTCCCTTAGACAAGCCCTGTTCTCCACCAGTGAAAGGCCTTCCGCCTGAGTTCTCACAGAGTATTCTAGAAGTAATAATTCTGCCATATGGACTGAATAGCCGCTCCAATTCTGACTGTGTCATAGTTTTTGGCAGTCCAGAGACGTACAGATTTGCGCCTTTGATCGCCTCGCTGCTCGGTCGAGCGTAAGATACCTTAATTGTTTTATTCTGAAGTCTGAGGCCATTGAGAGTGGCGATAGCTTTCTCAGCGTCTTCTGGGCGGTGGTAGTTAACAAAAGCGTACCCCAAGCTCTGCCCTCCACCGTGCAGTGCATGATTGAGGGCGTCCGGGAACGCCGCGCCCTTATTCCTTATCAGTTTGCAGGACTCCACTTCGCCGATGCTGGAGAAAAGGCTTCGGATCTCTTCCTGGGTCATGCTCTGCGGCAAATAATTGATGATGAGGTTGGTCTTCGACTCCTCGCCGGAGCCGTTCTGTTGTTCACCGTCACCTTTCGACATGGTGGCTTTAAATCATAAACGGAAAGAACGAAAGGGAAACAAAACGCGGTAAAATAAAACACGGCACGTCCGTTTCGACGGCCCGCGCGAGCGATATTGCGAGGGTTGAGGGTTGGCCGGGCGCGCATGCTTTGCTCTATCGATTGCGCCTTACATAACCCCGTTCGTTCACCCCTCCCGGTTGGTATAGTGTCCGAAAAAACCAGATACAACGCAGCGGCATCGATCCAGAGCCCCGGGAACGGGAACTAGACGTGGCACGGGATATTCAACCTTATTTTTAAGACAAAGGATGATTAGCACCTCCCGACCTAAAAAGAGCTGGATTCTTGATATTTCAGCTACGTACCGTGACCTCAAAGATATCTGGAGCGCTCCTAGGTACGTTTATTACGTTCGAACGTCGAGAACAATGGTTATTGTTTTCTTAAAACTGTACCAAATGTGTTTGGCAAGTTGGGATGGCATTATCAGTTTAACTTTATTGTGATGTGTGCCAAGTTATTATGTAAGCTTTTACTACGCCTGTAAATTGTAACTGAATATAAAAATTATGATTGTTAAGTATTCAATCCCAGGAATGCTTAATGTTCTAGTTTTAATATAAGGGTTTGGGCACGTAACAGCCTGCACGCTATTTCTCTTACCTACAAACCTTGAAATACTGTGGCTTAAATATATTATATCTATCATTTCTTATTCATTAATATTCATACAAATTTAATTATCAATAAGTGTCGGAAGCATCCGGTTATAATCTATAACACAATGAGATAATAAAGCATCTCATGTAACGAAAGTATTATCTGTCTGAAGTCTGAACTATAGAGATAAAATTAAATAGTACCATTTTTTATGTTAGGACATGAAGTTACTGAATTTATCTCATTTTAGCTCATTAATGGACACATAAGTTAAAATTAATTAAATAACATGTTGAATGCTAAAATTTAGACAAGCAAATTCGTCACAAATCACTAGTAAGTAGATCATCATAATGCATCATTAATTAATGAGATCTGACGTTTAAAAATTTCATTAATAGTTCACTGAATGGCACAAAAGCTTTTTAATGTCCTACACCTACGTACATAGGTGTTGTAGTAGAAAATACTCGCGCTAACATTTGCAAGTTAAATTGCTAAAGAGACTTACTTAAGCGGCTCAGTAGGGTTGCTACAAATACAAACAATTTTATTTTATCGCTATTTATTTATTTATTCATTCAAGTTTACCACATCATACATAATACTATATCTACGCTATATGTTACAAACTCTTTTATCTTAAATGTATGACAATTTAGGTAAACATTAATGTTACAAACCAAATAAAAAATATAATTAAAACATTTACAAGATACAATAAAAATACCAGAAATTTTTGTTAAGCAGAAAAAACCAGCAAAACATTGGATTAGGTACGAGATAGGCACTTAACAACGCTTTCTATAAAATTGATCAGCTCGCTACTGAATAATACATATATCCAGCTCCGGATAAGAACTTTTTAACCGTTATAATCGCGAAGAATTTGAAAGAAACGTTTCTGAATTCCTAGGTTGGTTTTTGCAAGATATTTTATACACAGTGTCAATACCACGGAACAGTTCATAGAGGTAGGTAAACAAACCATTTTGAGACATTTTGGTCATTTGCAATTATGTTCAGAATTGCATGTATTGATGTGAATATAGATATAGAGAATAAATCAAACCGGTGGTAGGCTCACTTTATGTAATACTACCGTAGACATTATGCTATAAAAAATATTTACAGAGAACATATAACTAGGCAGCCCTTTCAACTGACTATTTGAATGCTAATCGCGGCGCTACAGCGCACTCTACCTTCTTTTATTATTTCTCATTGTTCCTTTATTTATTCATAAAATTCTAGCAACACTTTATGATACCCTATTAGGTGTTCGTACATTTTCTTTGAAAGGCGTTTGCGTATGCATAATTTTTCTTAGAGGAAAAGTCTAAAAAACAGTACTGAACTGACAAAAGTTCTAAGATTAAAATTAAATGTTTCATAATAAATATTAAAGCCACTTTAATTCCATATATACTACTGTTTAAAAAATTACATATCAAATGGGTTAGTTTTGTTATTATACTCTTCTACGATAGTTATTGTTGTTTCCGTTTCTTTGTTTTCTGCAGTATGGCCCCGTTTGGGTTAAGACCTTCTCCTGAACATTCCATATGGATCTGTTGTTAGCTTTCTCCATCCAATTCTCATCAGAAACTCAGTCCTCGATCGCTTTTGTAGTCTTTCCAGGTTTCATCTTCCAGCGGGTGGCTTCGGTGGTCCATCTTTTATCAGTGCTTCTTGCAATATGGCCCGCCCATTTCCATTTCAGCTGTTAGGCGTGGGTTAGCGTGTCGGTGATGTTACTTTTCGACCTGATGTGGTCACTTCGAATTTTGTGGATTTTTTTTGGTTGTTTAGTAGTAGTTTCCTTAACTTATTTTTACGACCAGTTCCTATTCCAAGCTTTTGATACCCTTGTTGCCACTTCTTCCTCATTATTATTATTAAAGAATAATTGTTTTCCTGAATAGGTATATTTTGTAACATACTCCATTTTATTTCCTCTAATATATAATTTGGCTTTAGGCTGTTGGTCATTCTCTTTGTCTTCCTTGCGTTCATTTTTGGACCACTATTAGAACTCGCCTTGTCTGGGATACGAAACCATTGCTTCTAATTATTTAGGAGTTTAATTAGGTTCTTTCATTTTATAAATATTCTTGAGCTTGATTTTTACTAAAAAAATACTTATGAATTTAATTTGAGTCTCCTTAAGACAAGATTGTGTTTTTGAAAATATATAAATACGAATATATGTATCAATGAATCCTAATTGTTATAGAAATATAAATTCGGAACTAGTAGGTATTTTGTGCACTGCATTAAATAATTTAAGCTTCAATAGATCTAGTTATCCACCTGTTTCACCCCACCTGTGGGGTCGCCCACACCCCGGTCTTTCATTAGTGACCCTAGCAACGTATTGGGATTACAGTCAATATTTAGTATTCAATTTTTAATCATGGCATACAAAGCTAGCGTTCCGGTTTGAATTTATAAATTCGAGTTTGAAATATTTGCAAAGTGCGAAACAGAATTACGTTCAATAAATATTTTAAGTAGCTTATGATTAACATAATAAACTGATAAAGAAGAAACAGTTGCGCACATTTAAGAATAATCTAGTGTCGCTAGAAAAGGTTTTCGGTGTTAGAGCCACAGATTTATGTATTTATTTGATTCATAATTTTTCTTGACTTACACCTCGTCGAAATTTGGTCTACGGACTACAGACTCACCAGTTTTCTCACGATACTTTAATTGATCTCGAGGTTGTTATAAATAATTCCTATATGCTCCCATTGTATAAGAAGAGCCGGCTGCGGAATCCATTATTTGGCAAATACATGACGTATAAATCTGTTAGGATAGTATTGATAGGCGGTGCGCCTATCGGCGGTCGTTGGCCTCGGCCCGGGAGAGGGTGGCTATCCTGATTATATTGGACACTGTTTTCATTATTACACGACACGTCTTTACATTTTACGATACCAGCTTGTATAGATCGTAGTCTTGAATTCACCATATTTGAATTATGATGCTAGGTGTAATCGAGTTAGTAAGTAACTCGATATTTCTTGGAAAACGATGTTTTTATCAAATCGTATATTATTGTTATTTCATAATGTCGCTGTTACTGTTGTTATTTGTGTCTTTATAATACATTTACACATCAGATGGCTATCGCTACTGACATTGAAACATTATCTTTTACCAAATAACACACATAAGAAAATTGAAATATTATTATTTGTAAAAATAAGAACGATTACGGATTTTCATCTCGAATACTACTTTGAAATCATTACTGTAACATATTTAATGCTGCTTATATTTTTATTAAACTGAATTGAGACAATGAGAATACGCTCATTCCTTGTAGTACTGAAAAAGCGAACAACCCTAATAAAGACGTTACCAAACAAATTTCAACCTTAATTCAACGGGTTAAGTTTGTGTTTTCGTAGGAACAGTAGTTTCGCAAAATTTAATATTATATTTTCTAGGAAACTCGACTTTATTTCAATGCAATAAATGTTACAATCCCACAGTGAGATAATGAATTCCTTATTACGAGTGCGCGGACATAAATCGTAATACACAGCTGATGTTTTTAGAAGTCGCGTCTACAAAACTCATTCATTTCTATCTACATAAGAAGTCTTTCTAATACACAAGAAGTGTGTATGTTTGTTAAATGTTAACAGTGTTCATTATTCGTTGTATATTTGTGTAGACATTTGAAATAAAAGTAAATTTAAATAGTTATTTCTTGTAAGGTTATATAGTATGTTTTGTAAGTCAAATTTTATCTGTCGTCTAAAGAGAAGAATAGACTGGGGGATCTCATTTGTCTTTTTTTCTTAAGTGGTGTATATTGTGCAATTAAAAGAGATATATCAGTAGAAGTTTTTTTGTGGAATATAGACTGAATCTATTTCTATATATAACGCGGTTAGATATTATGTTTAATTTTTGCGTAAGAGAAGTTATATTAAATGTTTAAAATAGACTCTAGATTTTCTTTATTACAATATGTTGACACCTTCCAATAAATATTGAATTTTACTGCCATGTACCGTGTCTTGAAATTTAATCCATCTAGAATATCCTGTAATGGTTTTAATAAAATAAAACACCGGCACTACGATGTTGTAACCCCTTATGTCTAAACATGCATCAACCCTCCGTTAATCTCATGCATATATCAAAATTTAATGCAAATAGCACGCGAACATTGTGAGGCGTTTTAAATAAAAAATATAACAAGAATCTGCTCATTGCTTTGTTCGACATGTTTAAAAATGTGAATGTTATCCTTGAATTTATATTTATTGTATCCCTTTTAATAGTAATTTTCTTTTTATGTAACAAGGGCAAACGGGCAGGAGGCTCACCTGATGCTAAATGATACACACACACACACATCTCTACGCGACGCCAAAGGATCAAGCCGCTCAGAAAGTGACTGGGTCGTCGACGATTCGAATCGCTCTTCGTTGAATACGGTACAGTGGAACGAGGTGGTACTGGGAAGCTCCCACCCAGAGCTGAGAACATTACTCCACGTGGGGCGGAATTGCATAGAGTTGCAAGCTATGGCTCGGAGTGGAGTACCTACCGTCTCGCCTTGCTGAGCACCTTTTTAGAGGCTAATTTAGCCTTCCGTTTCAATTGACCGCGAATCTGAACGTCATTCCATATGTCAAATTCCGATGCTAGCTGAGGTTTTAAGGAGATTGTCTTCAAAGACTATACTCCTCGTATCGATAAAGGGTGCTTTTTACACTTTTTTTTTTTAAGGTCGAATAGTACAAAGTAGACACCACTACTTTGTACTATTCGATCGACAACTGCCCGAGAAATACCTGCTAGGTCAGTGTAAAGAGTATCCCCAGTGCCATGGTTTGCATAGCAATGAATGTTATTAAGTTGCAACAATCATTGATATGCAGAAGAAACACAGTCGGGGACGGGACATAGCCTTGTGGAAGCCCAGCGTTCGCGGGTTTGAGTTCGGAATATCCTCCGTTTTAAAAAAATATGTTTATTATGGAACATAAGATACAGGTATCACTTATTCCACGTCATTAAATTTGAATCGGTAGATATCCTTACTCATCGGCAAAGAAGACAGAGGGTGTAGGCCGAGAGAAAAAGCCGGCGTAAAAAACTCTCGGTACTCTTTTAAAATAGCAATTCATCAAACAACACTTATTTTAAAATAAATTAATTAGAAGTAGCCTGTCTAGCACTAGTCCCAGGCCCTTTTATCAACTAGATAATCGTTAACTTTATAGTAAGCCTTTTTACACGGCTTTTCTTAAATACATTTCTTAAATTTATTAAAAGGCAGAGATAAAAGAGCCTCTGTGATATTATTAAAGAAAAGTATCCCTGTTCCCAAAAATGGATTAGTAACTTTAGATAGTCTAGTACGGGGAAATTGCTGCCTGCGTTTGTTCTGAGTATTAACATTGTGCGTATGTTCTATTCTAGTAAACTTATCACTATTTTTGTAAAAATCTATTAAAACAATAATCAGAGTCAGACCTTTTGGTGAAGATTTAAAAGATTACCATAGAACCACGTTAACCTGAAAGCTATATGGGTACCACTGCCGTTAATAATTTATTCGCTCTACAAATAATTTAATTATTATTGTGTAAAATCTCTAAACATGACTGTTGCGAAACTTTATATGAAACTTTATACAGTTAGTTGTTTTAACCATGCTATGTACCTCTTTGTTTAGGAAAAAGGTTCAAAAAGCGCAAAGAAGGGGCTGCTGTCCCGTACTCAGGGGGACAGACACACGCGACAAACATGTCCCGACTATATTTTGCTCGCCAACTGTGGAGACTTTCCAGCTATACAAAGTTTGCTAATTTGTTGGAAACGATTTTCTTACAATAAGGATCACAAATTCGTTTTTACAAGCCACATTAAAATACTCACACACGAGTAGACAACTAGAAATAAGTATATTTCATAAAAATATAGTATAATGCTGCATCATTCATGAATTTTTATTGTTTCTTTTCTTCTAGAATATCGTCATAGATTTTGTTATGTATAATAATACATATATAATTATGTATTTTATAGGTTCTTTTTGAATACAGTCAATTAATCTATTCCATTCACTTATATAACATGTTTTAAAGAGAGTACGTTGTTAATGAGCACACGAACGATGGTCGCTAGATAAGTTAAGCTAAGATAAATAAATAATTGAAGTGAAACTTCTTTATCGGGGTTGGAAACAAATTTAGTGTAACATTTTTGCGTTACGCGTCACATTTTTCCGTTACGCGCCATGTTGCTTTTTGAAGTCAAACTTCTTTATCGGCGTTAAAATATGACATATAGTATGTTTTTGACTTTGAAGTTTACAACGGATTACATTTTCGACTTGAAATTTGCTAATCGCAATTTGCAGCAATTAATTTGTAAATTGTATGCTAGGCAGTGTATCAAAATTTACTGTGTTTAAAGAAATAGTTTCTAATAAGGTCATAAAGAAGTTTCACTTCTTACGTGTGTACACCTAGTACACGCACACATTTTTTTTTTTAAATTGAATTAAACTAAGTATCTCTTTAACGTATATCAGTGGCCCTACAACCTTTTTAGGTCTGGACCTTAGATTTCAGTATCTGTTACATGATCATTTGTCAATCTAATAGGCAAGCAGGTGATAAGCCTCCTGTGCCTCTGACACATGCCCTCGACTTTTTGGGTCTAAGACATGTCGGTTTCCTCACGATGTTTTGCTTCACCGTTCGAGCGAATGTTAAATGCGCACGTAGAAAGAAAGTCCATTGGTGCACAGCCGGGCTTCGAACGTTTGACGTCCGAGATGAGAGTCGCTGAAGCTACTAGGATAACACTGCGCTTCAACGTATATGAAAATCTAATGAATTTGAAAATAAACTTCTTTCCATATTTGATTCGCCATTTGTTCCGCATTTGCGCAGTTATAATTAGTTTAGACAGTGTCTTTTATCTCCCTTCGCCAGAGAATTGGTTCACCCTATACCCAAAGAGCTGTGTTTTATAAAAATTAAATTTTATTAAAAACTAGCGAACCCACTTACGCCCGAACCCAATAACCTATCTCAATCCATCTGAGATAGTAATCTTAATCCAAATGTTGTAACAAGTGAGCCAATAACGAATCGACGGATTGTAATAGCCATCTGTCGATACAAGCTATCCATGGGAAGTCGGATCAGTGTCTGTGGATAGACTTTTGTATGAAAATGACAGTTGACGAAAGCTCGATTCTAACAGTTAATTATTTTAACAGATTTTTACTTACACCAGTTTTTAAATAATTAAAAAAGCTGTTTGTTATGTTTTAAACATAGACATGTATATTTTAATGTTAATTGTACGGTTTTATTTGGTTTACATTTATTATCAA
Organism: Pieris macdunnoughi; assembly: GCA_905332375.1. NCBI lineage: Eukaryota > Metazoa > Arthropoda > Insecta > Lepidoptera > Pieridae > Pieris > Pieris macdunnoughi. The sequence goes on along the minus strand of CAJOBZ010000080.1, from coordinate 348,187 downwards.
ATATGAGTGTAAACTCGATAAAATGGAACGACAAAGAGCATTTATCCGTCGCCAAAAATGGATTGTCTTCGTAGGGTTTGGTTAGTGGGATGCAGATAGAAGATCGATATACTGTCATGGTCTGATCTCAGATTGAAAACAATTGTAGATTAATTATTCGGTTCGGGCGTAATTCACTCATCAAATTTGTTCCAGCCATTTACTGCATTACGGCTTTTCGATCGCCTTAGCTGTGGCATTGTTAGTGATAATATCTGAACGATAAGCTAATAAAAACTCGAAATAAACACATCTGCCGATCAACTTCAAACCTTCTAATTGTCAAATTTTCAATCATATCTACATCACCGATTTTCAGCGAAATCGGTTTAGCCGTTCTTGAGAGATTAAAAGTGTCCTATGTACGTCTCCTGGTTCTAAGTACCTCCCCACCATTTTTCAGCCAAATCGGTTCAGCCGTTCTTTAGGCATAAATAGTGTATCTAACACGACTTTCTTTGATTATATTATATAGAAGTTACGATATTGTTAAGGTAATCACGTACGTTTCTAGTTTTGGGAACTCAATGTGTTGTAATGCTAATAATGTTTATAATTAAATACGTCATTCCACAACTTTGCGACTATACAAACAAAAATTTGTTAGTTTTTTTTTAAATTGAAACCTCAAAAGAATCAAATTGATCTAGTTTATATTGACTGTTGGAGAATTTGGATTTGGAGAATATGTATATTAAATTATACAATTTTTATATTTCTTCTAATAATTATATAATAGAAAATTTATATTGTTATGAACAGAATATATGTAATAAAAATGGACATTTCACCGACTCCTATTCCATATCAAGGGTGCTTCAACCCTTCATTAGCATTTTAAAACGGGGGTCTCTCGATCATACACCCCGCAATTCGTCGTTACCCTTAAGTATTTATAAATAAAGTTTAATATCCCTTAACTAGTTCAGATTTCTATCAAAGCACGCTTGACCGGCAAAGGCATCAGCTGGGCTATAGATTGTGTCAGATTGTATTGTGTTTTTTTTCTTTTATCAAAGTTAAGTGCGGCTGTCAAATGTGTGAAATCGGATTTATGTTATAAATTATGAGATAATTGTAATCTGTTATTATTCTGTTTATCATAATCCAAAACAGTAGTACAAGTTGTGCCATTTGTCTGACTTGAACTAGAACGTTAAGGATTTTTACGAGCACATATAAAAAAGTTTGTGGAATTCTGTCAAGGGCATTCATTTTCAAAAGCTATTTTGAAAACAAACAAAACTATTTTGAATGCAGATATTATTTTATTATTCGTAGTGTGATGACCGTTTTATTTAGCTAGTGCATCAGACGGCCTTACATTTTTCAGTACTTCTAATTTAATAATAGACTTGTAACTAACTCTAGTTGCATGCAGTTTTGGCAACCTACGCTTCCTCGTCACAGTTCAAATGTATCAGTATACAAGCCAAACCAAATCAAATAATTTCTCCTTAAGGTCTGTTTTTCGAAAGCAATATCTGTTTGACATTTTCTAGTACGTACACGTGAAAATTTAAGACAAGAATAACAAGTGACACACAATCCAATCAGACGTAATTTGAAATTGAGTCAATTCAGACGCGTGTTTAATTATTAAGAAGTATATTTAAGTGTGGGTGCAAAATAAAACAAAATGAATTCCAAGAAAAGTAAACATAAAAAGCCAAAATCAACTAATATTAGTGCAGTTTCAGCTCTTAGTGAAATCAATGAAAACTTAGAAGAAACTAAAATTGAAGAATTTGTGAATCAGGATAATGATATTTGCTTAAACGATGATTTGAGGTTAGTTCCGGAAGTTGAAAATGTCTGTATTGAAGCTGCACCAGTTGCACCAGTAAAACCGAAAAGAAAAAAAGGAAAAAAGAAAAGAGATGAACCTGCATCTGATGATGACATTTTAAGAGTTTCTGAAGCACCGAATATTGAACCTCATATTTTTAATGAACCTAAACAATTGGAGGCAAATATTGAAAAAGGAAATGAAGTCATTACAACTCGAAAGAAAAGAAAAGGTAAGAAAAATACTAATAATACCGAAGAGGAGTTTACGGATGAAACACAATCCATACCGCACGTTTTTGTGGATGGTCTGATAAGTGAAAATGTTTCTTCAAGTATTAAAAATGCAACTCCTATAAAGAAACAAAAGAAAAAGAAACATTCAGATAACACAGAATTAGCATCTTGTACATCGGCTTTTCAAAAGTTATTGGAACCTGGAGAATGTCAGCAAGAATCATATCTATCTGATAGCAGTTATGCAGAGGGTTTGACGCAAGAAAATACGGATAAATGTGACCAATTACCAGGAGCACTGCCAACAGGTAAAAAGAAAAAGAAGAACAAAAAAGACAAGAATAAGGTTGTTGAAGCTATAGCTACGAGTAATCCTACCTCGATTGTTACGGAAGAAAATAAAATCGAAAAGTTTGAAGAAATAACTAGTTTAGTCATCGAAGACACAAAACCAAAAGCCGTTATTGCCAAACCTGTAGATAAAAAGCGTAAAAATAGGAAAGGTAAAAATACAACACCTGCAATTGACATTGAAGAAACAATATCAAATAATCCAATTCCTGAAGACGTTAACAAAATTATTAAAGATAATAAGGATGCAGATGTCATGTTATTAAAATCAGAAGTAAGAGACTGCATGACTGACGATGATAATTCGAGAAAGCAAAGTGAACAGAATATTACATTAATTTGTAATGACCAAAGTAAAGAACAAAGCTATGAAGATGTTCAAAGCGATAAAACTACGGAATTTATGGAAGCACGCCCATCGAGAAAGAAAAAGAGATTAGGAAAACATACTGACAAAGAGAATATTCGAGAAACTATACCAGGTATAGATAAAGGACTTAATAAGAGTGATATGCAGTTAAATATTTCCAGCAATTCTTTACAAAGTGATTTAAAAGAAAAAGAATCAAATGTTACGCCAGATTTAATACAATACCCAAGATCTAGTAGTCAACAGCAATTTGACAACAATAATAATATGGTTATACGTGAAATTAATTCCCCAGATCAGGCACAACTAGGCATTCCCATCTTAATGTCAGTTCCTCTTGTAGAAGGTTCGGGTGAATCGCCAGAAGTAAGATCTAAACATGATCCTTTAGATTTAGAAGTTATAGAAATAAAAACAGAAACGACAAATAACAGTGATAAAGATATGCTACTTGAAGAAAACGTTCATATCCAAGAAGTACAGGAATTGAAAATGACTTTTGAAAAATCCCTGGCTGAACTTACTGAATTAGAAAGAAACGACTTAGATGCTGAAAGAGAATATGCAGAGGTACTAGAATATAATTTAAAAGATTTAACTGCGACGCAAGAGGAAAAATCGTTAGAAGAAATTATTTTAACTACACCCTGTGAATCCAACAAGGCAGAAAAAAATATGCTAGAAGAGATTAACAGAAGACCAGAATCAGTTGCCCCTCCTGTGTGCCCTGCAAGAAAAGACAAGAAAAGCAAGACTAAGAAAAAGGGTAATAAAACACCCGAAGCCTGTAGTGTTACTACTACTACTACTACTACTACTTGTGGTGTCAATGTAAGTGTATCCGGTTCAAATAAGAGCGTACAAGAAACAGACAAAAATGAAAAAAAAGATAAAAAGTCAGATACTCAGGAGAAGAAAGGTAAACAGCAGTCTACAAATCAAGATAACATTTTAGTAGACTCCCAAGAAACTACAGTATTACCAGCTGTCTTTGAACCTATTGAAAAGTTTGAGGACGCTTTAACATCGAGCACTGAAGATATTAACGATACATTTGAGATGATCGCTAAAGAGGCAAGTGAATTACCGAATCAGAAAAAGTTGTTTCAAAACCCTGAAATAAGTGTTACTGAACCAGAAGAAGATGCAAAAGCGAAACCTGTTAAAGTAAACCCTGCTTCACAGCCAAAAAACTTATTAGGTCATCCCAACATTCCTGCACAATCGAATAAGGCAGACTATAAAAAAGAAAAGAATAAACCGCCGAATACAATGACAGCTAAAGTGAAAATAAGAGACGCTAATGAAATAGAGAAAGCGCAAACTAAAGACTCCGAGACAAAAAACAAATTATTGAAACAAGCATCTAAGGAATCGTACACTTACAGAACTTCCGATAACAGTGATTTTGTATATAAATATAGTTTTCGAAAAGTGTTTTTACCAAATGTCTGTCATGTATGTACGAAAGAGTTGGGTTCTAGAGTCGCTTGTAAATTTTGCAACTTGTTGTTCTACTGTAGTCAAAAACATAAAGATGAAGATTGGCCTCAGCATCAGTTTCTGTGCTTCGTTGTGTGTACAATGGCGCATTTAAAAGGTAATAGTTATTGTAATTATTATACTAAGACATGAATTTTAAAACCACACACACAGGTTTGCGCGCCAAATTAATGAATAATATTATTTTACATAATTTTTATTTTTTCAGAACAAAAATTTATTTACGGAGATGTGAAAAACATAACAGGACAGGATTACAGAGTACTAAGAATGCAGTTAATAATATCATGCGAAAAAATGTTAAAAAGAAAACTAGTCCCGTGGGAGCAGGAGGCACTGCTATATCCCAGAATTTGCAATAATAGTGCTTGTAGAGAATGGAGGCAAGGTCTTTTAACCGACTGTCAAGGATGTGGACAGGTTTGATTTGTAAAATATTATTCGTGTGATTAAAATACAGATAATATCGTTGTTATATCTAATGTATTTTTTTTAACTCTAGTGTCAAAGACACTTGAAAAGATTAGAAATGTTATAATAAAATAATTGGAACTCTCTTCCAAAAACCCCAATGAAATAATTAATTAGAACGTGGACTATCGAATATGATTACATTGGACCATAATAAAAATAATTGAAGAATAGTCTTACACAACTAATGCAACTTGTGTTGATTGATATAACATTTGGAAGCCAGCAGAGAATCTCCAATGCTCAGTGCTATAATTAGTATTTTTGCGGCGCCAAGTAGGTTAGGCAGTCTTAAATTGCAAGTCAAAGCTTTGCTGTTTAAAAGTTATTTAAACCAATATTTTTTTGCCTTTGCCAATTTAGCTTTTAATTATTATATTTGTTTATTTGGCACAGCTAATATTAGAACTCTTGATCTTTTAAAGTCAAAGCCTACAATTTACTATTTGCTAGTGTATCCAATTCAAGATCATATGGTATAGGAAATTGATGCATGTTTTCACCCAAATCTACAAAGTGTGTTAGGCCCATATGCCTTGAAAAATAAATAAATAAAACCGACGGTGAAGGGAATGGTGAAGTAATACATAGTTTCGTTGTCTATAACATAGGTACGATTTACATTTGATTTGTTGTTTATACTATGGCCTTTCTAGTATTTATATTTTTTCAGGCTAAAAAACTACGTTTATTGTCAATAGCTTATTCTATATAATCTAATATGTGTTCGAAGTATAGTAAATTTACAATTTATTGTTATTTAATTTATAGGTATCTTACTGCACGGAGCATCCCGAACATTTGCCAATATCTCACCAACGTTGGTGCAAGTCGTACGCTCTCTATCAAAAGTTGGTCAGCTACCAACAAAAACTAGGTCGTTTGGAGCCAACGTTGCCCACTAAAGTAATGCCAGCAGACTATCAGATCCCGGAAACAATGAACGAAGTATTAGCTTCATTATATGAAGAGAAACTTGGTAAGAAAGGCTTTTTATGATTGTGAGGATTTATTTTTTAGGATTCTATTCGTCTTATTCTCAGTACAAACTTTTTATACATTAATGTATTTACAACTTATGGTTAATTGAAGAAAAATATAGAGCTTTAGAGATTATTCGATACAAATGTACAAAAATATAAATAATTCCTATTTATAATATTACGATAGATAAAAACGTATACAATGATTATGGCATAATGGTGATACTTTTTATCTCATGCCATGGGCTCAAGTATTTGTAATAGAACGCATTTATCAACAAACATTGAAATAACTAACTTAGAAGACAATTTTACTTAAGTTTTACATAGAAATCATGTTTTAGACACACTAAACTCGTATTTAATTTACATGAATTTAAATTTTATGAAAACATGCTATTACCCTCGTTAATTACCCTTTTGGTCGTGTATGAAAGTAACTATTATTCATTGGATTTTTACAGATATGAGCGACGTAGATTATGCAGCCGTGACTCAAATAGCGACGGCGCCCCTCACTGCAGCCTATTGCTATCAGACGAACGGCAAGAATTTCAATGGTTTGACTAAGGTCATTTTTGTTATACTATTATAGTCCTCCTTTCATAATTCTATGTTGTTATGAGTCGTAGATGTGTAGAAGCCGTTTTTAGGCTTTTGCCTATATAGATGTATATTTGTGATATTTTTCGCCCATGAAAACTATTGCTAAGTGCATGAAATGTACAGAAATACACGCATAACATTTGAACTGCCTGATTTGAATATTATATGTCGTGAATATTAAATCATTTTTTTTATTTTATTTATTTATATCTTCACGCCTTTTCCCGACGAGGTAGTCAGAGACCACAGATCTTCATTTGCTACAGTCCTGACGGTCCTCTCGCTTTATTCATTTTCATGACATCCACCATACATGCTCGTGGGTATACCATACTTTTACCTTGTGCCGTATCTAGTCCCTACTGGATTTGGTCCAGGTATACACCAGGTACCACAAGGCTTACCCAATTCGACTAAACCACTCACAGTTGCCTTGTACTCAAATATCTTGTTAACCGCTTCTTATTCATCCGTCCTACATGGCCAAACCACCAAAGCATTCGCTTTCGTATCATTTATTCAGTATTCTTTTCATCTTGACTAATGTCCAGTTTCATACATCCTAAAACATGAACATATGAACTTGTTCCACTTTTTATTCATCTCTCAGAATATCGCATACAGTTCTATTGACACCTGTTTCAAATACCATAGATTTTGTTTTTCCTATGTTCACTTCTTAACAGTCAAAGCATTTTTCATAACTGTTACCAGCTCCTGCAATACCTTCACCATACGCAAGTATTACTTGGTCGCCAGCGTATTGGAGATAAGTCTCTTGTTTTTGGCCCATTTTTAATCCCCGTTCACTCTTTGATATCTTTCTGACTATAACAATTGTCTTTTGTATAAATCAAAATCTTCTAGGTGTTTAAAGCTTTGCTGCTGTAAATAATATTATGAAAACGTCAACAGAAATCAACTCTTACAATTCACATAGTGGGTGCTGAACTCCAATTCGAGGCAGATATACTGAATAAGTGGGAGGTCTTTTTCCTCCACCTTCGCCCTGATGTAAAGGATCTGAGGGTGGTTCTCATCAGTCGTGACCTCAACCCATCCAACTTACCACTGGAGCTGCTTAGTAAGATTAAGTAAGTAGCACCGACTTAAAAAATTTATAAAAATACCAATGAGTTTCCAGTTTATCTTTAGATAAGAAGCGGTCGCTTTTTTACAGGCTCTAATGGAAATTTAAAATATTGATGGTGGTAAACATACGGTTCATAACAATGTCCTTTTGCACGTCACAATTTATAACTAATATACTTATAACAAAATTACAATTAGCCAAGGCTAAGAAATGTTCCTACATTTAATGCTTTGGTAAAAAGTTATTTCTTACAAACCCGGTTAATATCATTCACTCAACCTCGATATAAAATTTGCGGATATTTTATCTTTTGTTTCAGATTATGTGAGGCCTGTCGTTTAAGTAGTCGGCGGCTTCTGTTCAAGTTCATAGACAAAAAGACTTATCAAGATTATTTTAACAGTGACGAGTTTATGAAACCCGACATCGGTAAGACCTATCTTAATATATATAAATCTCGTGTCACAATGTTTGTCCTCAATGGACTCCTAAACTACAGAACCGATATCAATCAAATTTGCACACCATGTGCAGTTCGATCCAACTTGAGAGATAGGATAGTTTAAATCTCAAATTATAGTCGCAATTTTAATTTATTGCAAAATATTTGTTTATTATTTGATACAATTCAAACAGATGGCGCTGTGTTAAAATTATCAACCTTTCACATAAGTTCTATTTAAAAAAAGAAGAAAATATATTTTATAGTTTTTACAAAAGTTTATTCTAAAATGTGGGTTACATTCAATGTAATGTAAAATATGCTATCAACCTTGAAACTACTAGTATTTATGATCTATTTCTTTTCAGTGTGTTCCTTTAATCAAAGCATCGAAAGGGCATCTATTTACAATGGAAGAGATCACTGGCCTTCTACAATCAAATGCATCTCCAAACTGAAGACACCGTTACTCATCACAGGCTACACGTTAAACGAATTGATCAGAGATATATCTAGAGTTCAGAAATTAGCCAATTTCAATGTCATTACTGAACCGAAACACAATCATTTTGCAAGTATAAGACCCGATAGAAATTTTATAACAGACGATGAAATGCCACTTTTATTCAAAAATTACTTTTATACTGTTGTCTGTGGTTGATCTTAACGACTTTCAATATTTATTTCATAGACATAGATAAGGAATCATTTATCTATTTGTCTATGGTCGCATGGTTTTCAATGCTTACGCCCACTTTAACCTCAAAGCACCTTCGACGGCGATTGTTTCGTGAAGTATTCACTCTATGACCCCTCCATCGCGTCGATATTCCACATACTTTTTGTATACTACACGCATACTTTTCTAACGATGCATGTTAGTGCTTACGTTATGTTACAAATATGCCCACGAAGGACTTCCTAGGTTTTCTATACAAATCTATTGTTACTATTCTATCGATAGCTGGCTGACTATAGAAGCAGTACTTAAGCAGTACTCGTTTATTTAAAGATTGTCATTGAAATGGCGTTTAATTTTAACTTATCGTTTCATGTTTAATATAAATTAAAATAAATCTTCAGAACTCCTCGTTTGGGTTGCAATTTTATATTACCTATAGTAATATTAACAATAATTGTATTACACCTTTTTTGTATAATTGTGTAATCCTTACAATATGTGAGGAATATCATATTTACGTAATAGTTATTATGTATTGATATTCTTAAACCACCACACATCACAAACTATACCAACGTAGAATAGATTTCGGTGTGAAATAAAATTGTGTTAGACCTGCATTCTGGTTTCATTTTTAAAGTTACGTTAGATGAGGAACGCAATAGATGTGATTGAAACAAAATGAAATTTGTACAACATTTTATTGTTCACAGCTATGTTATTGACCTAGACGCTATTTTACAAATTTATTATTTATCATCACACACATTACGAATAAAAATTTTTTTAAATAGGCAGTATTATTTCTAAAGGCTTAAAAAATTTACATACTATAAAGACTAATAAACTACATAGGTACTGTTCTAGCTTGCTATTATTTTTCTTTCCACCTTCATTAGTCAGTCCCTTGCTGTGGCCTCGCCATCTAGTGTGCAATAGACTAAACAAGACAAGACGTTGTTAACTACATCCAACGCTTGTGATCCCGTTCGAGTGATCCCAGGGGTCTTAGTCAAGATGCCTTAACAGTAGTGAATGTAAATCTTGACTACACCCCCGAGATTTTTTATTTGGCGAAATTGTTTGATAACGTTGAACATGATATTGTGTATTGTGCGTGTTCAAAGATAAATCATCAGGTCGCATAAATACCTTAATAGTGTGTAGTCTGAATAAGTCCCTTAAAAATACTAAGCAAATTTTTAATTACACTACCCAATAATGTAAATTTGGGGATTTCGAGGATCCTAACTCTAAAAGCCTTATTTTTTAAACCAAAGAGATATCTTAAATACTATACATTTGTCGTCCTAAACAAAACGTTTTATAATAGAAATCTATAAAGTACTTTGCATATTCAAACAATCAAATAAGTATTACAAAAAATAACATAAGCATCTTCATCATAGATCATAAATAAGTAGTCGTCCGGACTCATATGAACCAAAGTCTAATAATATATAGCAGCAGAACAACATCAATGTGTTACTGGCTCTGGAATCAGTACCGATAGATAGATGCGGCGAAATAAGAGAATTAGTGCCTCTCACTTCTCAGCTCAGCAATTTGGGCCCTCGGGCTAGATTAGGCAATCTTATCTTTTTAGATATATTGATGATTCTAGGTTCACTCATACATACATATCTAAATTTAATGACATGTACAAATCTATAACTATTAATTTAATTACGGAATTTCATAATTATTTGTAACAGTTAATATCAGAATGAAAAATTAGATATGGGAGAGATTTACGAAGTACTTATTTAAATTAAGGCAAAAGAAATATTAAAAAAAAAAACAATATATAATAAAGGACAAAAGTTTATCTAAAAGTTAAAGCATAAACGACAATAAATAAAAACACAAAAGTGTTATTTCTCCTAATAAATAAATTATGAGTTATAAATATAGCTAACAACTTCGTCGACAGATTCTGTCGGAGTGTAAAAGTCTGGCGACTCACTCGTTCTTTCACGACTACTTGTACTGGGTTCATATAAATCTAAATGTTTCTCGATATTATCGGTTGTAAAATCTAAAATTTGTGATGATAGATTTGTGAATAAAATGATAAATTCATCGTTTATCATTATTTTCTCTTCGGACGCGTCTATACTTTTTTCGGTTGTTGTTTCCGCAGCTTCAGTAGTTATTTCAGACGAAAAAATAAATTCCAAAGAGAGGTTAGTTGTATTTGATGTTTCTGTAGTAAATTCTTCACTAGTCTCACGTATTTCAGTCATACTTAGATCTGTAGTAGATGTCGCCTCTGTCATCGCTGGAGACGAAATATTATTTAGAATGTATTTGTCCTTAACTTTATCACCATTGACCTTAAAAATGATGCTAGTTAAATTATCAATTAAATATTCTTTATCTAATACTGGAGTTTCTTTCATTATATTACTCTCACTTTGACTCTCTTCGGCGAAGTCTTCTATATTTGCCTGAAGGGGAAAAAAATAATTTTCCTCAATCGCGGGCTTCGATGTGAATTCTTCGTCGTTTTGAACTTTCCGATTGTTTTTAGTGTATTTGGCAACGTATGGTCCGAAAGTCTCACTTATGTAGTCTTTTAGTTTTGTACATTTCTCTACAGTGTTGACATCGCTCGAACTTCCCCAAATAATAATACCGGAGGCCTCCGAGTTATATATAGTTTCCAATGCCCTCGATAAGTCTCTCTGAAATAATATAATTGAAAAGTAATTAAAGTATATTAATTATTTTCTATTATAATTGATTTATCGCGAAAACCTACAGGACATGCAATACAAATTGATAAAAGGACTCAAAAGATCTTAACATTTTCGCCTAAAATGCAGATAACGAGGAGATGATACGTTAATTTTGAGAATAAAACAAATATTTAAAAAAACTAATAAAATGAGATTTTTAATTATGTATATTGGATACTGACCTCTCTCAAGAACCCTCCATCTCTGTAACGATACCAGAAGTAGGGAAGTATCGGGGTTCCCTTCACCTGCAGCCTCTCGGCTTCTCGGATTCGTCCTCTGATAAGGGAAACCAGTTCCGACGATGACAGGCTCTGTGAGCTGTAGATTGAAGGGTAGAGGCCTGTGCTTTCAGCCCAGAGCCAGTAGATTCTAAAACATTACATTTAACAGGTAGTTCAAAATTTAAAAAAAACCACTCAATAAGGAGAGAGGTGGAAACATTCCTGTCGACTTCTCAGATAATTTTTCTTAGTGTAGTAAAACGTTTAATCGATTATATGATGAAAGATAATCATAGTTATGAAATAGTTAGGTAAAGATAGAAGGGTAATATTATGTATGATCAACCAGTGTAACGTTACTAAATAACATACCCAGATTTATTTAATACTTTAGGAGTGAACACGGGGACTGATTCTAAAATATAATTCGACTATAGGCCTTTCCAACATAATTTAAACAATGCGTTGCTATAAGAATAGAACGTGAAACTCACTGATTATTCTCTTCTTTGACGTTGTGTGGACAATCCTCTGCCATGTTTTTGGCAGCCATGTTGAAGCAGTAAGGAAACCCGTAATAGCCCCACCGGGCTTTAGGCCTCATCTGCTTGGCGATGGAAATCGTCGTCTGCATAAACTCACGAGCCGATGATTCGAAACGATATTTTGCCTGCAATCAATTTGTAGGAACTATTAAGTAAGTTGAAATTTAAAATTAAGTAACTAGCCATCGACGAGTTATAAATTACAAATTACACCAGAGGGGAAGGACTGCAGATTTTATGAATTAATCCTAAGACAATTTTACTGTTTTTTTTCAAAAAAAAGATTCAAGAAAAATAGATTAAAGTATACAGTAAATTTTGCGATATTTTTTTCGGTTTTTTGAAAACAATTTCAGCCCTAACTTTTAAATAACATTACGAATTATGAACTATGATTAGGATTAGCAAAAGACCATCAAAGGAAAACAAAAGAAGAAGAAACTATAAAAATCCTGTTCTACCCTTTATGTTAAAGAAGATAAATGATGCTATCTTTTACAGAAAATTATATCTAAGGAAACAACTTAACAGTAATCTTTTTATTAAAAGTACATAGATACAAAAGCGCATTCCTGCGCGTGCACATCTCAATTATTATAGAATATGGGACGAGACACGCCTTATGATCTAGGGCACATCATATGCCAACTTCAATTAGTGCGGTATTTAAATTAAATCGTTTCTGTTATAATGATTTTCATAAGCATGCAGATCCTTCTGGTTTGTTCGTCAGGGTTTCTGGGAATCATAACTTCAATTATTGTTACAAATACTATTAATACTTACAGTGTCGCGTAAATATTGTTTTAATGGTTTCTTAAAATTTAAGAGGCGATCGATATGGGTGATGAGCTAAGGAAAGAAGAAGCAAAAATTAAAATAAAGCATAATGTAAAACCTAATTGCTTTATAAAACCACTTCGCGCGATAAATAGGTTTTTCGTTCTTTTTTCTGTGCAGTGTGATCGGTTTAGTCCATGTACTTTAGCTATAAAGAAACAAACTAACCTCAGAAGTGACCCAGCTCTCAGGCCACCACCAATGCTTGTCATATTCCTTCTTGTAGGAGATGTCTTTATAGACTGACAGTACGCCGAAATTCTGTCGAAACACTGGACGCCAAGACTCGAAATCGATTATGGCAATGCCTGAAAGGTTTTAGCATTTTATTATTGTCTTCAATTCTTTATATTTTTTTGAATTAAGTTGATCAAATTTTAAAATATTTTGCCTCACAAAGAACAACAAGATAAAATCATAAGAAAAGTGTTCCTACATTAATAATGCCCCTACATAGATATACAATGCCCGATAGCATGAAATATTTCTTAGAAGTTATGCACTTTTCTGATATATATTGGTTTATACTAAAACTTATTTTAAGTTATTTTTAAGAATATCGGTCCTTGACTACTTCTATATATTAAAAAAAAAAGAAAAAAAATTCAGTGGCGCTACAACCTCTTTAGGTCTTGGCCTCAGATTTCTGAATCTCTTTCGTGATCATTTTTAAATCTAATAGGCAAGTAGGTGATCAGCCTCCAGTGCCTGACACACGCCGTCGACTTTTTGGGTCTATGACATGTCGGTTTCCTCACGATGTTTTCCCTCACCGTTCGAGCAAATGTGAATTGCGCACATAGAAAAAAGTCCATTGGTGCACAGCCATGGATCGAACCTACGACCTCAGGTATGGGAGTCGCACGCTGAAGCCACTAGACCATATATTTAAAACTGAAATGAAAATCTAGAAAATTAAAAAATAAATACCACGCTTTAATAAAATCGTCAGAATAGTTATTGACAGTGGTCATGGAGTATTCCGCACTGAACGATAATTGATGGTAAACGGCGACCTTGACATGGCCGATCTAATTACTATCGGTACTATGGGTATTCAACCTATCGGTGAATATTTTTGTACATACAATAGTTTACGTAGCGTGAGCCTGTCCCAGCTTCGAACGACTGGACATACATTTTTAAATATGTTGAAAAGAAATATATCATACTGAAGGATAATGTAGCATTAAAATGACGAGAAATTTTTTGAATTCATTAGTTTGAGAGTTAGTTTGTAACAAACACACCAATACACAAGTCTTTCTTTACAGTATTAGGATAGGTTAGCATGGATGAAAGGCACACAAAAAGCGGCTAAAAAAGTGCAATGGTTTATGCAAAACTAAGTAACTCTTAGCTCTACATAGAAAAAATAATAATAACAACAGACCTTCTTTACACATTGGTAAAGAAGTTAAGTAAAGTGTAATTCTCTTTATTTGTTTTTACACGCTTTATATTAGCTTCACCTGTATGTATGTATGTAACCGACTCCTTCGGACTCGATTTTGACCCACTTTAAACGGACAGATTTTATTCAAATTTTGCGCACCAGTCAAAGATCGATGACAATGCAATAATCCGAAAAAAAAAAATTAACTAAAAAATAAATAAACGCTCTGTGCCATATTTTTCGTCTATCGAGCAACCCACGCTTTTTCACAATAATACCAGTATTTTTTGTTCATTACCATTTTCAGCCTAAATTAGGAATTATTTTTCACTTTTTGGTTTGATGTGCTTTAAAAGCGTGTTTTTTAACTATTATTTATTAAAATACAATTGCAAAAGAATTTATAAATTAAGTTACTATGTTATCATAGGTGTATTAGTTACGTGCGAAGTTAAAGATCATAGCACAAGTAGACCGTGGGCGTTATGTCATTGAGATTTTGTTGTGTGTTCAGCAAAAACTCATGTTTGTGATTTCGTCCGGATTTTAATTTGTCACGTCCTATCTATATGCTATAAAGTTATTATACTGTGGAGTTTTACAAAGCCAGTCTAAGACATCCTCTTCTCATGACAATTTTTCCCTTACGAGCGAGAAATTAAAATCCACACTTTTTTAATATCTTCATTACTATTCCTCTCACATTACAGATATTACAATGTGCTCAAGTAGGTACTATTTGTTAGTAGTTTATATATTTTTCGTGAGCTATCGCTACGTTCAATATTCATATTATTCCTGTTTTTAATATCGCCTGGTTGGTCTCGGGTAGAAATTGATAATTAATTCAAATTTAATTGAATTAAGTCCTTCCATTATATTGTAAGGTAAGCATTTCATTGTGTAGTGACCTGTTTGTATTTGTATTTAAAGGCAACTTTTCCGTTGTTCCTTAGTTAAATGTTTTAATTATCGGTAAAACAAAGTTTGTATCAACGAACATCGACCCGTTGTTTCTGGATAGATTTCTAATATACATAGATAAATCATTTTTCACATAATTCTAACCGCACGATTACCTACTCAATACTAGTGACGTATGATATATATTATATCGTTTGTATTATGTAATTTAATAAGTTCGTATAACGCTTACTTGCACTTGTCTGTTTACATGCGATAAAGTTGTTGTTTGATTAAGGAATTTCATTGTTTGTATTTTTATTAAAGTAATCGCAATGAAATTGTAAACAGTGCATACATAAATAACTTTCGTAATTAGAGAGAGTTTATTAAGTAGAAGTTTGACAATACACAAACAGTTATTTTATAAAATTAACGTATTTTTATAGACGCTAAATGTTCGAGTTTGAGCGCGCTTCATCTAGGTCAAGTGCTCTTAAAACTCTAGATTCTATTAAAATAGAGATAAGTACTAAAATGGATATTAAACATAAAAATTAAGGTCAATAGGTCTTCAGTGATAATCAATTTAAGACCTCTAGAAGTTATGAGAATGTTAAACTCTTATTAGACTAAATCTCAAAGTCTGTAATGAATCTAAACAGTTTTTGCAATTAAAACAAATATTACCGTTAAAATCTGGGTCAGGTATCCTCTTTGAGACTGTATCCTTGAACGCGTCCACGTGCTCTTCCATATTACCGTCTTGTGGTACGCCACCATTACGCTCAACGTACTTTCCACTGCTGTCAGTCTCGAAAAGCGCGGGAAACTTTCCAGGGTCATACAAAATGGCGACGCTCTCGCCTAAAAAATCGTCATCCTTATTCTGTATTATGCCGTATTTCTCGTATAGACCGTCGAACGGTATTTTTTTCGATTTGCATTGCATTGTCGGCACATTCCAATATACTTTGAAGGTCTTTTGATAGTCCTTGAGCGGGTCTGGGACCTCGATGACATAATAGTTACTGGAACAATGCATTTAACTGGTTACACAGGTTGGTATTGTTCGTTTCAGGTTAAAGATATGTGGAAAAGAGTTGGTTGGTATGGTAGTAAACATTAATTATAATTTGATATTTCTTACGTCAAAGAAATACCTTAAAACATACTTTACATAATTTTATAACCAGCGAGTTTCATACATGCTTTGTTCTTAAGTTTAAACGAATCGTAGGTAGATAGATATCGGAAGACCCGAGGTTATTGATTTTCCTTGAAAACCTCAAAAGAATTTCTTAGAGCATAGTTTTACATTAAACAGCCCTGCATTCTTAACTCACTTTATGTGATCCACTACGCACTAAAGCGCTCCCTTCGTCACTCACTAATTTTGGAATCTCATGTATTCAGCCCTGCGATTCTGTAACTCACTGTTATCCGTGATCCATACGCACTAACAGGCTCCCTTCGTCACTCACGTAATTTTTGGAATCTCATGGTATTCTTTAAAAATTTTACATTACGTCTTGATAAGTGGAGGGAGTGAACCTAGTGAGTTGTTGTCTATTAATATCGTGAATTGACTCATTTTATTTATAAAAAGAGTTAATTGTCAAAATTTTCATCATATAAAACAAAAGATTTTTAATAAAACAAAATGGTCGACGTTTGAAAAAAATTAAGAATAATAAAAAAAGATAAACTGTGAAAATATCTCTAAAATGATTTATCAGATGGAAAATAATTAGCAAGATTAATATAGAAATATGCTTAACCAAAGCATAGCGAGGAAAATTATTAAAACCCATCTGGCAATGGGGCCGCTTAAAGGTGAGTAGTAAGTTTATTTATTAGTAAATCGTAAGTTATTATTTTGTTTATAACTTCCAATTAAGAGTTTATACTTCGACCAGTGTTATATGAGCGACAGAAACTTAAAAATATTAATTATGTTTCACAAAACAAGGATACCTAGTATCTGATATATTTAAAAAAAATTAAGAATATTATCTTAAAAAAATTATTATTCACTAAAAGTGATTCTCTCAGAAATGGTCTAAGATTCAACTAAAAGATGATAGGTATTTAAATTTTCAAAATTTTTAAAGGTAATACCAATTTTTCATATAATATTTTTGAGTAATATAAAATAAAAGGGTACCTATTATAAAGAAGAAAAATTTGTGTTTAATATTTATTCATTTTTAAGTGCAAGTGTTGGTATTTTAGATGCCATGAAACTACTATTGAACCTTTTGAGTGATTAGAGGTCAAACACAAATAAAAATATTACTATTTTTTATAACACTCATTAAAACTTAATTCTATTAAAACTATTTTAGAAATATAATAACTATATATAAATAAATAGGAATAAGTAGTGTCTAGAAACAGTTAAAAATTTTTTGATGGAAATTTGAATAAATTAATAGGTTATATTAAGCGACATTGTAAAGAATAATGAAATTTTGTTAAAAATGTCAAATAAAAAATTTTTTTAGTTTCCTATATGAAATATTAATTTTAACTGATCAATTAATTTAATTTAATTTTCAGATTTCAAAATACAATATAAATAATATGTTAGATGTTGATCAAATATATAACTTTCAATTTCAAATATACCATTAATGATCAACTTAATTTTAAATTTGGAAATGACATTGCCATAACTTATTTAATAAACATAGAAGAATAAAAATATATTGTGCTGACTACACTTTAGATAAACATACCCTTTATGGTTTGATTTTTTCATTAATAAATAATTTTTTTATAGTAATACTTATTTAATTTTTGAGTAAATATAGGTTTGCTCAAATTTTTATTTATATACTGAATCAAATTTGTGGAAATTATGCTTTACTAAAACTTTTTATAAATTTCTTATTATAATATTATCAAAATTTTTTAAATATTTACTTAGAAATAAAAATATCCATAAAATTTTTTTTAGAAACTTGATTTGTTCTTTTATTATTTTCCTTTTTAAAATAATTTATAATAATAATATTATTGTTGTAAGGACCTACCACATTTCCCTATTTACAATTTTAAAGATAACCATGTATAATATAGTGTATTGTAAAATGAGGAAGAAAATACCAATTACTATTAAATTAAAAGAGATATAAGAACATAATTATTTAAATTTGAAATATATTTTTATAAAAAATTTTTATTTAAATAAGTTATTATAATATTTTTTGTATCTAATAATATTTTATATTAATAAAATATAATAAATCTACCACTTATTAATACTGCTATAGAAAACTAGTAACCAGTTAAATACATAGCTAAGCCGAAATGAAAATATATAAGCATGTTACTTTATAGGTTAATAAAAGAACAATATAATAACTTACAATTTAATTTAATGATTATAGTAAACTTTTAACACACTACAAAATAACTTTCAGTAAAACATTCTTAATATAATAAAACTAATTCAAACCCAGCCTCACATAGAGCTAATCAATAAATCTACTTTATTTTGTAGACAAATATATTTATTTTAATATATTTTTTAATTAGTTTGTAAAAGTAATAGTTATGAACGATAAATTTAAAAAGCTTAATAAGTACTTAAACCATATTATTAATATGTATTTAATACTTTAAAAAATAATTTTTATAAAACCTTAATGTTATATCAATATATTTTATAAAAATATAGGAACCGAAATTGTACTGTTTATCATCTACATAGTATAAAACAAAGTCGCTTTCTTTCCTATGTCCTTTGTATGTTAAACCTTTGAAACTACACAAGGATTTTATCTTTTTTTAATAATAGAATATTCAAGAGGAAGGTTTATAGTATAATAACATCCATTAAGTAGTGAAATACTGTTATTTTTGAGGTTTCTAATTGATTGTAAATAATTAATTTTTCCTTAATTGAAACGGGCTGAACCCTACGAGTTTTATCAAAATAATTATAATATTTAAATTGAAAATAAAAAATCGTATGTATATTCTATCTCTTATGATAACCCACAATAACTTTTTTGTATTTATTACAAAAAAAATTTTAAGCATTTAACCAAACAGATAATCCTTAACCAATAAATACCTTGAATACATGTTCATAATATAGATCTATATGGCCCTTTAAGATATGATTTAAATAATATTTCGAATATTACAAATAAAAATTGGGGACGCAGGGTGGAGGCGGGTTCTCCTAATATAGACTTTGAATTTAGTATCAATTATCCTGCGAGGGGCGATCGCTAGATTATTATAAATTAAGATAATATCGAAATTTAATAATTTGAAAATGTCTACTATTGTGTTTTTATATACAGGGCCTTGTTGTATATAAATAATATTTTCTTTTAAGAAATTATTTTTCTATAAATTTTAACATTTGGGATCTCTGAAATTATTAATTTATAATTTTATATAGTAGAAAAATAAAATATATAAAATTTAGGTAGGTACTATCTTATTTATCGTTTTTTTGACTTAGTATCTCTGTAGACAAGACATATCAAACTGATGAAAATTTTCTAGATAAAAATTATATTTTTAATCTAAAGTAATCAAAATGTTTACCTTAGATCATTATTTACTAGACTTTGTTATCTCAGCAGCATATTTCTAGGTTTCGTCAATACCATATAATTTCTTGATATTGAAAAAAGCGATAGTAACCAACGCGAGAAACAATTGGTGTTTGTGCCTAATTTTCTTGCATCTATAATATTAATATATTTTTAATGTTTAATATTTATTTTTAAATAGAGGTTTAAACTTTTAAAGTGGAAACGGGCCTTCTGTAACAATAAAAAGTTCTATTTCAGAATTAAGTTTATATATATAATTTTTCTAAAAAACTGTATATAAATATATTTATAAACTTACCCCAAGATAATATAGATTTCCTATTTTAGAATATTTTCAATAAAACAAGTTTTAACTTCGTAAAAATGTAACTCACTGTAAATGACATTTAGAGGAAGAGCAACTTTTAATTTGACTACAAAATTAATTTAAATGAGATGAATTATGGTATTATAGAATAAAATACCAACAATTTTGAGCGTAAGTGTAGAGTGCCAAATTTTATTCCAAATTCAACAATTATTTGAGCGGCCTTTTGTCGCGGTTATTGTTTATCAGAATACAAATTTAACATGACACCGAAACAACATTTGACACAAAAAAGTGAGAGTGTGTGAAGCGAGTTAAGAATAGGCAGTCTCACAGGTTGTGGCATTACCTATTTAAATATTATGATCGCAAATGCGGTAAAGAAAGTAATAATAAACTGCCAATTAGCTTTTTACTGTCATTTAATTTATTATTTTATCCTCTTATATAAATATTCCTAGATGAAAGAAATCGATTATAAAGTAAGAGACTAAATATTAACAAAACTTTATTGTATTTTTAGTACTTTAATAATAAAATACACTTTTAGAATAATGGCTAATTTTGTATTGCAACAAATGAAAATCTAGATAAATCACAATTTACGAACAAAGACTTCAAAATTCTTCTCAAAGAATCTCTTTATCGTAAAATAATTTTAACTATAATAATAATAATATTCATATTCTGTACGTTAATCTTTTTTGCGCTGCTTAGAAGCGAAACATCTATATATTGCAGCAGTAGTGGAAGCAGAGGCATCATTGAATGGCTTAGTCGCGTGACTTATAATCTATGCATTGACCTCTTTATTAATATACTTTTATTAGTTTATTAGCAGCAGGTAGCAACCGGATGGATAATTTAATTTCACTGATGTCTTGATAAAAGTAAATGTTTTTTATTGTCTTCTATATTCCTACGTTTTTTTGTCTACAATATTAAAAATATTGTTAATTTCTTATAGGTTTAAAGTGAATATCAAAATACATGTTCACTATTGTTTTTCAATAATTACATGAAAATAGCTCTCGATTATAAATTGAATCATCAATAACTTTATCGAAATAAATATACTTATATTCATAATTGTAAATGTCCCTTTCACTTGAAAATGTTAGATTATATTGACCTCTAAATCGGAAGCTGATTCAAGATATTAATATCTTGATTATCTTGAGATCACGGAAATAAGACAAAGAAATGAGTCATTGACATTGCTGGCACAAAGATAGCTCTTAGCAGTGGCTTTTTGTTTGGAGATCGTCAACACATATAACCCTAAAGTTTGGGATTCGCTTCCCGTGATATCGTATATAATCGTAACGAGTTGATATTCAAAACCACTGATCAATCTCTTAAGAAAGTGAAAAAGACCGACGAGAATAATAGTGGACTTTACACATAAATAAATAAATTAATAAATAAAGCCTTTATTGTTGTTAACAAGTTTTACACAGAGTAGTTTAGTGTGCCTAAAATTAATTTACTTATGACTACCTACTATCTAAAAAACACATTTTGACTATTAACTAGAGTTTAACTAATATTCTAACAATTTTACTATCTATTGATTAATTATCGGCAAACGGTAGTTCGGTTACAACTTGTCTTCCGACAAAGGCCTCCTCTAAAGCTCTCCAGTCTTTTCTCATTTTTGCAGTGCGAGTCCATGTTGAACCCGCTATTTTCTTAACGGACTTTACACATACCTACACTTAATTTTTATCTTTAATAATTTAAATGACTTGATCAGCTTTAAATAAATTTAGGCTTTTTATACTTTGTGAATAAAATAATTACGATGTTAGTCATACAAGTGTATTAGTTTGCAAATTATATTTCACTACGTGTTTTTTGTTTGAATTAAAACTAATCAATGTCACCAGCG
Source organism: Pieris macdunnoughi (assembly GCA_905332375.1). Classification (NCBI taxonomy): domain Eukaryota; kingdom Metazoa; phylum Arthropoda; class Insecta; order Lepidoptera; family Pieridae; genus Pieris; species Pieris macdunnoughi. The sequence continues at coordinate 326,195 of CAJOBZ010000080.1, read as the reverse complement.
TACTTCCTATTTGGTTACGTATGAGTAATTTGAACTCAATTATTTGATGTTTACTAACAATTTGTTTTGGAAGTATTAACTAGTTAGACTATATATAATGATAAAGATACTATGTTACAATTAAACTGTTCTTTAAGATTTAGATGATTTCTCGAATTTTGAATTGATATTTACGTATGTCTTATAGATAACACAATTTTAAAGATATCAAAATCGGAAAAAGTTTATTTGAAGATTTAAATATACTCGCACAAATCCATTACTAAAGTTTATTTCTTGTTGTTTGCAACAAAAGTATTATGTAAATACAATTTTTCCTTCTATTTAAAATAAATTGGCATTATCTTAAATTGTTGAGGATGTTATTTCGGATCAGTTAGTCAATAAATTGGTCGTTCACACACAAATTGCAAAACTATAAAGATAAAAGTTTATCACTGTTTTAGTGGAGTAGGCTATCAAAGTACAAATCACCTCTTAATTAAAACAATTAACTTACTTTGACATTAACTGTCCATTATTTTCTCAGAAAATATATCAAGCAACATTTTGCATCACGAAAAATAATGTTAACAAACAAAGTAATATACAATTTCAAGTTATTTTTTAACAAATTAAATTACTGAACAAAAAATTTAAATAGGATATATAGAGATAGAAAGAATTAAATAATCTCACTATATTTGCTTTGTAAATTAATATTTTATATAATAATAATATATATTTTTACCTGTCATCTTCGCATAGAACACCATACCGCGCCAAAATTAAAAAGAACAAAAACCTCATATTAGCAATCACGAACTTCTGTCTTTTGCACCATAGTCTTAAGTCTATGTCTATGTCAACTTCACTAATCAAAGGAAACTAATTTTCAATTGTGCTAAAATTTATGCAATTCATTCACTTTTATTCATAATGAATACTTAATTGAAAATGTTATTTTTTATTCAAAAAAATTAGCTCTCAAATTGGCGCGTAATATTTCCCGCCAATTCGTAAGTCAGAAAATACGTTGAGTTCCCGCGGTCGCTCGAGACTCTTTACATGACAGTACCATATTAAATACCACTTCATTCAGGTTTTAGGACTGTCTACCACCAATTTAGTAATATCTTTAAACGTTTGATTGACTGCATATCTTTTCGTTCCAGCAAAACGATCAAGTATTTTTATTTAAATATGGCAGAATATAATATTTTCTCTTCAGTTGTCAGTAGCAAGTAATACAAGTTTTTTTTATAATTCTTTACGATTTTCAAAGTCTTTTCCAATAATACTGCGTGTGCTACTACTAAGTAACTAACCACTAAGTCAGTGAGGCGTTGGTATTGTTATTCCATATTATATTATATCGTATAACGTTTTATCGTTTACAAAAACACTTTCAACAAAAATATTGTCAGTTTATATTTTGGTTGGTAATAGCATCGCTTAGACTGGACACACAACTTTGTCCCTGAGAACTTACGGAAAATAATATATTGTTTACTAGAACACAACGTGATATGAATTATTGCATATTTAACTATTAATTAAACCGATATCTTTCTCCGTAGCATTGTACTCGGATGGAATATGTTAAGTGATCGTTCCAAGTTATATATAGAACATCCAAAATGTGTTTTAAGCAATATTAACTTATCTAAGGGTGAAAAAAAAAGAAAAATGCATTGGATTTTTTGATTCCGGTAGTAAGAATAAGTTCTCAATCGTATCCTTTTAGTTTCATTTGCTTCAACGACTTCGTTTCAACAAGGCATTTAACGTATAGATTAAGTTTACGGTAAACATTTGCATAGTTCGATAAAACATAAAAAAACCCATAAAGACTATCCTTAGTGAAACAGCTTAAAATATCAGTAAGAGGACAAAAAGACTAGAACAGTCTTAATAAATTCACTTAAGTTAACTCATTCGTCTCTTACTGGAAAGTAGAGTGAAGATTTGAACAAAAGCATGATTTTAAAAATACTAGTGTATATCTCAATATCCGTTTTCATTTTGTGTTGAATATATTCTTAGCTTCAATTTAATAATTTTTTTTTTTTTTGGTTTTCTAATGTATAATTATAATTTTTTTTATTTAAGTAATAATAAAAATAAGATATATACGTATTGTTTAGAAAATACAATTATATTGTCATGAAATAGTTATATGTATTATTATTGTAACAACAATTAAGCATGCACGGATGTCAAAGATAATATTTATGTAAGTTATATTGAAATTGTATATTTCATTTACACCATACTATTAGCCTAGGGGTTATGTCTACTATCAAGACTTCGTGCTATGCACAAATTAACATTTCTTTCCCGTAAACACTTGCACGTACCTTGAAGCAAAAACATCGCGAGGCAGCGTCTCTTTGATACAAAGAAAACATCAATGAACAACAAATGGGTCTGCTATTTCGTTTTTTATTTCATAAATACAATGTATTAGTATGGGGCTTTCAATCAACATTTAATTTTATGAATAAATTTAGTTTTTGTAGCCCTGTTAAAAATCTTTTGAATCTCAATTACTTTTAATTTAGAACACATTAATTCAACTCCTACACTAAGCGTGATTGGTATAATTTGATTAAGGGCAATTTCAATGAAATCTTCCGTTCGTTAATTGTTTTGTTTGTCTAAGGAAAGGCATTCTTTGACCCAGTTGCCACCTTATGAGGCTATTACTTATGCCTATTTTGCAGAAAGTTGCAGCATTCCATATTTTTTATCTGTCAACAGCCTAAATTATTCACGGCTGGGGCCCGTGTTCAAGTTATTTCGAATTATACAAATATGTCGGCTTATACTACGCAAGAATGCATTTTCTTCTGTAATGTATTCGTTTTCCAATTTTGATAAATTCCAGTAGATGCAAAAGAATTGATAAAATCTGAAGAGTAACATTATAAAAACTCCTAAAAAATTATCACTAAGATATAAACAAAATAAGCGTTTCGAGGGTCATCGTGTCTTCATTTTCAGTTGTTGACTAAAAAAAGGTTATACAAAGCTTTTAATCAAATTTATTGACACCATTGAATATGTCTTCCCCCCATAAATATTAATTTGAAATAAATAATTTGTTTGTTCAGGAACTTCAAACGTCGCTGCATGATGACCAGAGAGCGGAGCGAACACACAGGAGCGACTTAACAATTCCATCTGTCATCTGCTTCTCTTATCAACGCCAGGTTTTACTAGTTACCATAAAACTGGATAAGAAGTTAGCAATTCCGAAGTAATTAACTCGTGACTAATTATCTCATCAATACCCAATTACGTGCTGACAACTATTTTCAGAACAAACAACTACATCAATAATACGGAAAACTTGACGACGCATCCGTGACTCATTTAATAAATATATGTGATAGTAATGAAAATTCAATATCTAGCGGCCTTGTCAGGGATAATCTAGCATTCTAATCGTGAAAAAAAAATTAAATTGGTCCAATCGTTTTCCGTTTATTCTTTTCTCATTAGTATTAAAGCTTTATTAATTAGTACATACAACAGTTGTTTAGTTTACATTTCTTAAAATTAGTATTAGTTGTGATAGTATCATTTGTATTTGTATGACCCTTGGTGGATAAAAGCCTCCTCCATATTTTTTTTTTGAGCAACATTCATTCAGTTTTCTCCCTGTTAGTTCTATTACGTCATCTGTCCATTTTTTCATTAGTTGTCCTATTAATCTCTTTCCCGTAGGTCCAGTCCATTCTGTTGTGACCATACCTCAACCCGTTGGTTCGTTACAAACATACAAAAACACTAATCATAAAAAGTTTGAAGTTAAATTTCAATATAAACCAATATTAGCACTGTTTATATTTAGACGTTGGGGCATATCTTTGACTTTTACCATACTGATATCGTGGATGTGTAATTAAGATTATTTTCATTCTATTTATGGCTCATGTTGATCTTTACCTTTAACTAATATAAACTCCGAAATTTCTTTTACGCTAATTATAAAAAAAATCGTTGACAATATTAATTAATATTGTGTGGTGTAAATTTTAACATAAATTGTTACTCTAAAACTAGTTTTTGAGAGTTGGGATTACGATAATGCAATTCATTTATGTCGGGAAACATTTGCAAATAAACAACTATATTGCATATTTGAAGAAAATAAATCTTATGTAAATATTAAAGTGTTGTAAGGCACCTTTTCAGTCATTAAATATAATCTTATTTGATGTTACAAAACCTTATCATTTCATGTCATTTCGACATTTTACAACGAGCCAATTTTGAAACCGGTGGGTTTTGAATCACAAATGATTTTATTTTCATAAAGAAAATTATTTTAATCTATTAAACGAATTAAATAATACAAATATGTTCTAAGACCTATAAAAATATCACTGAAAACTGTCACTTTATGTTATGCATGTATTAAAATAATTATAATAGCCTAGGTTAAGATGTCACTGTGGCTTTTGGATGTTTATTCTTCTCCCGTTAGTCTATCTGTGATAAATCTTCTATAATTCCATCCATAACTCCTTTGAGTTCCAGTCCGACTCATAGTTGGAGAAAGAGAATCGTCCTTAGAGAGCAACGACCCTTCACATGGAGACAATGATTCCGGAAGATCAGTTTTCATGTCAATTTCCAAGCCTTTTAATGTGCTGGCGCTGCAGAGTGGTGTTTCCACTTGCTCTACCGTATTAAGATTATCTGTGTCTATTATGTAGGCCTCTTCTTTCTTGCAATACCTGTAAATATTCAGCTTATATCATATTGTATTCAACTAGAAAACTGCCAAAAAATAGATATATATAAGTGCACCAAATACCTGTTGAATATTTTGTTATTATAAGACTCGTTACACTTTGGAAATAAATAAACGTAACAAAATATCGGTTAGATGATTGAGGCTTATAGTAATAGGACTTTACAACTATCCTAGCATGAAGGTTACTAAGTTCTAGAGTAGTATCAGTAAAGTTTTTATTATTCATAAGCTATGTTTTATATTTACACTCGTAAATATATATAATTTCATAATCATACAAGCAAGAAGAGAATAGAATTTGCTTTAATTTTTTAACAGGAGCATTCTTTTTAGAAAGTGTTCACTGTTTGGCAAAACTTAGGCGGTAGTTATATTAAATAACTATTACCTTTGAGCATGTTAATATTAATAACAAGCGATCGTCACTTACTTTAAAACGTTTTTGAACCTATATCCCCAAATGATTTCCTTGGATAAATATGAAGTTCTGCTTTGTGTACAAGTGCCCATACTCTTGGATGAGCCGTTTAGACATGCCACTATTTCGAACCTGTGAAGGAAATCTTAGATAGAAAAAAGCTGTATTTTTTACCAAAAAGCATATTGATTTACTTAATAATTATTTATTTGGGTTGTTTTGTACAAAACTAAATAGGACATACGAATATTTTACTATCAACGCAGAACCCTAAATCAGGAGAGCTTAGTCAAGTATAGCGTATATTCCCTAATCTAATCTCCATACTGTCATTCAAACTACCTATAATCCATCATATCTTGAGCTGACAGGTCATACAGCGGACTCTCGGAGTCAATTATGTGTACAACTGTGATGGGCCATAGAAGGAAGGAGTTGCTTTCTTTCAGCTTCAGTTGGTGGATGTAGTTGGAGACATACTCTCCCTCCAATGTTCTGAAAAGAAAATGCTATGTAAAATGCTAATAAATTAAAATTAGAATTGGATTTAGCGCACCAAAGAATTGGAAACCTATCACTTGAAAATTCCATGAAAAATATTGAAATTTCAAAACAAAAAGAAACCATAAATAATCTTAAAAAGAAATATTCTACACCTTACAATATTACTACTCCCAACACATTGTCAGGAAGCACAAAACAGAGGAAAAAACAAGGTAGGAAAATAAAGAAGAAACAAAAATTAAATGCAAGTTGTGGCAACTTGGAATTATTAGAAACCTCGATGGAGGTTCTTAACGCTGATTCTAGGAGCAATTTTATAAAACCTAAAGAATGTTTACCGTCCTCGAGAGATGGCGCTAGCTATCTAATAGCTGACCAACTGCCTAACACAAAATTCAAGATACATATAATAGGCAGTCAACAATGCCGAGGACTTGCCTCGGAGCTTATACGATCGAGATACACAATACGGACGCTTTGAAATTAACTCCATCATTAAACCCAATGCAAAAACGTGTGATCTCTTAAGTACAGTTGACGGTTTGGAGGACTGTGTGGGAAATTACCTGGTACTATGCCTAGGTGAAAATGATACCAATCCATACCAAATATTTATAGAACTATGCGCTTTACTAAAAATTATCAAAAACAGCAAAATAATTTTATTAAATGTCTGTACTAATAGATTTCTTAATGAAAAATTACTTAATAATATGTTGAAAATGATATGTAATAGTTCTAAAAATTGTTGTATTTAGATATTGAACGTGGTACTTATAAAAGGCAATATCTTACAAGTATATGTAAAAAGTTAAACTATATATTTGACTATGATTACTATACCAAAAAATTTTTGACTTTCAAGAAAAAAAATTTAAAAAAACTATGTAATCGTGGCGACATTCCTAGAAAGGGTACCATACCGTACTATTTTCCCGTGATAAGACCTAGCCAGAACTCACATGTAAACAATAGAGATTTTTTAATGAAGACTCAAGTTCCTCACGAATTACCTAATAAGCAGCTCTTACTTATTACACCAAAATATAGCAGGACTTCTTAGCAAACTAGATTCTATTGAACTAAATCTTAGCGAAATCAGGTACACTAAAAATACTACTCCTAAAATTTTATGTTTTTCTGAAACTTTTGTAAGAAGAGGCGATGAAAGTAACAAGAATCTGAAGAATTTTAAGTTAGCCTCATCGTTTAGTCGGCTAAATAAAAAGCGTGGCGGGGTATGTATTTTCATAGATAAATCTCTCGATATCTCGCCGCTTAGCTTTTGCAACGACATATCAATAGAAACAACATTTGAATGTTGTGGCACAATAGTACCCGCAATTCAATGCATAATAATTTGTATTTACAGAACGCCCGATTCTGACGTATATAGCTTTTTTAATATATTTCAAACCCTTTTGCATAAATTAAAAAATAAAAAACAGCGAATTATTTTATGTGGTGACATGAATATAGACATTTTAAAGATAAACAATATAACTATGAATTACAATGACATTCTATCAAATTATAACTTGAAACACTTTATTAACGAACCGACTAGAAATTTATCTTGTATTGACCATATATTGAGTAATATTAAGGGTGCTAAAGGCGAAACACTCCGTTTATATGTATATGTCAGATCATGATACGTGCCAAATATTAAGGTTTCCCGTCACAAAAACAAAGCCAATTATCTTAAAGTGGTGTATATTTAGAAGAGATTACTGCTCTGAAAACATGAAAAAGTTTCGGGAATGCCTTTCAAATTTGTCCTGGAGCGAGGTATATGAAGAAAGTTCTTGCGATAAAGCTTTCCAAATTTTTCATGACAATTTATCATTATTTTTTTATCTCTGCTTTCCAGTTATTAAAGTTAATGTTAACAATAAAATGACAACACCCAAGTGGATCACACCAGGGCTTAGAATCTCTAGTAGGCGTAAGAGACAACTTACTTTTAAATATTTTAAAACGAAAACAAATGAAAATAAACAAGCATACAAAAAATATAACAATTATCTCAAAAAATGCGTTGTAGCATCGAAAAAATACACACTAATCGCGTATCTACAAAACGCAAAAAACAAATCTCTGCAACTTGGCATATTATAAAAGACCAACTAGACCAGAATCGAAGTCCTATAGTTGCTAATAAAATCTTAAATGATAATAATCAATTGATATCTGATCCAAATGAAATAGCGAATTTATTTAACAACTATTACATAAATAATAAAACAATTAAGAAACCTAGCACTAATCTTCAAAACGTTCATTCTGTAAACCCATCATTATTTCTAACTCCTTGTTCATGTGACGAAGTTTTCAAAGCTATAAATAATCTTAATAATACTAAAGCAGCAGGTTATGACTCAATAACAACAGAAGTGTTAAAATTCTCCTCACAACAACTAGCAAGTATCCTTACCCATCTCATAAATTTATCTTTCACACAGGGTATTTTTCCCAGTTCTTTAAAATTATCAATAGTTAAACCTATGTTTAAAAAGGGTAATACAGAGGATATTAGAAACTACAGACCTATAACTTTAATACCAACTTTAGCTAAAGTGTTGGAAAAACTTATGTACAATAGGTTGAGCTCTTTTTTAGGCAAATTCAATGTTATAAATGATGAACAGTACGGTTTTCAAAGAGGTAAAAATACTATCCCAGCAGCTTTCTCTTTAGTTAAGGCAATTGTAGAACATATCGATAGGCGCAAGCAGGTATCTGTAGTTTTTTTTGACATGAGCCAAGCTTTTGATTGCGTAGACTACAACATTCTTCTTCAAAAGTGTAGACTTTACGGAATCCGAGGATTGCCTTTAAATTGGCTGGAAAGTTACCTAACCGGTCGTAAACAATATGTTGAAATCACACATACTTCATCTCCTAAACATATTGAAAGGGGGTACAAGTCTGTGGCTATAGATTGCAATAAAGGCGTTCCTCAAGGGAGCATACTGGGCCCATTGCTGTTTCTTCTGTACATGAATGATTTACCAAATTTGGTTACTAAGAAATGCATTCTTTACGCGGATGATATCTCAGTGGTTGTGTCGAATGATACTACGCGCAACCACGAATCATTATTGAATGAAACAATAAAGAATGTCACGGAATGGTTGGAAATTAATAATTTAAGTGTAAATGTAAAAAAAAACAATTTTATACAATTTCAGAACTATAATAATTGCAGACCTAATAACCTCAAAATCAATTATAAAAACAAGTCAATTGAAGAAGTTGTATCAACCAAGTTTCTAGGCATAACACTAGACCAAAATCTTAATTGGAAACAACATATTTTAACGATATGCACGCACCTTAATAAATTTGTCTTTGCTTTGAGTCGAACTCGCAAAGTAGCTTCAAAACACGCAGCAATTATTGCTTATCACGGCTATGTTGCCTCAGTTTTGCGCTATGGTATCCTTTTATGGGGAAATTCGGTAGATGTGAGTAAAGTTTTTATTACTCAGAAAAAATGTATTAGGGCTATCATGGTCGTTGGACCTCTTATGAGCTGTAGACCAATTTTCCACGAACTCGGTATTCTGACAGTACCAAGTTTGTATATCTTGGAAGCAGTTATGACTGTCAAGAAGTATCCAAAACTATTTAATACATACAATGAAACTTGCTTATATATACCGAGGGATCCAACACGGCTGCGGGTGCCTGCATGTTGCACCGCGCTATATTCTAAAAATTGTAACGCCATGGCTATAAGAATATTTAATCACCTTCCCAGAAGTTATAGATCGCTGTCATGTAATGTCTTCAAAGGGAAGGTGATTGGGTTTCTAAAGTCAAGGTGCTTTTATAGCGTAGGCGAATATTTGGCCTATAAGTTTGACAACAATTGATTATAAATAGCTTGACGTATTATCATGACATTATGTTAATGTTTTTATTATATGACATAGCAAAAATTTATGACATTTGCATGCCTATTTATATATGGCTGATTGTCCGGATATAAAAAAAAAATAATGTGATTATAAAATCACATAAGGTTTGATTGTAATATAGTAAAATTCTAATTGTTAATTATGTAAGATAAATTTGCACGCCATTATATGTGGCAGAATATGCGGAGTTAAGATTGTACAACCATAAGATTTTTATACCATATTCTTGCAAATAAATTATTATTATTATTATTATTATTATTATTATTATTATTATTATTATTATTATTATTATTATTATTATTATTATTATTATTATTATTATTATTATTATTATTATTATTATTATTATTATTATTATTATTATTATTATTATTATTATTATGGTAAGTATGTAGTATGTTACATTAGGATTATATTTCTTACTTCACTTGTAGCCATTAAAATATAATAATTTAGTAGGTAACAAGTATTTATATTAATTCTGCTTGTCCACGATTGTTATGTAAAATATTATTTGGGTTAAAAAAATCAGTGGCGCTACAACCCCTTTAAGTCTTGGCCTCAGATTTCTGAATCTGTTTCATAATTATTTTTAAATCTAATAGGCAAGTAGGTCATCCTCCAGTGCCTGACACATGCTGTCGACAAGACATGTCGGATTCCTCATGATGTTTTCCTTCACCTTTTGAGCAAATGTTAAATGCGCACATAGAAAGAAAGTACATTGGTGCACAGCCGGGGATCGAACCTACGACCTCAGGTATGAGAGTCGCACGTTGAAGCCACTAGGCCAACACTGCTCATATTTGGGTTACTAGAGCATATATTTAGAGGAATGGTGTGTAAATATTTATTAATATTTATATTGTATGTAAAATCTCTGACCTGATTGGTTTTAGTAGATAAGCTGTGATGCTGCTACCAATTAGATGTAAATTAAGTAAATCCCAAACGCGGAATTGCAGGCACATATCACCATCACGAAGGCACACCTGGGCGAAGTAGAAATCTTAATAAATTTAATTAGCAACTGCAACTGTTATGATACGGAAATATCTTCTCAAAGGGCCACTTTGGCCCAATTTTAGTGTTTTAGATTATAATTTAAAAAATTGCTGTCCCATACATATTTTACTGCAAGTACGGATGAACCTGGAGAAAAATGCTTACCGTAGCCTTCTTACTAAAGCCAACTGAGCTGACATGTTTGTTCGGTCGTATGAGTTTTGTGAAGAGCAAACTTGTAAGACCACCGGATAAAGCTGTACCCGCCACTATCTGCACAATAAACATCTATTACACTTTGAAATTAACTGGAATTCAGAGCACAGTTAGAACGATTTTATAAGCGAGTTAAACCTAATTTTTTTTTTTATATTTCTATTCATTACTATGATATATAGTTACCTCTAACACCATAACAATAATAGCTTCAGGACATTCTTCATTTGGAAATCTAACTCCATATCCAATTGTCATCTGAAAAATATTTTCATCTTTTCTTTAAGCTTAATTTTAAATCAATATGTAATTAGAAATCTTAATAAGGTTTTAATATTATTAAAACAATGTTGATTTACTTTACATTTACACCAGGACAGCTTTGGAAACGTCTGGTATTGGTAGTACACGCGTGGACAAGATAACATAAAGGGTATTTCAACAAGAAGTTTGTTTTTCAATTGTGGCAACACCGAGAACGTGATAGTTTTGACATTTAGTTTTTGGCGGTATTCGTAGCAGGTGCTTTGGCAATTATTACAATGAATTCAATTTCACTCGAAAATCGCATTAAAATAATTCAAATCCACTATAAAAATGGTGGTTCTGTTAAAGTTACATTTCGTAAAATTCGTGATATTTTCGGCCAGCATAATCGTCCTTCTGAGACCGCTGTTAAGAATTTGGTCGCGAAATTTGAGTCGACAGGCTCGGTACAAAATGTGCCAACACCAACACGTGTTCGACCGGGTCGTTCAACAGAAAACATCGCCGCCGTGAGCCACAGTGTTGAAGAAGATCAAAATTTGTCAATTTCACGACGTTCTCAACAATTGGGGTTATCCAAAAGCACAACATGGCGAATTTTGCGAAAGGATTTGGCTTTGAAGCCTTACAAGATTCAACTGGTGCAGGAATTAAAGCTGATCGACCATTCAAATCGCCGCAGATTCGCTCAGTTCATTCAGGAACAACCTGCTGGTTTTTCTGAAAAAATCATTTTTTCAGACGAAGCCCATTTTCATTTGTCAGGGTACGTCAACAAGCAAAATTGTCGCATTTGGGCTTCTGAAAATCCTAAAGCAATTATTGAGAAGGCTTTGCATACTCAACGTGTTACTGGTGGTGCATATGTGGTCTGGAGGCGTGATTGGGCCGTTTTTTTTCGAAGATGAGGCTGGAAATGCGGTAACAGTCAATGGATCACGGTATCGCGAGATGTTAACCACTAAATTTTGGCCTATTATTGATGACATGGATATCACTGAAATGTGGTTTCAACAGGACGGTGCCAATGTCACACAGCCAATGAACGATCAATTTATTGCAAACCAAATTTCCCGAGCGCATAATTTCGCGAAATTCAGCTGTTAAGTGGCCAGCCAGATCGTGTGATTTAACACCACTGGATTATTTTTGTGGGGCTATGTTAAAGACAGAGTCTATACGGAGCCAATCGAATCGATTGCAGCCTTAAAACTCAAAATCCGTGATGTCATTAACGAAATAGACCCTCCATTTTGCCAAAAAGTGATTAAAAATTTTGATGAAAGAATCAACATCTGTCAGCGTGGTCGTGGTGGACATTTGCCAGATATCATTTTTCATTCATAATTGCCAAACTTTTCTCTTTGTAATACAATAAAAATTTTATTCATTTTCCTCTAAATTCTTTGTTTTATTTTGTTTTAGAAAACAAAGTTCTTGTTGAAAAACCCTTTATAAAATTATACTCTACTTGAGTCTCAACAGCCATCATCAAGAGCCCAGCAAAGGACGACGTGCCTGTTACACAATGAGGTTTGCCATCGCCAATATCATCCTGATAAGACGCTGTCACCACCCACCAAATGCTGGCAAAGAACAGCCAAAACGTGAAATGAGCTACGACCAATAGTAGCAACAGGTAACGCCATTTGCTATTGATCTGAAAGGAGATATAGGGCCTTATTTATTTAATATATGAACTGAACAGGATGGATATATCGTTTCATAATGTGAGGAAAAGTGTAGAAAAACTTGTGTGTTACAACGACTAAGGGAAACTGTTACCCATGATACGGTATTAGCTGCTTATCATGCATATGTTTCATCTATACATAGATATGGAATTATAGTTTGGGGAAATTCAGTCAAAATAAATAGGGTATTTAAGGCTCAAAAAAATGTATTAGAGCAATTCGTGGAGCAAACTGTCTTGATAGTTGCGTATGTATATTTTAGAAATGTCCTTATTCGTGCACATAAACATACATATTTTTAAGTCAACGGGAATAATCATCTGTCGAATGACAAACATGGGGAGAAATTGGCTGTGCAAAGAATCAATCTGGAACTGTATAGGAAAAACACCTTTTGTATGGCAATCAAGGTTTACAATAATTTACCAAAAGAAATAAAAGGTCTTCCGATTAGAGTTTTTAAAAATCGACTTGGTATTACTTTTGGAAAAAATGTATAATTCAGTAAATGATTATTTGCGATTAGTAGACACTGTAGTTGAAATAAATGTTATAACGTACTATGATATGATATGTACAATACAAGTAATATGAGAATTGACCAATTCATATGACTAATAATGTAAAATGTAAAATTCCTTTAAAGACAAATTTGCGCGCCATTGTGTGTGGCCGAATATGCGAACTTACCACATTTTTGTACCATATTCTTGCAATAAATTATTATTATTATTATTAAAACCGAGGAAAAATAACATAAGTAAAGGACGTATGCGTTGTATAAGAAGGCCGATCGTATCTCTTGGGGTTTCTATGGGATATGAAAAGAAGATTCAATCCGAAATGGTGGAAGAAAAACTTAAAAAAAAGTGAGTAGCAGTGCAATTCTAAGGTAGAAATATTCCGATCTTAGGCCATCCATGCCGTGCCTGCCTACTTTGGTTTTTGTTAAATGTTTTAATTTTATAATCTCTAAGTATAGTATCTGTAGGAAGGCAAATCCCATGGGGAAAAAAAAACCCCCCCGGAAAGGGCCCCGGGGGGGGACCCCAATTTTTTAAAAACCCCAACCCTTTAAAATTTGGGGGGGGCCTGTTATTTATAATTCTGCTGTACATTTCTATGTATTACTTTAGAACTATTCTACTGGTGATTCATAGTAAAACAAGGTTAAGAACTTTAAAATTACTCTCATAAAATGAGACCCAGTTATAGCTACAGACAAAACAGGCTTCGTTTGTTTTTTTTTTAATTAAGGTCTAAAGACCTTAAAAGTGACGTAGATACTTGTCCGACTCGTTGTACAACCGATTTGTTTGCAAGACTAATACAAACATTCTAAATGAGGCTAGTACTGCTGAATCCACTTTTTAAATAAACACCAAAACAAAACTGTTTCGAAATATTTGAGTTTGCTTCTAGTTATTAATAAAGAACTACTTACAACAGTGTTAACAATGTCCCTCATATATTTCATAGATTTTGCGGGGATATTACTTCTGATGGGGACATTCTCCTCTCCAGTCTTGAATACCACACGCCGTGAACGAATCTGTCTGCCAATGCCGTGGTGACGACTGAAATTAGCGAAATAACTATTGTTTTAACACTTGGCAAAAAATCAATATAATTAATTATTGCTTGGGTTATTATATATTTAATCTGTTGCATTATTTGAAATAGGCCTGGTAGCTGCTTCAGAAGTCAGATTGGCAATACCTTATGTTCTACTTACGTACGTTTTTTCCCAGTCCGTCTTCGTCTACTTGTATACGGTGTCGAGTACCCATAGAGCGACGGTACCTCATTGTACGTACTGTCATTGTAGGTATCTGGTTCAATACTTTCGTAGATTTCGTCTGGAGGACTTGAACTGACCAAGGGCTGAGTGGATGCGTCAGAAGTGTGCCTCTTTTCAGACGATTTACGGCTCTCAGTTTCAACATCAATTGTCATGACTAGACCGTTGTCTGCTTCTTGTTCGTCGTCACTTGATGGTGAATCGACGTATCCTCCTCCTTCATAGCTGATCGGAACTCTTGTGTCAAGGTTTTTGAGGCAAGGAAACGCGATTTCTTTTCCTAAAAACGTAAGATTCAAGGATTGTGAAGATATTTTTAATGATGCTTTAATTATAATTTTTTATTAGGCTAATTCTTAAGAGAAATCGTTACTCGTGTCGGATATCAGAGCCATCAGACTATGTCAGGAGTGGAAAAAGAGTAAATCCTGCGTACCTAATTATACACCAATCTACGTAAATTGCCTTAATTTGATTTGATAGATTAGCCATTCTAGGCCAAATTGTAAAAGTTGATGCTATTTATATGTTATTCCCAAAATAGTACTAGAAAATTAGGGTGATGTTTTACTAAGTTTGCCATCCTTTAAGATTATTGCCTTACCTTCGACATAGGTCTGTGAGATCCTGTACTGCTTCATTATTTCTTCATTAGTATACACTTCTGTTTGAGTCATTCTTGGTATTTCTATGGAAGATCTACCAGATGAATTTCCAATTGCTTCTGAGTAGCTCAGGGACCTTTCCAGGACCCTACTTTTGCTACCTCTTCTTTCTGATTCGTAATTATTCGCCATAATATTTCACTCTCACTTCATTGGTGTCTGTCTTTTCACTTATGAGACTTTCGCTTTCAACTCTTGAATTTGCAAAACACTTTAAATTATCTAGAAGATAAATTTTGATAAGAAATAACCAATTTACTGCGTAGATTTATAGAGTTTATTACTAGAAAATGTTCTGAGTTATTTAATAGATTTATTTCATAAATATTGAATTTAATATGTTACGTTTTATGTTGTCTTTTGTCTTAAACTTAGCCACGTTTTACGTCAAATAGTTATTCTAAGTTTATTTTCAATGTGTGAATAGATGTGTTATCTCGTGTCAAGATATTGTGTCGAGATAAGGATAATAAGATATAATGTTTTCAATAAACGGGCGTGAAATGTAGGTCGGTTAATTATTTACTTAGCAAAGATTTGCATGGAAAATTACTTCAATTATATCTTATGAATTCTACGTGACCTACGCAAATGCTTTTAAAACACAAATATTCCGTATGGATATGGATACGTTAATTGAGTAACTCTTCTGCTTTCTTGATTAATCTCGGTAAGGCTCACTAGTCCAAAATAATAAATTACAGAATTCTACAATCACTTTATTAAAAACTATACAATTATTTTAATGTATAATGTTAATGTAATCAAAAACATTATAACTTCTTATTGCTCCTAAACGAAGAACTCCTCTGCAGTTCGAAGCTTGACACCTTCTCGCTGAAGCTACCAGGAGTACCAGGTCGATGAGACTTGGATCGGGAAGATGGCCTTGAACTGAAATATTATTATAATTCTTTCATCTTAACGACACACGTAGTAGCTACACATTTAAATGGAATCATCTAGCGAATATAGACGTAAGTTTATTAAATTATTTGTACAAGTGGAAGTTTCGTGCGTTTCAGCTAACGTCACTCTTAAAAAATCCCCTGGTGACCACGATGCACGACGTGCAAAATATGATATTTTGATACTATGGAAATTATCATTCAACGGCTTCTTTACTTTTAAAAAATTGTGACAGATTTTTTTTATATTTTACTTAATGGAAAAAAAGTAATCATTCATACTTGTCAAGGTCATAGGCGCTGCAATAAGGAGTGTCCACTGGCTCCATTGTGTCCAATTTATTATGATCAATTACATATTTCTGCTTCTTGGTGTTGTATCTGATTGGATCAAGAATACTTTAAGTTACGTCTTTGGATAATTGCATAATATACACAATACATATAACATCAAAGAACCAGATAGTCGCTGTAGAATGATAACCTCGTATGTCCAGAGAATCAAACATTACAGGAAACGAAAAAAATGTTTCATTTCGTCAATGTTCGTTAAAATATTATTATGTATTTTTGTCCAATGTTTTGGATGGTTAAAAGGACTTATCTATTAATAACATAAATAAGTCCTAATTTCATGATTATACCAGTTAAATGACATGAATCTAAGAATAAAAAATAAATGGTTTTTTGACATACGAGGTTATCATTCCATATGGACGAGTTGTTTTTTGATGGTATCAATTATTCCTTCTATCGTCCAAATAAGTTCTTTTATATTTGGTCCCATTAATGAGGCCTCACAGACAACACGAATTTATATTTAAATATATCACCACGCCATAACAATTAATTATTCTTGAATCATTGACCTGACGACAGAGGGAAATCTTTTGCCCCATACCACTTCGCGTGGTAGATATGAACTCTGGCTCTGAGTATATGTACCCATAGATGCTGATGCACCTTTCAGGCTTACTGTGATTTCATAGCTGAAATTAAAAAAAATTGCATTTTAAGGCACATGGAAAGTCTCTCCAAATCCTCCGTAACTAACAGTATCGACTTTTGCAGATCATAATTTTTTTTATAGAACAGGGGGCAAACGGGTAGGCAGGGCTCATCTGATGTTAAGTGATACCGCCGCCCATTGACTCTCTCAATGCCAGAGGGCTCGCGAGTGCGTTGCCGGTCTTTAAAATAATGATGGGCAAAATCAGAGCAGGTAAACGAGAACCTAGACGACGCAAAATATCTTCGTTATGGCTGAGAGTGCAGGGTGGTGAAGTCTAGAACAATTGTTCTGATTGGCAATGAACAAGCAGAAATTTCGAAGATTGACTTTAGCAATTTGAGAGGCATTGCAAGAGAAAGGGAGTCTAACGATTCCTTAAATATATCGGGTATGGTTTATTTATTTATTAGTTTAATTTCTACCCGTATCACCAAATAATACTATTTTAAGCAAATAAAGTTAAAAAATGTTCTAGATATTACTCTCACCAATCAACCCTAAGTATATCCAACATAAATTTGATACGAATAATATGTTTCATGGTTCAGTTTCAAATAGAAATAAAGATACCTGTTATCAGTGAAATGTTGAGGTGTGAATGTGTAAAGCGGGCTGTCGGCATCAATGACGTGAAGAAGAGTGACAGGCCACAGCAGGAACTGACGCTGTTGCAGCTTTAAAGATTCCGCGTAGTAGCGTACTACCTCACCTTCCTTTGTTCTAGAAGTAATAGGTATTAAATATATATAATTATTTATTGACTTAGTCAAAACAAAAGCGACCAACACAAAAATATAGAAAGTAATATAGTTTAAAGTTAGTGGGTCGTGAGGTCATAAGTATGTATAAGAGATGAATAGATAGATATAATGATAGAAATGTTAAACCTACCTTTGAATAAAGTTCAGTGGATAATGTATATATATTTTATTTCGCGACATTTAAAAGACAAAAATACATATATATATATACACACAAGAGTGAAGTTTTTTCTTCTTAAATTATGTAAACTTATTTATTGTGTAAATATGGAATATATATAAAAAGGAATCCGTAATTTTAAGTTTAAAATTAATGATTATACCTTCGTGTGTGTATGTAGTGAGCGGTAAACTCCGAACATATAATATGGTCGTAGTTGAGATCCCAGGCTCTGATCATGAGGCAAAGACGGCCATCTCGCATACTTATCTGAAATAGTAATAGCATTTCAATGTATTACATCTTCCAGAAAAACGCTATGCCATTGATTTGCGTACCTACTCATATTTATGGTCGTTCATAAGTGTTTCCTAAATTAATAAATTATATTTTAATTTCATTAATTATCTGTGCGCTACAGTGACGGATTTACCAGCAGGCTGAGTAGGCTGGAGCCTAGGGCGGCAAATTTTAAGGGGCGGCAAATTTAGTTCATAATTTTTTTTATTTCGGTTTACAAATTTAAAAAAAAAATATTATACACACACATAATACGAATTTCGAAAATTGGAGAGAAATTAAAATATTTAACAAAAATCTAAATATTCTCATATACAGTGCTAATTAATAAATATTTCAACATCTCTGCATGAACAATTCCTAAACGCTTTACTAATTATACATTAATGATTATGAACTTTTAGAATATCGCGATTCGATATTATAATCGAAACTTAGTAATTTTTACATATATTCTTCACTGATAACTGCTATAATTTTTTCTCCGTGTACCTAATAATTATGAGATCTGCTTACCCAATTCAATCGATATAATATCGATGGTTTATTAAAAATACTGACTAAAATTGACTAATTTTTTATTAAATAAAAAACTAGTTCAATATCTTATAGAGATCATTAATGAAATAACTGATAGTTGAACGACTGTGACTTGACAATAAAAAAATTCCTCCACAAAATATGAAGTGAGACAATTTGCTCATTAGAAAATTGATACATTTTATCAGTTAATTATTTTATTCGCAGTAAGAAAAAGTTTGGAAAATCCAAATGAGCAGGCCTTAAGCGCTCATGTCGTACACGAATTATTTAAATTAAATGTTTACATCAGTAGATTTGATAACTTTTTCGCAAAGCCAACTTTTTCAGAAAATGCCAATCGGAATGAATTAATTATAATAAGATAAAACAATACTCAGCTGCAATTTTTTATTCAACGGCTTCTCTCCAGTTAAACAAGTATATTAAAAAAAACTGTTTACTGTGAACACGATCATCCAAAATCCATACGATATGGCATTAAAATTACTTCCTTTTAAATAAAAAATAATTAATCATAACCGAAAAAATTATTTTTATAAGCTCGGCGATCATTTTTCTTTCCGATAAGTTGCTTTTTAAATAATATTCATGTACATCATATTTGTTAGGTACGGTTTAATGTGAGAAAACATCGGATTTAGATTTTTAGGCAAGAGTAGAGCATACCTACTACGCGCTTCGCACTTAAGGCATGTAATTGCGTAGTCGTATTTGTATTGTAACGCCAGAACAAACGACATGACGATTCGGTAAGAGTGTCTGGCTGAATGGATAGCACAAGTGCAGCGCGATAGGGTTACTACGTGAGCCGAAGCGGGCTCCTGATATATAAAAAAGTTATAAAGTTGGAATTTTATTGATAGAAAATTGATATGATTGTGGACTTAAGATATCAAAATTTAGAGGCGGCAAAAATTGAATAGCCTACGGGCGGCAAATCTATAAATCCGCCACTGGTGCGCTATTTTATTTGTGTAAATGGTATTATAACTGCCGTAGTAGACACATCGATTCTCTTAAATTTGATTTGAGTATTGTCAGGTACATACTTATGCCATATGATTTATAACAAAGCTTCGCTGTCTTGAAAGCATCTATCGTCAAATTCTGGTTAATAAAATAGGATTATTGAATATCATTACCACAGCCTTTTTACTAAAACCGACGCCATCTCTTGACAGTTTCTCAGGTCTAGTTAACTTTGCATACACAACACATGTTAGGACTCCCGAGAGCCCGGTTCCAAGTATTAGCTGAAAAGAATAAATATTCTAGTGATAAATGGAACTATTATATTATAAAGTCATTAACGATGTAACTATATATGTGATGTGACAAAAAACACATACCTACTATTAAATTACAAACAGGGCAGGAAACTTTTAAAGCTATGATTGAGCTCTCTGGTATCAGAAACTTTTCTATGTACCGACGTCGTGTCGCCCAGTTATATAATTAATAATTTTTTAAAATAATACCTGCATGACAAAGAGAAATATAGACTCAGGACATTCTTCATCAATCGCTCGATCACCAAACCCGATGGTCGTCTGAAATTATAATTTCCTCATTTTAGTAATGAATTAAATGATCGGATTCCTTTATTAAATAAGTGCTTATTTAGATCATCAAAGAGACCGAACGGATCAAAATTATCACATCGAATTGCCAAATTTGCTTTATTAAAGGACAAATAAAATTAGTTATCTTTGAAATTAAGGTGTATAGGAAATGTTCATTTAACTCAATTTGAATATTGGACCAACCTGTGCCTCAACAGAAGCCAAGAATATGGTAACGAAGTCCTTTCCCCCAGTAACGCAGAGGCGTTGTGGAGGTTCTGGTTCGAAGTCGTAATGTGCCAGAGCAGAGATGTACCAGAATACTGCAAAGACCAGCCAGATTGCGAAATGGATACAAACCGTTCCCATCACAATCCAACGCCAACGAAGGTTTATCTGAAGTGTTTATAAGTAAATGTTACGTAATTTAATTAATGCTTATATTTTATTACCGATATTAAGAATTATTTCTGTTTATCATTATCTTTATCCATGGGATTAAAATAGTGGAAAAAAAAAGATTGGAAGAATTTCTTGCTAGTTCTCGGAGGATCTTTAGTTTTTTTATTTACGTTCATCTCTCTCTCTTCTGTCGGTAGCTCATGTTTGATCGTCGTAGTCAGCAAGGAAACATTCTGCTGCTGCTGCAGGAGCGGACAATCTGTTTCAACCGGTTTCTGTCCAGCGCCACTCTTATTATAGTATATAGTTCATAAATGCGCGTTATATTACCAATGTACATAAGTGATATTTTAATTTGATTTGATAAATGCATGATTAAGTAAGATTATCCCACAAACTGAGTGTCTGATAGTAATAGGCGCGTTAGAACGTTGCTGGTAATGTGAGAAGTGGTGCGCTCATTTCTTGATCCTAAAAGGAACTGGTGAATCTTAAAGGTAGCTAGTTCTTACCAGTGTATGAAATGTATCGTTTAACAGTCGTATCTTCCCGAATGGTACGTTTGATATGAGAGCGATATTTTCCACTCCGTCCTTGGATACTAACCGCTTTGGATACTCACAGTGACGTTTGCGAAAAGATGGCTCTGATCTAAAAAATAAACACTAGTTTTTACTATTTGTTATATTATACAATATATGTTTGTCTTTTAAAACTTAGTTTTTTTTTATTCTTGTTGCATGGCTATTGTTTAAATATCTTATCTTAAAAATTGGATCTATCATTTTAAAATTACGTTATATGCTAATTTATTACAACTACGATTCCTTCTTCTCTAGACTTACCTTCTCTTAGAAGGTGGCGTTTTAAATCCAGATTTAATTGGTACGAAATGATTGACTTTCTCTCGTTGTTCCAAACTAGAATTACTGTGTGTTATTATAATTTTTGGCAGCTGTTTTGATAGTCGACGCAATCTCTCTGATTTAGTCTCTCCCAATATTGAATTTATGCTTTCATTCGACTTCAATTCATTTATAACATTAAAACCTATTTTAGGTTCATCTGTGTCATAAATTTCATTTAAATGTTCTCGTGTCTTGCAATTTAAATCGTTGAAAGTGTTTTTTTCTTTGATACTTTCATAATCAGGATCTTCACTTTCATTTAAATCTTTGTAGTCCTTTAGATATCCCAAACATTCATCATATAGTTGATTTATTTGATGGTATTCACTATCTATAAGGTTATCATTTTCCATTACTTTTTCTTATTTCAAAACTCGCCACAATAACCTGATTTTAAATTGTGATCTCAAACTAGGTAATCTATTATAATGAGAATTTTTAGTTAAAACTCAAACCATGTGTAGCAAATTACCAAAACACTGACAATTAATTTTTTTAAGATTTTAATTTTCTTTAACGATGATTACAATGTCACTGGCACTGATGTTATCTTGCGTTATCAGTTGTGATTGCTCGAGAGATCACTGCAAGATACGCGACGTTCTCTCGCGAAGGTTTTTCACATTTGGTACCAGTGCCGGATTAAGCCAGCGCGGGGCCTGTAGCAAATTCTGCCTATGGGCCCTTGGTTTGTTTAAGGTTTTTAAGTTAAGGGTATTTAATAAAACAAATCTGTTTCAAATAAACTTTTCTGGGTTTAATATGGGCAAATTTAGAGATAACACTATCAATATCGACTTCTTCAAGCAAATCATTCTCTATATTGAACAAAGTGAGACGATTAAGAGGTTTTTGGCCCATCGAGTTCCTTAATTCATTTTTAATAACATATAATTTTGAAAAAAAAAAAAACGTTCGCCACCACAATCAGTGATCATGAGAGAGAAGTAAATGCAATGCGCAATCATTTAATAAAAGTTTATAAAATTGCTGCTCCTGAGGTTCCTGTTTCTTACTGTCAATAACAGTAGCCACATCTGTTTTCAGCAACTCTACAAACTGCACTAATTCGCTAAACCAATGCTGTTGTCCAAATCATCTTCATAAGCGCTGACCATACTTGAGTTTTGAATTTTTCAAAATCTCTTCTGTGTAAGAGATTTTAGCTATCGAAATTCTTCAAAAACACAAAATCTTATGATATACTTTCATACGTTTAATTAAAGCAGGCAGGGCGATATCAATAATAACATGAAACATCAAAACTTCGAAACGTGTCCAGGTTCTTATTTTTAACAAAGTCGTCGAGTGTAGTAGAGCCGCTAAAATGGTCGTACTTTGTATTTCGCTTGATTCATCTTGATGTCTGTTGCTGGTAATCTTCACAGTTGGTCGGATCCTTGGTTCTTGCTTCAATATCTGAAAATGTGGATCTCATTGCTTGGTCGTAGCCATTTAATGATTCATAAAGGGCATATCCCCTATTAAGGTCTTGATCAGACGACTGCAGCGAAGCACTAGTCGCTTGCAAGCGTTCTAGGATTCCGTTCCACGTAATTGTCATTATTCCTGTTTCTAACTTATTCATCGTTGAAACTAGTCCGTAAGCTTTATTACGGCACTCCGCTATTTGATCAACTGTCTTCTAAAACTTGTTTAATAGTGATAAAACCGTATAAAAGTGCCTTCGTGGCATCGTCTCGGGCTGACCATCTCGTGTCTAAGACGACCCCATCGATAGGTAGAAGCCTGAATTTGCATGATTGTTAATAAAGGAAATATATGTTGATATGTTCAGCTACGGGCTATTAATTCTAACAAGCCTAAATACGTATAATATCCAGTGAGGTAAATAATTTCCATTGTGAGGTGAACCAACAATTTCTTCATTACCCCAAAACCCATGACCTCTTTCTGCTAAAAACTCGATTACTGAAATGATTCGTTAAAAGAGTAGCCTCCAATACTTTTTCTGTCTCAGTTTGGCTCACTAGTTGGCAATCAGCACGCCTAATATAGTTTTTGACGTTTAACAGTGAAATTATGACATTGAAATCAAGTAATAATATGCCATCGACTACTTTTGGTTAGAACACGACGACTCTAGAGCGAGAGGACTGGCTTGCTGCGTGCTTTTAACTTCTCTTTGGCTAAAACATGATATAGCTAAATTAGGAGGAATTTGTGTCTCTTCAACCACATCATGACTCACAGAAAATGTAGCTTCATCAGAAACGGTAGTATTACTACTATCATATGTACAATGAGATGCAACTTCTGTATTTTCAGATTTACTTTCTGTAGATTCAGCAACAAATTCAAATTCAAAAATAATTTGATCATATAGGTAACACACTGTACAGTTATGATCGTCAAAAAAAAGAAATGTATAAGAAAAGCTTCTAACTTTACATTTAATGCCAGTTCTCAGATCAAGGGCGTAGAACGGAAGAGAAGAACTGGCAATAAACTCTCCGCCACTCTTTTTAATCGATTTTTTACACAACGTTTGTAAGCACTCTGAATATTAAAATACTCGATCAGCTTACGTGTTTTTGTTATAACAGCTTCGTTCTATACCGTAAAGATATTCAAGAAAATTGCATGTGTAAATTAAATATCATGTGAACAAATAAAATGTATAATTTTTAATTATATAAATTTTTGATTTGTCATTTTTAAATTACCCGCCTTTTTACTTGAAACTCTAGAAAAACACCTTGCCCTTAATCTACCGTCACTTGCTTTTAATAATCTCGAAAGAAAAAAAGGTCAGCTGTATTCACTCATAAAATGAATCTATTTTATTATAAATCAACCAACCACAGTGGAAAGTTAAATAGTTCGCCTGTTTCCTCGAAACACTTAAAATCGATTAGAAAGGTACGATCTCGGCTACGAAAACTCGCAAAACAAACGTATACCTTTATAAAGTAAAAATCTGGCGGCTTGAAGGGTAGAAATATCATGCTAGCCTAAATATATCGATTATAATTAAAATTTTAAAATTCACGTTTAAAAAGTTAAATGCGTACTTATTTTTACGATTAAATTTTACGAAGTCGAGTTTATTTTAATGTGGAAGCATAGACTCAGCACTTCGCGTTATAGGTATGCTAGATATATAACGCTCCTATCTAAATTAATACTTTTTTTATTACGGTCAGACAGGCGTTGGAGCGCGGGGCCCCTAAATTCGCGGGGCCCGTAGCATTTGCTACTCTTGCTATATGGCTAATCCGGCACTGTTTGGTACAACTTTGCCTTTGCCTCACTGCATGCAATTTCATTATTTAGTCTGTAAAGTAGCTTAAAACAATATTATAACGTAACGCGTAATTAGAACCACTATGCTTTTACTCCAAAACTGAAGAAATATTTTTATTATTTTCTGAGATTTTACTATGATATAAATGCGATCATAGAAAATATGAAAAGCTTCAAGGTTTTAAGAACATTACTATAGTTTTATTTAAGGAAATCATACATAATGTGTTCGAATAATTATGTATCCAATTATTTAAGTGTACAATATTAAAATGTCAAATAAAATTAAAATAAATAAATTTGGAACTTGGAATTATTTAGTACAAAAAAAATTTGCAACAGACAAAAATATTGATATTCGTAAAAAACGTCATAACGGAACATACCACAAATCTATCACGACATTTTCCTTTGTTAAATATGCATTACCTATCTTTCTTGACACGACCGAGCAAACATAAGATTAGAACGCTTAGTCAGAACCAATCATTAGGTACCTTATTCAAAAAACCTAAATATCAGTCTTATTACTCGTACACCACTTTAACTATAGCACTGATCTCTCTTTTAATCACAATAAGAGAGAAAGAGACAAGAATGTTTAATTATTGTTGATCGTTTTTTTATGTAACTTCTTTTATGTAATTTCGCGTTAGTATCCGTTTAAAAAGATTTATATGAAAACGCGTGTAAATTTTCTGAATATAAGGACATACTAAAGTTTTATTTAGATTATTTTATACCGCAGATAGATAAAAAGAATAATTTTCTATTATGTAGTTCTACTTGGTTTTAACTACAATGAAGCACGTTCTAACAACATGATTTCTATTAGTTATGTTATATTTAGCCACATATTTTAATTACTATTTGCTTAGTGGGTTCTTCGCTATATAGTATCACAAAAGTATTTAGACAATCATATGGCGTTTAATAATAAAAATGACATGTTTGTTTTTCTGTATTAAACAAAAATCTAATAATATCTATAGCATATTATCTTAATGAGGCCATCTGGCTTACTTTATTAGCAATAAATAATTAGTATTGTCTTTGATTGACATAACCTTTACACATTTAAAGAAAAAACTAATTAATTAATTATTAGACAAGATACTCATTATTCTATTCAAGGGAGATTATTCTAAAAATTTCGAAAATTATTACGACACGTCTTGCACGATTGAAATTGCCAGCGTAGTGTAGTGATTAATCTAATAAAATCTTCCTGTGCAGACAGACAGGCCGGATATGACATACATTATATAATGTTTTCTTAATGTAAACTAGGCAAAGGCAAACAACACTTGTTGTAGTGAAATAGATGATGGATGCCCATTATCTTACGTTGCCTTCTGCGCTTTGCTCTTACAGTTTATAGTATGACTAGCAAAAGCTCGAGTCCATACCAACGATTTTCTTAAGGCAAGTGAACGATCGGTTAATCTGACTTATTTGTCGAATTTACTTCCGTATATAAAGTAACTGTGCGGTTTCTGGGTCAACGGTTTGTTTTTAAATAACGCAAAAATATAAGGTGCACTATTTATTATCACTTGCTTACAACATTGAGAATGAAAATAAATGAATTCTAAATTAATATATGCTATTGATTATATGAAAAGAAATGCAATGCTATACTAATAAAATGCTGAAGTGCCTGTGTCCCGCCGTAGTGGCGTATCACCGACGATTGAGGAAATCGCCATAAATATAAAACTAAGAAAGCCTGAATGACCGAAATGTACAGTAATAAGACAAATAGGTAAGTTGGTCCAATAAAAAACATAATACACGAACATAACATTTATATTTTTATGAAATACAGGTAGTTCACATATATTATCTATTCTTATGCTGAGATTATAATTATCTGCTATTTTCTATATAGGTTTTTATATAATTCTATTTAATTATTAATTCAACGCCTATTTATCAACTATTTGTTGTAACGTTGTACATATATCATTTTTATATATTTTTTAACATCAAATATTTAATTAAATAGATTTATGATTTTATTAATTATTAAACTATGGTACACTCATATATAACAAATTTACCTAAAACTCTTACTACTACATAAAGAATGGAATAAGATTTTGATAAAAGTTCATATGATGTATGTTATAAATTGTATTTGATTTATTAAAAAATGTCACAACCATGTATATTTACAACGTTTTGGGGCAATGAGTATATCAGGAGATATTTGTATTAACTCAAATAAAACAAAAACACAAAAATTAAAACAACCATTTATTGAAATTAAATGTAAAATAAAAATAAATTATACAAAATGAAAACTTACAACAGAAATAAATTTTGTTTTTAATTACAACAGCTGTGTCTCACTTTTTTTCATTTTATTTCAAACATAAAACTTAATTCTAGGAATATATATTGAGCACCTAACTCGAGGGGATTAAACCCATTCTCAGAAAAAACTCTTTGCTTTTATCGTTCTATTTTTATTCTGGGATATTGTATTGTAACGCGAAGCTTGATCGACTTGACGCGTCCCTCCGCACAGTTTAGTCTTATGAAATACATCTAGAATTTTGTCTAAGCTTGGAAATATAAAGGATGAGTTATGGGTTACCATACTACAAGCATTTATATCGATTAATTTATTGAAACCTATTGCCCCCTTCCCCTCATGATCTATTGTGCTTACATTTAATAGTTATATTATCTATATTTAAACTATATACTTCAATACGATATTGCTTCAGATTTTATAAAATTTATCTCACTGCTCGTAGTTAAAACTTTTCAACTATTTTACGATTCAAAAATGCATTAGGCATGTAACGGAATCGATATTATAAATACTATATGTATGTAGACCTATAATTTCTTATATTATTGAAATGTTATTAAAATAAAATTGTACTCTTATTTATATTTATAATATATTACGTTGGCACTCGGGCACAATAAGTACACAATGAGCTCAAGCAAATATTAAAAATAATAGGTCTAAACTGACACTTTG
Organism: Pieris macdunnoughi; assembly: GCA_905332375.1. NCBI lineage: Eukaryota > Metazoa > Arthropoda > Insecta > Lepidoptera > Pieridae > Pieris > Pieris macdunnoughi. Next base: position 298,128 of record CAJOBZ010000080.1, on the reverse strand, counting down.
CTACAATTATTTTATTTTAAATAGTAACTATAATAATTTGGTAAAATTTCACACATTGTAAATATCACGGGGACTGATGGCACCAGAGTGATTTCTGAAATGTTTTTTAAAAGTAAAATTAAATTTTCTTTTCGTATCTTCAATGGCATTCTGAAGTATAAAGCAAATAAAAGTAGTAGCTTTATAAATGGTTTGAATTTATACCACATAATAGATAGCTAATAGAAGTGAACAAAAAGAGAGATATTAATGAAAAGCAAAAGCATACCGTAACACCTCGGCTACACGTCTGTTGTGTACCTCCTGAAATTATTGAAACAATGTGATAGTATCTGAGTCACGGCTATAATATGTGCTCAGGGTAATGGTTAGTGATTTGAAGTAATCAGTTTTATGAATGGTCAACGGAGAAGTTATGAATTGATTTAAAAGTACATGTAGTAACTTACTTGAATAGAATATTAGAAGAGAATAATGTTAAATTCACGATCATTCAGTAAGTAAATGAATCTTATAGAATATAATATAGGCCATACCTATCGGGTGCGCGGAGTGCCTCGTCGTCAGAGTCCATGTCATAGATATCCTGCATGTAGCTCTTGTTTGAGAAGCCGACATCTGAAAAATAGAGTGAATTGGACTTGACACTGATGAGATAGGAAGACAAGATTAAAGCAATAGGAGACAATGGGAGGTTGGGTAAAAACTGCGAAATAGCAGAAACGCCTGGAGAAGGCCGTCTCCTCCAATGCGAGAAAATCGTAATGATAAGACATGACCAGGAAACTCATGAATTAAGAATTTTTTTATCGTGACATAAAAGACTAATTACATAAAAGATATATTCATTTCATGTTCAAATATGTTAATGTCAAATAATGAATGAATTTTTACATTATTATGTGAGATAATGACCTCAGATGTGTAACTGCTGTAACATATACAGCCTACGTGACGCAACACCAAGTACATAAGACGGCTTAGTGCTATTAGATAAGACAAGCTACGCAAATGTTCGTTTAGTTTTCCTTCTTTAACAATACGACGATATAATGTTAATCATATTTTAATTAAACCTTAGTACAATTGTGGTCAGTAGTCAGTAGTTAACCACATAATTGCTGACAAGTATTCGAAACGTCCAGTTATATAAATGTAAATAAATTTGCGTTCAATATAACAATACCTAATATTAATTACCTTTATTGCTGTACACATCATCGGCCCACTTGATATTGTCGTCCGAGTAGAGAGGGGGCAGGGTCTGATGCGGAGTTGGGTAGAGGTCCAACACTCGTTTCTCGTCTCGCAGGCTGTCCGTGTCACTGAAGGAAGGCATCCTGAAAGTAGAAAAGGGAATGTATTATTTTATAATTAACGTACACAGCGTTTGTTACACAAAAGCCGCTAATTACCAAAAATCCCGTCTATCACTGTATAACTTTTTTATCTTTATCCTTTATTAAGGTCAAGTATAATATATATTATAAATAAGCATTATAACTTTATAGCTTAACCTATGTCGATAACTATTGAACGCAGGCAACTACAATAAATCTTGATGAAAAATGTTCTTACTTGGTGTACTCTTCAAAGCAGCTAAACCTCCACAGTGCAAAGGCAAGCATGGCCATCGAAATGATGACTCCAGCGGCGATCACCAGCCATACAGTCAGTGTGGTTTGATCATCTGGATATGTAAATTCCTGCAAATGGTAATAAATTTATCAATTTCCTTCCTGATATGCAAGACCATTAGGTTTTTTGAGGTACATGTTGCGTTTATTATTTGCACCTTTAGGCCAAAGATTCTTGAATGCTGGGTAACTTTGAATTGGAAGCACAAAACCCGGACCTATCTGACCTCAAGGAACGTTTTAAATTGTCTACCATGTCTTACGTGTTATTAGAGTTTTAGGTAAAGATTACCGTAATGTAAATTAAGGATTTAGGTTTTTATATGAAACCTACCCGAATACCCATCCTCTCTAAACGCACAGCGAAGGGATCTATTCCCGAATAACTGTCCCACATCTCTCTGAGATCCTGCTTAGTGAACCTGGTCTCCAGAGTTTCATTGTCATACACCAAGGGAACAGAAAACATGATTTCAGTACAGAGATCGGATCCTGGCCAATTGTGAAAGCAGAGACCTCGGCTAAGGATCCGTGTTACTTCCAATCTGAAATACAAATAGAAGCAATTGTAGATTTATTTAAAGAAGCTAAAAGACATAAAATGCCTTCTATATTGAAATTGCTAAGCTTTGAAAAGTCCTTAAAATTATACAGAACAGGAAATTATTATACCTAATATTTACCATTATAATAATAAATAATTTAATGCATTATATATTTAAATATTAATTGCATATAAATTTGCCCAGTTGCCCTCCTTTACATTTAATTATGTTAAATTTTTATATCGTAATGCAACGAAGTGTAAAAGAAATAAATAAATAAAATAAATTCTTAAAGAATGTTCTTTAAATATTGAAACTTTCAACCTTGATATGTATTCTAGGTCAGAGGTCAAAATTGTATATTAAATATATTACGTGACCATGCATAATATTACATGCAGTTGTCGTAAATATAAGCTAGATAAGCAATGCGGTTTACGACAAACTTATTTCAAAAATAATATAATTTAGTTAATAATAAAACTCGGTTTAACTTTTAAGTGAAATTTAACGACTCATTTACAGATCTTTAAAGTATATGCCGTATGTTGCAAATTTTGAAAATGCTGAAACAATACTACATGAGCAGTTTCGAATGGATAAAAATGATTTGGTATATATGTATAGGACAAGTGGATGGTGAGGTTTGGCCTTACACAAGCCCATTATATTTTCTTAATCAATTCTTATAGTGAACAAAATATAAAAACCGCTTAGGTTACTAGGAGACAGGAGTAGCGCACCTACTACTTGTCTTTGGGAAAATCAATAATAAATATTATGAATCATCATGCTCATTGTAACTTCAAATAATACGCAGTACAATTGTACGCTCAATTCTAATCAACATAAAAGAGATACAAAGCAGTATATGTGTGTTATGTGTGTGTAGATATCGCAGCGCGCGATCCCCTAAGACGCCGTTTGGCCTCATTCCAAATGCTGATTGCCCTTTGCTGGAACATTGCAGGTGTATTGTTATTTTTAGATTATACTAGTTTCCGTCAGTAGGTTTTACATATACAGTAGTGAGCATCCCTTATAATTTCTTTAATAATAAAACAACTTAAACGACACTATTATTATTATTATTATTATTACATTCTTTAGCGATTACGATTATCTAAATATATTAAGAATGATTGGTTTCAAACAATTTATACTACGATACGTGACTGAGTTATTTTGTAATGCAGTTATATCTACCCATGACAAAGTAAAGTCTTTGTATTTACTTAGTAAGTTTATTTGAACGTGTAGTTGTCGTCCGATACATTGTGTAGGTGGACAAGATACAGTGGTATGCGCTAGTACATCATAGTAAGATGTTTAGCAGTTAGGGCAATTACCTCCTGCACTATAAATAGCTTTAATTAAACGCCCGGACTATTTCTAATTTCGCACTCCAGCACACTTAAGTGCATTTCAGGTCATTAGTTACTTAATGAACTTAGTTTGCTTGAATTCTTATTCAACATGTTACGTGGGAAACACTAGTTTATACTATAAGAAACAGATTAATAAATAGCGTGAAGGAAGTATTTATGACTGTTAAAAAACAACGAACGATTTAAAATTACTCTAATACAGTCTGATATGACATAAACATTAGTTAAAAATTAACATTTCGTTTATTTGCAAATTAATACATTAGTAACCCGTCAATATACGGTTATACTTTAAATTTAATATAACTGCCACATGATGTTCTATGTCAAACGCTTTTAATGAGTTTCAATTATAATGCTCTAAAAAAATATTAAAAACAAAAGTTAATAGACTAGAGAATACGTTGTGTACAAAGCTGTAAAACTAAAAATCTCACTTGTATATAATAATTATAATTATATAACTTGCTTTTGGGACCAAATAGTTCGATAGTACGTAACTAAATGGAAATGCAGTAACACAAATTGAAGTTTAATTCGAGTGCGTTCTGACTTCGAATGTGATAGAGCTTTGTCACGATTATCGATTTGTTCTTAATTCACGCTGAAATGGAACAACTGATTGTTGGGATTCAAAGATAATGCTGGCAAAGAAATGTTGGTAATAAAAATTAAGCAATAGTGTTAGCATTTAATATATAATATATGTTGCCCTACTTTGTAAAACAACCAACCGGAATATATTCCATGTGTTTTAATTTAAAAACTTTTACTTTTAAATATTTGCAACATTACAATTATATGTTTATAGTATTACTTACTCAAATGATTTAGCGAGACATGGATTGACTAAGTAAATAAAATATGATTAATTGTCAAAACTTACCGAAACTCAAAGAACTATTCTTCTTACACATTAAATCTTCTGAGACGGAATCGACTAGCTATCTTAGTGACATTGAATAATTCTTATTTAGGTGACATACAACCATTAGTATCTATAAATCAGGTATAATATATCCAGTCTTATTTTTATTTACAGCATTTTGTATTTGGATATGTTTTGTTTCACTCGTCCGGGTTTCTTGTACCAGAACTTCCATCTTCGCAAATGAAGAGTGAAGTTGGCTAACCCTCATACTAGTTTTTCTTCAGTAAACTTAACCGGCTTTGATACACTCTCTATATTATTAACACTATTAATTCTAATTATAGACTCATTATTATTACAATTACTATCATCGTTTATAGTTACTTTAGTTTCTACTTTCTGAGGTTTCGATACATTATTATTATCTATTTTAACTTTATCTTTACTATGCCTCTTTGTGTGATGTAAGTGATTCTCGGTATTGTTCATTTGAGGATAATGATGAAGAATAGCTGTTGTGTTAAACGTTATTTTACCATATTTCACATATTCTGTTGGTTTTTCTTTACTGGTGCTAGGTAAACTTAAATCTAAATCGTCTGAAGGAGTCCTTAATCTTATATTTTTAATAGGAGTTTGATCTTCTTCTATTATATCTTTGGTATCATCTATTAAATCTAGTGCGAGATTTTTGCTTCTTCGCAAATTTTCCATATATGCGTTATAACGATTCATATCTAACGTATTGTTTTGTTTTAATGGCAACGAGTTTGGCAATTTAACTGGAGGACGCTCCTCAGCCGAGTATCACAATTGTTTGGGTGCGTTTTGGGCTTTTCCGTTACTGAAAGATTTAGCCGCAGCGCCATCACGCGCGGCGCCCGGTAGCTATGTCTGGGACTGTACCATCGATATGCTGGTGGTCTCGGTGATGATAGTGGGCGCCGCAAACTCTTCGCTTGTGTAGTCGTATATCGGAAACTCACAACAAATTAGACATTTAAGGAACTTTGGCACTTCCACGTAAAACGACGGCGGTATCGGTATAAAAGGGGACGTAGACGACTTGTAATATAAATAATCTGGGTTATCTCTGTACTTTTCGTCCGCGGATCGTTCGAGGAGCGGTATTCCTGATAAGAATAAAATAATGGCGGTCGTGAACAGTGGTGATAATATTGCAATGAATTCGATACCTTCAATAATGTTGAGCGATATTATAAATATACCCCACCACAAAACCACTTCGCCGAAATAATTCGGGTGTCGAGACAAACCCCAAAGTCCATCGTTGCACCATTTTCCTTGATTGGCAGGTTCCTGCCTAAACGCGAATTTCTGTAAATCTGCATAGGTTTCAATCAACAATCCACAAACAAAAACCCCAGCTCCCGCTGAATCCAAAGTCGTCATAGTTTTTGGAGCTTTTGGATACGAATGATGTGAAGAATTTATGATAATAACTGGAAGACTGACTATGTACACCCAAACAGCTTGAAATGTATAGAAAACGGCAAACCTCAGTGTGTTACTCTTGCGATCTTCGAATTGTTTATCTCGCCCTATGTGGTAGATCCTGTATATAAGATACCCGGATAGTCTTACACCCCACAAACACACGAACGCCGTGACCATGAGTTGTCTGCTATCATAGCTTTTCAAAGTGTTGCCCCCTTGTCCCAGAAAGAAAGTCAATAAAGCGATGATGATAAAATTGGCTCCTCCTGTAAAATCTGTCACCTTATCACTCTGTGAGAGCGATGCGATGGTGAAGAATAAGACTTGCATCGCGACAGTAACCATAGCACTCACGGCGAAGTTATTCCTATCGATAAGAGGCTCCATTATAAATATTTGACACTACAAAGTTTTGGCATCAGGGAATACTGTGATCGATGTGGCGCATTGCCGCATTTTAACACTTATGTTAATATAGATAAGGTTCTTTAATCGCTTGATTAGTTACTTTCATGTTTTACCGTTTTTATAAATATAATTTATTGTTTTGTTTTTGGTTTATTTGCACGATTGGTGATTGAGTTAGGTTTTTGTAAGCGCGGTGCGATGTGCCGACCCGAATGGGAGCTGCCTACTAAAATAGTCGTGACGTTTCTGGCGCATGTGTAAACGGCGCGCATGCGCCTTGTTATGTTCCACGTAAACCGGGATTTCATGGACATTAGATTTACTTTGGTATGTTAATAATATTTCGAAAATATACGCAAACCAGCTTTCTATATTATAACCTAAGTAAAGAGATGACTAAAAACTCAAAGTAGAAGGTTGTTAATTCGATGCTCTTCCCGCATTGCACTTCCATCGTTAAACCGACCTTTACAACAATGATTTTAGAATCCGGTGAATGTTTTAATAATATTCATTAGTATCTCAAGAAGAATCTAAATATATATAATTATATCCCCCACCATGTCTCATCGTGTAAGTTCTTAACCCATATCACGGTATAATGTAGTGATATAAATAAAATTTGTGGCTTTTGCGATATTGAGAAAACGTTATCGTTCTGTAGAGCACTTAAAAGTAATAGCTATATCTTTTTTGGTTTACGCAAGTATTACACGCTAAAATAGTCTCTTTGGCTGACCATGATTTAATAAAAGTGCACTTAACTACACTAAAATAATGTAACACTATCGCATTTATTAACAATCAAGTTAAAGAAGTTTTTTCTATAAATTCTCTATAGTTCGTATTATATTTGCTTATAACTAGAATGTTGTTTTTAAAACTATTTAAGAAATTCAACTGTATTGCAATATACTTTAAACGCCTTGTTCAATAATTAATAATCTGATAAGCACAGAAGATACGCCGATAATATTATTTATTGAGGAATAATGCAAATTGTTATTTATGACTGATAAGGTACACAATGTTTCTTATATAAAGGTATTATTTGCTAGTTATACTTTGTGTAATTATCTTGAGACTTCTTTGTCATGTACCTGTATATATGTACTTACGTCGTGTTAAGTCCAGAGTCGATTCCTTTAGTGTTGATGTATAGTGTAGCCATATCGGCAATAATTCTTCTAAAGTCCTCTTCTTTTGAGATAAAACCGTTCATGCTGACTCCTCCAAGATTCACAGTGATAGTCGCGTTAGATGTGAAGTAGATTTTGTCTTCTTCAGGGTCCGGAAGTTTTACTATGTCTGGTCGAGACACTAAAAAATAATTAGATTAAGCTTACATTCAATTCAAAAATAAATAAATAATTTTAGGTATTATGATGATTGGTATTGCAGGAGAAGTTGTGAGCGACAGGAGGCAAACGGGGTAGATGTCAAGTGATACCGCCGTTTATGGACGATGACACTTCCTGAAGGCCTTTGAGTGCGGTGCCTTTCATTTGTTAAATAAAAAATATGAGGAAGAGTAACTTAGTTTTTACTACATTATGTTGAGCTTATTAATAAACCGAAGTGAAGCTATAGAATAATTTCATATTGTCTAGCTTAAAAGGTCTAAAGGGTTTTTTTTTGCTGGACGAGATTGATTTTCAAGGAAAACAGCAATTTACTTACTAATATTCCGGAGACTTATATTGAAACCCCGTTGAAACTGCATCCCGGCTTTTGCTTCGAAACGTATAAACATCCTGTCTACGTCAGTGAACTGGAAACGACGTTCCTTTCGTAACGAGTAACTAATCAGGATGCCGTCGGAACCTTTTTCTTCAGTTTCACCTGTAATCGATCGAGCTCACTGTACCGTTGACAATAATATATATTTCATGTAATAAGATGATATTGTGTATTTGTTATTATAAAATGTTGAATTTCTACCAAAAACCACTAACCTGGTATAATAAGTACATAGTCTCCTACAAAGCTGTTAACAGCAAAATCAGTTATGTTCATTTCTATCCCTTGTCCTTCTCCTGTGATCACGTAATCAGTGATTTGGTTGGTTGGGTAGAGGTTTGGGTAATTCGGAGAAGACACTATTGTATTATCCTTGACAGTTAAATGTATTTGAACCGTGTTCGTGGCTTCCGAATGAGCTGCGCGTTCAGCTTGATACTTTTCATTAAATTTATTTTGGTCATCGGAATCTAGTTCATTAAATTCTGGCATTTCAGATTTATTTTCTTTAAAATTTGGGACTTTAGTAGGGTCAACTGATTGAGTAGTTATTGGTTCTGTTTCAGCATATGAAATTGTTGCTGCATTAAGCTGAGTGGATAAAGAAGAATCTACATTTCTCGTGTCAGTTATTTCTCTCTCAGTAACTTCGGAGGTTGTAGTTTCAGGTGGTGTAGAATCAAGGGCAGATAAAGCATCATTTGAGTAATAAATTTGTTTATCTTGTTGACCTTCTGGATAATCATCTCTTGATGGTTCATCGTCATATAACTTTTCCTCTGTTTCTTCAGAAAATATTCTGTCTAAATCGTCATCACCTATTTCTTGATAGTCCTGGTCATCGGCTTTTTCTTCACTTAAATCATTTCCCAAGTTAGTGTCTGCATTCAACTCTGTATCAAAATCTTCTCTTAGATTACTTCGAATGGCATCCAACTCAGATAAATCATTTTTGAAATCATCAAAAGATTTGTTTGTTGTATTTGGTAATGTTTTTGTTGTCTCTGAATCTTGTTTTGTTGGCTTTATATTTTCATCAAAATTATTATCAGTTTCTTCTAACAACTTGGTTGTTTCCGCAACTATGTTTTCTATATTACCTTTTGGATTCTCTAATTGAATATCTGCAATATTATTATCACTATCTTCCTTTAAAATAGATTTAGTTTCTTCTAAAATATCTTTATTTGATGTTTCTTGTTTAGTATTATCCAGATAATTTTTTATAACATCTTCAAATCCATCGTTATACAATTGATCTTTTTCATTTGTTGATTTAATTTGTTCTTTATTTAGTGGTTCGGCTAAATCATTAAATGGTTCTGAATATTTAGACGGTAATTTCATATTTTTATCTACATCTTTCATATCTTCTTCTGATCTATTATCTTCAATTTGATAATCTCCAATGCTATCATACTGTCCCTCATTATCAAATTCATTGTTATTTTTAAAGAGTTTTACGTCATTAAAAATGCCTTCATCCTCATCTAAGGGTTTGACTTTATGTATGGTAGGTTTTTCTGGTTCTTGGTCAATAAAAGGAATCTCTTTGCTTTCATCACCATAATAATCGCCGTAATCGTAGTCCTCCGCACTGAGAACTAAAAACTTTAATTAGAAAAAAATTCATATACATATAATTTTAAACAGTTTTTGAAGTTATACTTCTTTAGGCGCGTTATGAAAAATTTATGAGAGTGAAATTTTACGTCGCGCGCGCACCTGAGACACAAAGTTGTCAGTGTGATTGTAGCGTGCGCGAGCGAGATGGGAATAAGACAATCTACAAGTAAAAAGAAATAGAATATGCGTGAAGTTAGCAGCTATGCCAAGAATTTTGAATGAACATGACATTTACCTTTTAAACAAATAAAGGAGTTTTAATTATTTTTTCAAAGAAATTTAGCAATGATTTTTCACAAAGACCTATTGTTACTTAGTTAAAAGGTTATGAAACATACGTAGTTATTAAATTGAATGAATAATATAGTAAAATAATTATTATTATTAATATTAATTAATAATTGAATAATATACTAAATATTATTAAATTAGTAACGTTAAATATTTGTTATTAATTATTTAATATTTTAAAAAAATTAAGAAAGCCAAAGAAGTATAACTTCTTACGTGCGTACATAAGTACACGCACCCTTTTTTTTTAATACAGCAGGTTCTAATAATTACTATATAATTTGCAGTGAATTTATTAGTATTATTTTATCTAGCGAGTTGAAATAATTTACGACACCACTTTCTTAATAAAAATCATCTCGGGTATCCGTTCACCGGTTTAAGCGCGACAGAGTAACAAATAAAAAACTATTTGTGGGAATTAAAACGCGAGCGTTAAAAGACTAAAACACAAAATCAGAACATTTAAAACATGCCAGTTAAATTCCGACTTTATAACAAAGTCTTAAATGAAGGCCACATGTTTCTGACTGTCATTATAATCTATAATTTACATTTGACGTCGATCATAAAAATAGCTGATCACGTCAATAAAACAATTTATTATTTTCAGTTTGATTACGTTTTATGTGTTGGAAAAAAACATTGGGTTGCGTTACTAAATTAATAATAGAAATAATTCATTAATTTATATATATTAATCTATTCTTCTTTCGAAAGGAATATTTATAAGTATCCTAATATAAAAACTAAACTTATTTAAAACTTACGGACTAGTATGAAGTTATATAGAGCAATTATAATGAACGATTAACCTATTTAAATGTAACATCAAAGTGATTGCAGTGAACGGCGGGCGATCAGCAGGTGCCAAAAAGTAACTGACACGTTCCGCACTGCAGATACAGACATACGTGTATTCATATAACTATATCATACACCTTAAATTAAATTTTGTTATTTTTTTCATATTACAGTTACACTTTGTAATATCATATGTTATCAATAGACGAAGAAAGTTTTCGGTTACTTTTTCTACCAATTCCGTCGTAAATAGTTTTAATTCGAAATTTGAAATTAAATATAGATTTATTATTAAAGAATAATATTCATAATAATTAAAACGCTTAAAATTGAGCTTTCAAACGTAATTCAAACTATCCAACGAATGAAACACGGTTTCAAAGTAGAAGACTTTCTAGAATGAATCATATTTATTGAAAAGATTATATCTAACTGCTGATATTACGGTTCGACAAAGCGCTCATGTTAATAACAGTTTCCATAACCAAAGGAATTTATCAGGCAGGTTTGAATAAAATGTATTATTTAATATAGTTGATGTTATAAAAATAAAAATATATGTATTTAAATATGCAAAATTTACAACAACACATTTCCATTTATTTCAACAATGTGTGATTACCACCGCAAAGTTAATTAAATGGTTAATTAGAGTTAGTTTTATGCTTTAATATTTCTAAGATTCATACATTTATTCCGTATTCTCCTTATTATTGAAATGAACGCTAACGATTACAGTGCATGATTTAAATATATGTGGTTTATAATAACAAATATACTAGAGATTCATTAAGTTATCCCTATAATATAAAAACTTAGAGAATCATTTAATTTATTTCGTCAAGCATAGCGACGTCAATTTTGAATATTACGTTTACATAAATTGTTCTGAAAGTAGGTTTTTATTTATTTGCGTCTTAATTTAGTAGTAATAAACCGAATAACATAATGGTAAATAGATTACAAAGATAACCTAAAAAATAGTGGTTTTTGTGTAATGTCCATCTGATAAGGTTGTTAAGCATTAGAATTAAACAGTATTATTTCCAATACACAAATATAGAGTATTTACAATATTCGTAATGAATTATTCCATTGATTGAATTTTACAATATTTTTTGCTCTCGTATTATGCACGTGACATTTCATTTGAAAATCTTGTGTTAATTATCTTTACTCTACAATTCAACATTAGAAAATAAATTAGATAAAATTGAGCAATGTCTAATAAGCCTAAGTCCTGCTTTAAGTTGTAAATGGCGAGCCGAACGTGGAATTGGGAATTTAAATTAAACCCAGACAAATGTTGAGTCAGTTCAAAATGTTCAGTTATCTTAAATACGAAATAGTAATCAACGGGAAGACCACAACTTAGTTGTCGATGTATTCTTATAGTGACTCACCCAACTAGTCATGATTTTTGGACAACATTTGTCAATAGGTAATACATATTATAATGTCATTTTACAACTTTATTAACAGTAACAGCAAATCTACCGCTTGGGGCTTCAGTTACCTTTGTTTGTTTCGTGTACGTTATACTTCAACTATTTGATAATTTCTGTCTAACTGAATAGATAGAAATGTGTTTATTCTTTATAAGTACATACAGGTGATTATTGTGTTAGTCATATTTTGGTTTAGTTACGAAGATTAATTAATAAAACAAAAATAATTAACTTTTGCAATTTATTCAACATTTCAATTATTATTTGAATGATATCATTTCTTATCAATTTCACTTATATGTTCCCTAAGTACTTCTTCCACGAACCGTGACTGTGATGAACTGATAATACCGTTTTATCGGATTAAAACACGGGTAAATATTTCCGTATCGAAAATAAGTATGTTAAATGTTTCTATTTATCATTTGAATGAATCCATTTGTCAAATAATAAAATAAATAATATATGTAGGTACAGACCAATGCAAATCAGTTGCCAAATAAAGCGCTTTAAATAGCCTTAATTAACTTATTTTTATACGTACAACTGCATACTATTAAAATTGGGTACGAACCAGACACGGCGTTTAGGCTCAATCCAAATAAACACAGATAAACAAGCAACTTCAACATAATTGCATGCGCACGATTGCTTGCGCTGGCATCACAATAGAAACTGAAGTTGTCAGTTGTCACTGCTTCAATGACATTAGCAATAGTTATTACGTGTCAAACACACTGGTTGAATAATGAGGCCCGGCTTTGATGAGTCTGTGATTTCTGACTGGTCGGTGAAAGTTTCACAATTAAAATATTATATATCCTTGCACTTACAAAATATATATCTTATATTGGTCACACTAATCAGTCACGTAAAGACATATAGATAATATATTATAATAATTAGCTATTATTTAATGCTTACATTATATTCCAGAAGTGTAGCATATTGTTTTTTATTTAATTAGGAAACACAAAACAGATACATCTCTATAAAATAAAAAATATAAATGAAATATAAAATTAACACATTGGATATAGATATCTACGAAAAGTTTCACTGATAAAAAATAAGATACAAAGCAAATAAAAACAAAACATGCTACACATCTGCGTAGCTTAGGGATTATCGCACATGACATAATATAACCAAATGAAGTGAGTTCGATTCTCAACAAAGCAATAATTATTTCATGTTGATTGCTAATAAAAAATATAATTACGGACTTCGTCGTGTGTGACAAGCATAGCGTAACACCAAATACAATTAAAGTGATTATTTTAATTGTTTTTGGTAACACTTTGTATATAGTCTGTGACATTAACATAGAAACATCTATTTATACTCAACCTCCATCCCACTCACTTATTTATATTGACACTATTATACTAGGTATATAAATTTAGTTTTGAAAATAGTTTTGCATAAAAGATAGCACCGATTGATAACCTGGTGTTATCTTGAAATTGATGACGTCTTTCTGTCACCTTTCTTTGTTACTTTCCTTATTGTTACTGATTTTTTATTATTTAGTAGTAAATTATGCATACTTAGTTGCTTTTATAAAATTTCTTTTGTATTATACGTACATTATAAATGCGGAAAAAACGTGAACGGTTTTGTAAAATCCCCACGTTTTTAGCTTGTATTACCTTAAAAATATAAATTGCCATGAAAGAGTGTACACTGTACAGTCCGTTATATATAATTATAATATAAAGATTTTGTTAAAGTTATTTCTGGTTGCTTTAATTTAAATTAATCGCTTTTGTTAGGTAGCTGCTGAATATATACTACAGTAATTCAGTTTTACTTAGTTATGAAAGAAGTGTTATTTCTGGAAGTACTGTTAATGTATCTTTGAAAGGAACACGGGAGTTTTCCGAGCGAAGAATCAGAACTCCAACTTTTTAAGTATCAACATTCATACAAATAAATTTATTTCATTTGATTTACAATTAACTAAGACATTTTAACATGTTCTTGCTGCCATCTTTTATAAAGCACAGATATGTTTGATGTATGATAAAATTCAATGGTTTACATTATTGGTACTAGATGGCGCAGATATCTACGTGTAATAATATATGAATAAAAGAAACAAGTAGTTACTAGAAATACCATTAGATGTCCCACACTGACTAAAGAATATTTTATCGGAGAACATTCAGAATTCGGAATAAATCATTTTCATGAAATTAAGACATAAGGATGTCAATCAATAACCATACAATACCTACTTGAAAGTAATAGAAATCAATACCACAAACTTCGGCCGCCAAAATTGGCGACATTGCAGATTACCCTTGACGAGAGGTGAGACCTTGTCGATCAAGGATTTGTCCTTGCCACAAGGCCGTAGCCTCCAAGCGAGGCCAATCTTGGCCGGCCTGGCCAACCTTGGCTGAGGACGAGGGCACTCGGGAACCTTGGGCCCAAGGTTGGCTATTGGCGGACTTGCGAAGGTCAAAAACGCGTAATTCTTACTGATAATTATAAGCATTACGTATCACATACGTAGTTTTGCTTTGAGTTTCATTTGTCATCGGGTATTAATAGTTATGAAATGAACATAGAGATTGAAGTTGTAACATTGTTAAATCAAATTGAATAAATCCATTTATTGATCTCGCTATAATAGTAGTTTGGATGCTGAAGCTGATATAAAACACAAAAAATGTATCGCCATGAACGTCATTTGTGTAAAACCGTCCTGGGAACATGGGACAACTTACATACAATGCATTCGCAACGTGAAGCCAAAGCAAATAAAATAAATAAATAATGTATCTACTAATAAGTTTAAAAATGTATAAGAATAGTATTAAGTATAATAAAACATGCCCTCTCACAACATTGCTGTGCCTAACCAAGGTCCTTATTGTAACAAAAGTATAACATGTCACCTGTAAAGTACGAACATAAGGAATGCAATAAAGATTTGACATGTGAAACTTTTAAAGTTGCGGAAGATACGCCAATGGACATCGGATTTGATTGGAAAGAAAGGCGTATGTTATATTTAAATATTGTATCGAAAGATTATCCGCACAAATTATAGGCATAATAGAAAAACATTCTTATTTAATATGTTCGAAAGACCTCTGTCAATAAATTGTAATCTATTTAGAAATAATCCTAATATAAAGTTACCATTTAACAAAAGTTTATGCTAATTTAATTACACTTTAATTTAGCTCATATACATTGAAAAACAATTATAATCTACACATATCATCACTTTTTATTTTATAAATAAATTAAACATAACATTATTACTTTCTTAATACAAAACATACTTAAAAATAAATTACAACCTTAGTTTTAAATAAAAATATAATACTTTTATCATTTTCACGTTATTATTATAATAATGTACTCTATATTAATATTAACTAGTAACAAAAGCAGTGATTACAAAATGAAATGTCATTAAATATATATAAATTACGTTATTATTAACATTATTAAAATACTTAGTAATTTATATAATCTTTTTTAAACTTTATATGTCACTATCTTATGATCATTATACTTTCTGAACTGCTTCTAAGTCAGTTCAACCAATAGTAATAATATAATATTTAAAAAACTTCTTTCCGGAAATCGAATCCGAACTGATCGCATTTGATCCTCAGCGCACGGGCGAGAAGCGGCGGTCCGCAGTAGAAGACTGTTACCTTGCCCTTGCCCTGCTCCTGCAAGCGCTGGAACACTTTGTCCCAGTTGGGCCGGCCCGCGTTAGTTCGCGTCTTTAGACCTGTTATTAGGTCACGTTTCTCCTGAAAAGTTGTAAACTAAATAATTATACTGTTCTGATTAAGACGTTGATCGCTCTTTTAATTTTTTTGTGTGAAAGTTATACTCTTTGAGGTATAAAATTAAGGATTTAAAAATTTGGATAATCAATATACGACATCCTTTGCAAATAAACGATTTATTTATTATATTTAAAAGATCAAATAAAATGTTGAACCAATAAAATCGATTAAATCGTCTCCAAACTGTATATAGAAATTGATTCCTCACCTTCTCATGTAACAGATCCAACGCCAGTTGCAGTCCAACAGCCTTCATGTCACTTCGCTGCAACGCACTGGTAATATACATGTGCATCTCCAAAAACCTCTCGGCATCACCCGCTTCGGCCTGCTCTATCTCCAGCTGAGACAAAAGGGAGACGAACCACTCGAATGACCGCTGTTCACGATTTATCCAGAAGAAATCAACCTGTAATTGAGAGGTGACTAAAACACGTTAACATGTACCAGTTTTTTAAACTTTTGCTAAATATGCGTACAGTAAATATTATTTCCTTCACAAAACTGGTGTTTGATTTTCTTATGAAAATAAAGTAAGATTGTGATTGAAAAAAACATGTTCTTTCTACTTGTGTATTTGACCCCCTCAATGGGGCATACGGCAGATAGCCAGGCAACTTGTTCATGTGATTGGAATTTTGAATGTGCTGTCTGTAACATCGTTGGGAGTTGAATCCGGGACTTCCACCATGTTCGTTAACCACTAAGCCATTGCGAATATACTATACACACAGTATAGTGAAATTACTAAAGCCGCATAAATTATGAATGCAATAACTCTATTTCAAGTTTACCTTTCTAAGGGTCATATCAGTCCTTGGTCTACAGGGCCATGTATGGCTACAGTTTGGACAAGTAACTCTCGCGTGTCGGTATTTGTACATGATAGCTTGTAAGATTGACGCGAAAGGCGTCACTCCGATACCAGCTGCTATTAACACGGCATGCTGAGCTCGAAAGATGTGGGAGGATGCTGCACCGTATGGACCGTCTAAGTAAATCTGTAAATGTTATCGACAAGAGGTGATTATGGCAATGGAATTAAAGGTAAACCGAGCCTTTTATGGGCTCTGACTTTCAATCAAGGCAAGTATTATTAAAAATTTACAATTATTTTACATAATTTTAAGTTTAACCGACATTTCTGACGTTTTGTTTTTTTGACGATAATTGTAAATTTATAATATTACATAACTTCAATCCGGTTAAAAAGTGTTTTCTTGAAATGTGTAAAGGTTATGTCAACAAAAGACAATAAAGTAAAAGTTAAAGTTCATGATAAATGCGCACATAGAAATTAAATGGCGTTTCACAATCACTGCTCTTATGTCAAGTGTAAGTTGTTGCTTAAAGTAAAAACATAATATTATAAAAATATATTAAATTTTAACGCCCGTCAAATATATATAGCAAAAGTTACTCACGCAATAATGAATAATTTTGTTGGATACCATTTCTTGTTTTAAGGCCGATGAACACAGTTACATGAAATTGAATTTGAACTTTTAGTAACAGTTAATATAACACATCCAATGGTGTACTAATTTTGTAATGCATTAGATAGTTTCTCGTTAATTCTTAATTACTTTAAAATACTCATTTTTTAATCTAAAACAGTTAAGTTTATGTAACAGGTAC
This sequence comes from Pieris macdunnoughi, assembly GCA_905332375.1. Classification (NCBI taxonomy): domain Eukaryota; kingdom Metazoa; phylum Arthropoda; class Insecta; order Lepidoptera; family Pieridae; genus Pieris; species Pieris macdunnoughi. Next base: position 280,453 of record CAJOBZ010000080.1, on the reverse strand, counting down.
CACGCACCTCGAGTGGTTTCCCAGAAGGGTAGTCCTCGCAGCCAGAGTCAGGACTCTCCTCTTGTATAACAGGAGCTTCCTTTTCTACATCTCGCTCGGGAGAACGGCTCTTTGAGAATCTACGACGAGCTGAAAAAACAAGTTTCAGTCTTGAAGAACGTTTAACAAGTTGTAGGTATTTAAACTATTTACGAGTACTGATTAGTCAGTTAGTCAAAGAATGTAAGATGTGAGAATAACTGTGGTCAGAGGTTCAATATATTTATAATCATAATTTGTCTAAAAAAGGTGCAACTGTGTGGAGACCCCACATAGTTGCATCTTCTACCGCATTTACCATGGAGAGTGTTATTTTTTCTGATGATTACTTTCATTATCGAACGTCAAGGCAAAATACAAAATACCATCCGTATTACCTCGACGTCCGTTGTTCCACAACTGAGCGTTTTTTAAGGCAGTTTTTGCCGCGCACCACCACTATGTGGAACCAGCTGCCCACTCAAGTATTTCAGAACCAATTCGACTTAGGGTCCTTCAAGAAAAGAGCGTACCAATTCTTGAAAGGCCGGCAACGCACTTGCGAGCTTTCTGACAGTGTGAGTGTCCAAGGCCGGGGGTATCACTTAACATCAGGTGAGCCTCCTGCCCGTTTGCCTATTATTACATTTAAAATAAAAACTTCTTTGATTCTTTAATAAGTTTAGACTAAACAAATTTAAACATCTTGTGCACGTCGTATAAAAATTCTAAAGCACTATTATTTGTTTATTTGAGAGATGTTAATAAGCATCATACCAAGGCTTAGTATGCTCTCGTTGGATCTCCTTCTCTCGTCCGGGGGTCGGCAGGAGATGATGGTGGGTTTGGTCCTCATATAGCGGAAACTGTGCGCCACGGCCGCGTCCCTGGTGCCTCCCGTGATGCGTCTTCGGGGAACTTCCGCTATGTAGAGCTCTGACCCGCATCTGAGACTCTCCGGGGGGACTGACAAATTGGTTTAGCTCGTGATTTGGATCAGGAATTAGTTGTGTAAAGCCAATCCATATCAAGATTAGCTGTTTCAGTTTCTTTAGCGGCGTTGTACACTTTTTTTGGAATGGGTAAAAAATGTTAAAGTCGCGTCAAGACACGTGACCTGATCGAAAATTCGTAAGACGGGTGTTTTTTTAAAGGATTTTGAACCTTCGTGTTATATGGTTGCGGTTTTAATTCATTTGTATCTTTCCTCAGATATATTGATGCATGTGGAATTGGCCCTTAAGTCAATACATCAAGGTTTATTTTTGCGAAACGTCTAAATCATTTTTATTAACGATTTGGTCTGACTGACGCGAATAAAATATGGCAACTTAAAAAATAGTCAATTTTCCTAATTGAATTATTTAATACTAATTTTAATTATTTTGTGTAGGTTTTTTTTTTAAATTAAAAACTTCTTTAGCGGCGTTGAAAACTTTTTTTGAATGGGTAAAAAATACTAATATACTGATAATTAAAGCAATGCAAGAAGTGCAAAATTATTCCCTAACCATTCCAAAATATCAAAAATGCACAACGTTAATATTCAAGTTTTCACTTCTGCCGGCACTCCCGGAGTGCAACCTGTCGTTTTTTTTGTATTATGTGTACTCCAAATTGCTGTGTTAGTTATTATATTTCTTTTTATCTAAGTTGTGTTACTTTAATTTTATTAAAAAAAAAATCTTATCACTCATACAATTTAAGGACACTTTTTTAATTTAATTAAATTATAATTACTATAACTGTAATTTTTTTTATATCTTGAATTATTTATGTGATGTGTTTATCACGGTTTCTAATTGAATAAATAAATATGACTCACAAATTCGGTTTCGGTTTCTTCTTCATATTGTTGAAGACGTCCGGCATCGAATGGGACTTCTCCAGTAGCTTCAAGGGTGACAGAAATTTTGGGCGCGTATTCTGAAGAGGGGATAAAGCTGGAAGTGAGAAGAGAACATTAACACTTCACCATGTTCAAGCATAAAAATTTATTAATGTCCTACTTATTTTTAAGAAAAAAAATTGTAGTAAGCGTAAACAACATTTTTTTGTTCTGAGGGATAGTATCTCTTAAATAGATAGACTAAATGTCTATTTCTGCTTATTATTTCTCAAATGGTTACCTTTAAAAGTATTGCTCTCGTCAGCACAAAATGCGGTATTGTCAAATGCAAGAGGAGAAAAGTCCACTGAACGAGGTTTGTTGGCTCCGGAACCTTTGCGTCTGCTCATTGCGCTCTTACAGCTTTCTCCGGAATGTGTTCGGTTCACTGCCCTGAAAAATCCAATGTTAATGCAAGTGATTAAACCTACAAGTCTTGAGTCCGGCTGTACTCCGAGAGATTTTTCTCACTTATCGACGAAGACACACTGTTTTTATATTATGGTGCTGATATCATACTGTTAAAAGGCCGGCAACGCACTCGCGAGCCCTCTGGCATTGAGAGTGTCCATGGGCGGCGGTATCACTTAACATATCAGGTGAGCCTCCTGCCCATTTGCCCCCGTTCTATAAAAAAAAAGTTAGTAATCATCTCAGCGATATCAAGTTAATAAAGAAAATATTGATAACCAACTGATGTGTGTTCGCGTGTAAACGTTGTTGTTCCATCTCGAAGTACTCGTACAGTCTGTTGGTCCATTGACCCACTCCGCGGATGTGAAGCCAGATGTAGTCTGAAATAAACGAAGATATAAGTAGGTACATTACAATTAATTAGCTATCCTAGAGAACACTTTTGTCTTTCTTGGACAGGACTTCTACTCTATTTGATAATAAATAAAGTTTTCCTAAGAATCCATACAATAATTTGAAAATGAGAAATCTTTTATATTAGGTAGACCTTTTTATGTTGGAAAGTACAAATACTGGATTTTTAGTTAGTGTAAAGTTCTATGTACGTATAGATATAGAAAACTAAAACTTCTCTATCAATTTGTTTGTGATGTGTATTACCTTCTTGATCTGGTGCACTGCTGATGGTGAAGGGATGCCACTCATAGCTCGCGATGTCCGGGATGTTGACGAAGACGTAGTCTCCGGCGTGGAAGTGGAATAGCGAGGGCCGCTTCACCACGAGGTGTGTCACGCGGGACGGGAGCAGGATCCCGCTCGCTATGTAGCTCTTGCCTCGTTCTGACCTACATATTTATAAAAAAAAAACAGTGATAATATTTGAATTAAGAACATCAAAACTGTTAACAAAGAATATTAAGAAACAAAAATAATAACTTTTTTTTTTAATATAATCAATATTTATAGTAATATATTTACTGCTTTATATGATATATTATGAATTGTAGTGTAGATTATGAAATTTTATAATAATATTATACATAATTGATAATAATTGAAAAATTAAAATCTTGAGTGTGATAGCCAGTCAAAATAAGAAGTTCAAAATAAATTATCTACTGAATAAAATATAATCAAAATTACCTCATCCAGGTAAGTCTTAGTACCCTCTCCAAGATGTAGATGGTGCCAGGTGCAATAAACCACTTCCAAAAGTTGGGAGCGTGGAACAATAACAACACCCAGAAGGGAATGTACAACAGATGGGTGAAATAAAAGATCTGAAATATTAAGATTTAGTTATAGTCGCATAATTTTTAATAAATATTTCAATAACATTGTAAAATTACTGTATTTAGACTCTTGTGTGTCAATTTGTTCAACCATGTATTACACTAATAATCTTGAACTCTTACTTCTTGTCCAAATAACTAGGAATTCAATTGCTTTTAGAGAACTGTTTAATGAATTTTATCAAGTTTTACAGTACAAGGGCGTTAGACCTTTGAGCCTGACTAAACAGAATCAGAAATAGAAATCATAATATTAGAAACGACCTCAAAACATCCTCCACGACGCACGGCAGGCCTGCTGCAGGTGGCGAGTATAAACAGCGTGAAGCACAAGGCGAGACCAGTTGGATTGGCACAGCCACCTACTAAGCCAAAAAGACCTGGCTTCGTGGATCCGATCCATTCCCATAAGGTGTAGTTATTTGCATTAAGTACTGGGTCATTTACTACAATTACACCTGGAAGACACATTTACGTATTTTAATGGAAAAATATGTGCGTACAACAAAGAAAGCCTACAGGCGAACTTAAATTAAGTGAATTTACTGAAATTTGCCTTATAATATAAATAAAATTTGCCTTATAAAAATTTTAAGCGCCAACTAAGTTAAAGATAACTAATCCCTAGCTAGTAATACATATTATAAGAATTAAAATTAATAATGTTATGACAAGAATATTTATCAATGAATAAATTTCGATTTAAATTTTCCAACTATTAATATTCAGTTTATATTGAAAAGAACGGAAACCAATGACAACTTACTAAAATTACACAAATGCATTATGGTGTGAATGACACTATACACTAGAATCAGTACTCCAGTCAATTTGTGTAAATAAATATGATGATCAAGTGGTAATAAGGAACCGATGCCGCGAGTTCTAAGGGCCGTGATGCAACAACGCAGCATTAATACTAGCACCCAGCTACATGTGAAGTTCAGGCATTGACCTGGAAGAAAACGAGAAGGGTGGTTTCATCAAGTAAAAGACTTTCAGAGATGTGTAACGAACGCGATGCTCGAATATTTTTGCAGGCGCAAACTATTACCTAAAATAATGTGTTCAAAATCTCATATAATATAAATGTAAAGGTAAAATAAAAAAAAAAAATTAAGAAATACCAAACTCAATAAACATCACTTACCACAAGCTCTAGCAAAAATGACAAACACATTCGAATGCCAATACTCGACGATTCGAGCCACAAATAGTGCCAAGTTGAGCACAAAGAACATGAGCAGGTACATCACGAACACGTGGTTATTCTTAAAGTAGGGGAATGACATCTGGTAGGGCTTTAGGGAGGAGAGACGAGTCAGGAGGGTAGAAGAGGGCTTAGGAGAGGGAGGAACCAGCCAGCGGTCAATGCTGTAACAAATATACCATGAGTTACTCCTAATTAAATATAAATCTTACTAATAAGACCGAATATTTGTAAGGATGTTATTCTATTACCTACTTCAAAGCAGTAGGGCCATGTAAGTTTTTTTAAATGCTATTTCCATTTCAATATTGAGTTTCTAAAAAGTTTAAAGTGCTGCAAATATTATAACAAAAGTAAGGATATTGTATTGCCTAATATTGTTCACCTAATTGAAAGATTTTCCAGCAACCCTCCATGCTTACTGAGCTGGTCTCTCAAGGCCTCATACGTGATAGCTCCTCTGCCTTCAAGGTCAGCATCGCAAAACATGGCCTCCGTCAGGTCACAGAGCTGTTCCTCGCTGAAGTGCATCCCGTTCTCATGCATACAAGCTCTCATCACTTCTTGCAGCTCATTTTGTTGGATAAGACCGTCGCCTGATATTAAAGATTCATTTATATCATCTGTTTCATAGGTACTATCATTCCACAGCAAAAGATCAACAAGTCACCAATTAACATTTAATAGAAACTTATTTTGATATCTCACGTCATCCTAATTAATTATATAGACTTTTCTAAATTAACTCCATAATTAGCGTTTAACATTTCGATGCTTAAGGTTTCATATAAAAACAGTAAAATAATGTAAAATGTTTATCAAAAAAGCAAAAACATGTTATAAACAATAGCATAGTACAGCACAAAATATTAATTCGATAAATATTGAACCAACTTCAAGGTGAATAACTTAAATTAAATTGTATATATTTTTTTTTTAAACTTACCGTCAACATCGTAAACCTTGAAAAGAAATCGAATCTTGTCCTCGGGGGTCTGACGGCCGAAGCGATGTACGGCAGCTATGAACTCTTGCAACGAAATAGCCCCTGAGTTGTCCTCATCGAATATTTGAAATACACGCTTTGTGAAGAAAGACTGCAAATCAGAAACACCCATAGATGTAAATGACTCTTCTTCAAGCGCAAGTCCAATAAGTCGGTCATAAAAATTCATCTCATTTGAGTCTAATTCAAAATGACTATTTTTTATTATTTGCAGTCATGCTTTAACAAAATTATAAATAATTAATTTATTTATATTACATAAAGAACACATATACGCAGAACAAAATGAAGTACATGATAGAACTCACGAATGATAATGCTTTACAACTTACATTCTTGGAGACGAATATCTTCTGAAAGTGTTCACTGGTGATCTCCCGCTGGTCTCCTACAGTCTCACGAAAGAGCTGCTCAAGCCGATCGACGCTGGATTGGTCGATACCCGCCCGAGGTCTGCAAAAATAATTCAATAAAGGGGCATTATATATTTATTTATTTACACTTGATTACCTTATATAAAAACATACAAAAGCAGGTTACATAAGTTATAAGACAACGGGCGGCCTTATCACTAACAAGCGATTTCTTCCAGGCAACTCTAATATCAAACACCAAAAAAGAAACAACTTTAACCACGCATGCTTTTTATCACACATGTTTCTGAAATATTATTAAACCCAAGTTGTTCATATTTTATATGTAGTCTAACATTTTTTTTACTAAATCATCGTTTCTCTAGCGGGGGGGTCAACTTAGTGTAAAGGGGGTCGCAGTCTGTTGAAAAATAATAAATACTAACTACATACAGGTACAAAATATTCGTTTATTAAAGGAATGAATAATTATGGTGTAGTGTTATAAAATTAATTATAATTTTACAGTGGTGGCAGGACTTTTTGGTTTTTCGTGGGTCGCGACATAAAAATGGTTGAGAAACGATGTCCTAGATGATAGATAGTGCTTAGAAATTTCACAACCTCGAGAGAGGACTGTTAAAGTCATAACAAATAATTAACATTTTTTTTAGTTTATTCTTAGTCCTGTTGAGACTTAAGGAAAAAATATTTGGTCAGGTCAAGGCATGGTTTGCAAAACCACCGAGTTTATATAAAAATTAATAATTAAAGAAACCATACAATAAATTTTGCTTTTCCTGTTCCTTTTCTTGTTATAAGAATTATCAACATAATATATTGCAGATGCATTTACCTTGAAGTGCTGACGGCGGAAAGGAAGTCCATTATCTCGTCGGCTGTTACCGCTCCGTCACCATCTGAGTCTACCGCGACTAGGAGCTTTTTAGTGACCTAAACAAGTCGTAAAACTTTAAATTATGTACTACTGAACATCATCTTTGGTTTCTTACCACCCGCAAGGACGAGTTAAACAAATAATGTAAAAAAGAACTTTTATTGAAATTATTCAAATCGGTTCATCAGTTTTTGTTATAATTATTTAAAAAAACTAAATATTCTTTAGAATAACAATAAAATAAATCATTTGAAATTTTACCACTTTATTCTTTAGTATGAGCTGGAAGGAGTCTGGTGTGACGACCCCCTCACCACACAGCACATAGGCCACGCTCTCAACCTGTTCCACAAAATCTAGCTGCTTCTCTTCTCTGAAAAAGAAGATGATAGTAAGACTTAGCTCTCGAAACCTCCATAACCCAAGACATCTCTTAACGAAATAACAATGAGATGGTTTTTTTATTCCCTTTTACTACTTACCTAAATCTCACAATAACTAGTAATTATTGGTTATTAAACGAAAAAAAATATATTATACTTAAAATCTGTTAGCTATAATAAAAACGTACTTACGTCAATCTCTCTTTGAGGAACTCAATCCAGTCCTCTTGGATCAGGTAGTCTTTGCCTTCTACATCAAACAGTCGAAATATTTTGTCCAAGAAGCCCTGGAAAATCACACTTTAAGTATTAAATTGTAACGAGTTTTAAAATATTGTATTTTGTGGAAATCCTAAATCTTACTGAAAAGTTTCAGATTGCAAGATAATTAAATTCCTATAAATATATATACATCAAAAATTTAAATAAAATGCGTAACCTTCACTATAACCTCTGACAACTACTAAACGCTTCCTCAGAACATTAATTTATTGTACAAGTACTTGTTAATAAAAGTTTCACATCTACCTTCAATTAGTTAATTCTAAAATTAATCATCAAACTACTCGTTCAAAACACCCGGTAACTTTAAGCCTTCACTAAAATTTCCACAGACACAACAAAGCTTTGATAAACATCTGTGAGCTGTCACAGTGACAATTGACATGCGAGTGAGAACACAGATTAATATTTTTTCGACTTATGAGGCAGCCTATAAATTATTTTTACACGCTTTATATTAGCTTCACCTATATGTATGTATGTATGTAACCGACTCCTTCGGACTCGATTTTGACCCACTTTAAACGGACAGATTTAATTCAAACTTTGTACACTTATAAAGAATCAGCGACAATATCATAATTTCATAAGTTTATCTCGAAAAAACAATGATTTTTTTAGAGTCCACAAAGCAATACGGTTAAATTGAGACAACACGTATTGCTGCTAGGACTAAAAAGTGGAAAATAAATATTTTTCACTTTTTAGTTTGATGTGCTTTAAAAGCGTGTTTTTTAGTTTTTTTAAACTATATTTATTTTTTGTAATATTTTTCATGTGAAATAAAATTTTGGAAGAAAACCGCTTAAATTGTGTTTAATCACTATGAGTTAGTACTTTTGTTGGAATGAAAAGCTCAACATATCTTTTTCATTGATTATACATGCGTTAATTGTTTTTAGCCATAGGTTCTCAGGGATAACTAAAAACGAAACAATTTGTGATAATGACCTTTATACAGGTCGAATAAATTCATTTATATTATTTCATGATGTTATTACGTAAAGGAATCAATTTAGTGGCCACGTCGTGACGCGTCAAGGTGTGAAGTGTCACGATCTGGTTATCAGATGACAGATGTGTCTAACTCGTACGAGTTACTAATAGCGCTTTAAAGGGCTGGAGTCTACAGCTGTCTATTAAGATTTGATTTCGTTATTTTTCATACAAACCAGAGACAATTAGTATTTACCCCTACTAGAGAAGCATTCAGAAGATTGGAGGTGCAGCGCAGAGCTTTTTAGTTACTTTGCATAACCGAACTTCGACAGTGCTAATATATATGACGACGGGTGTATTACGCTCTGAAAATCTAAATTGTGCACTAAGAAGCCTGGCTCACTTTTAGAGGCAAATTATCTTAAGTGCATACAACGAACGAAAGCTAAAAACTGAGTTGGCGGCAGAGCTATCAATAGTTTTGTTGATAAAGGACGAAAGTGATTTAATCGTCTACGTATACTAGAAGCCGTATAAGATAAATTAACGGCTGCTTTCTTTAACGTGACAAACAAAAGATAAGGTTTGATCTAGAAACATTCCCAGGACTCTTATATTTTTGTTGAAATTATCTTAACAGATACAAGTTAGTCAGGAAATTAAACGACTTATTACTAAGTACAAATATTCTTGTTAAATATTTAACATTTACGATGCTTTTTTAATAAATATTTTTAGATCAAATTCGATAAGGTTTTGGTTGAATTTTCATTATTTTGTTATATTATACCTATTTCATGAGTAAGAAATACAATATATTTTTTTATAACCGTTCATTCAGTAATAGAAGTCGCAGACGTTAGATAGTTTTATATAAAGTTAATTAGCTTTAATCCGACCTCAGATATGTAGATCAATGCTACGGAGTGACGTACACTGATTTATTGACACGTATAACATGTAAATATATGTTAGCGCTTACGATCAATTAAAATAATTACTCCTCAGAGGAAATGCCAATACGTATGGCCGATTTTAAGAGAGATCTTATATAATAATCAGAGATCTTATATAATGTTTAGTTTTATTATGTATTTCATTTTATTATATGAGTTACACAAAAACCAGTCAAATTTAGAAGGCTTGCTATGATAATAGTTCGGATGTTTGCTTCGCTTATACAGAAAAAGCAAACTCTTAAACACTTATTTATTACAAATTATAGAAGAAATTAACAGTATTTTTATTTAATTTATAAAACTTTAACTTATATTGAGGCCTTTTCTATATATACATTGACTAATCGAAAAATATAAGACTGATTAAATTATCAAAGTTATCCAACGTCAAAACATAACACATCTGCAGCCGCCGCAGTCGAGTAAATGTATCAAAGATAAAATCAAGATACACTATTAAATATATATCAATGTCATCTGAACATCGTAATCGAAGTACTGGCTTTAATGCTTATTTCGTGACGAGGAGATTAAGATCGTACGTCTGTCACAGAAAAGCGTACACGAGCGACCGATAAATCGCAAACATGTGCCCTATTAAGACCTAACTATCAAATAAAATATCATGTCATTAACATGGTATGTTTAACACAGCTAAATCTTATTAAAAATAAAATATGTTTATTATGGAATATAAGATACAGGTATCACTTATTCCACGTCATTAAATTTGAATCGGTAGACATCCCTACTCATCGGTAAAGAAGGCAGAGGGTGTAGGCCGAGAGAAAAAGCCGGCAGCGGCGTTAAAAACTCTCGGTACTCTTTTAAAATAGCAAATCATCAAACGACACTTATTTTAAAACAAACATCGCAAATTAATTAGAAGTAGCCTGTCTAGCACTAGTCCCAGGCCCTTTTACCAACTAGATAATCGTTAACTTTATTATTAGAATCATAAAAATAAATAGCGATTATTATTGTCTACTTAGGGCCCCTCAAAAAAAGAGCGTACCAACCTGAAGCAAGTAGGCTTTTCATTTATCAAACGCGGTGGCCTGCGGCCCGTAGAAAAATATAAGAAAAAAAAAAAATATTTTGAATCTCTTCGATAGTCTCTCGTCTACACTGAGCTAAAAAATATGAGAGATAGATGTGTTGCGCCATTCGACGACACATTGTCTTCCAACAGGTTTATGTGTTAAATACTTTATTAATACACGAGTTCTTGATTTAATTTGCGTTGCCCTTTGCGCGCATTGACTTTTTTCAATTTTTTGCCGCCATAGTCCTACTAAGATGGTTACACGTAACTTGTCTTTCATTACTTTACCAATGGACTGGCAGAGTGGGGGACACTACACCTCGAGGCCGATCGTTAACTCGCTGGACCGATCAAGTAAAAACCCTTACAGGTATTATCATCACTCAGCCGCTGGCGAAGACAGGAAGCGGCAGCGAATTGTGTGGCGACACTAAGAAGAAGAGTTCCTTACATGCCTAAAATTTATTAAATTATTTTTACTTTGGAGTTATTTCCATGAATAAATTGTTGAACGATTCTTCATGATATTCACTATTTTTCGATATTTTTCTTTGAAAATTTCGAATGTGTACGGCTGTCATAAATGGAAGTATTAGCTTCTCTTTGCGACCCTTTTAGGTTCTAATGAGGCACCGAATGCTTACGTATGTCGCTAAAGTAATTTTATACCGCATTTGGTATAATATTGAATTTTAAATTTTAATAGCATTTATGTCTACATCGGTGTCACCATCGGTATTGCCTGATTAGCTTCAAGTTACACATGCAAAAAAAGATCTTTATAACGTATCGAAGCGCATAAAATAATACAGAACAGTAAACAAATATTGACATATTAAACAAATGCAGATAACAAGTGTAGCTCTTTTCAATTAACGAAAGTAAATTTTATCGTTAATAAATGCGAAGGTAGCACCTTAGCGATAAATTACAAACAAAGGCCTGCTTAGCAATTACGGTAAGCTAAGAATAATCGATTCTAACGACAGGTCATTTCGTATGATCGATTGTCTATTCGACCGTTTATATCAATCATCGCGCAACGAAAGGCTTGCTGTGGCTTTGCCTTGTTGTGGCCGAACTGGTCTACTCGTATACAAAATTTGATAGATTCATTTTGGAACCCTAGGCACGGCTATCCTGACTTATTTTAAAACGAAGTCCCCTGGCCACCGTTTAACTGTATGAATGTTGTTGTTTGTTAATTAACTGATTCACTAACGGATTTATTTATTTGTAAAAAACAGTTTTCGTATGTCTGGATTATAACTCATATAATACTTCTAATACTATACTTGATACAACGAAACTGATATTAAGATGTTTAGATCAATGCTTGTTACAACATCAAGTTTTCATCACAATGCGCTGTGGGCAGACAAATCGTACATGTCGTCGGAACAAGATCCGAGCGACAGGTGACGTGGGTGTTGGCGTTGCTTCACATTAAATCATAATCACAAATGTAACTGTGGTTCTTGGCTTTCAATAAGATTCTTCTTAACTGAGTTAATAATAAATAAATATTATTTAATAGGTTTCGTTAACTTAAATCACAAAATGTACATACTCACATTTTTCGCTTTTTAAATGTATGATTGAGATGTTTATAAAGTTTAAACCTAAATAATAACATATCAGATATAATAAAAATAAAATCAGTAGCGCTACAACCTTTTAGGTCTGGACCTCAAATTTTTGTATCTGTTTCGTGATTTTTTTCTAATAGGGAAGCAAGCCTGACTTTTTGCGTCTAAGACTTGCCGGCAGCCGCAAATAGACAGAAAGTAAATTGGTGGACAGCCGCGGCTCGAACTTCCGAATGAGAGTCGCACGATGAAACCTAGGCCAACACCGCTCAGATATAATAAAGCCTACCCTAATGTCCAACAGAAAATTAGCGTTTTCAAACACTAGTAGACATTGTGTAGATCATATATCATTATCACAGTAACCGGCCGCGGGTTTCCATAAAAAGTATAGAAATGAAATCATACGTCAATTGAATTACAGAAAGCTAGTGTTAAGGGTCTATTCACATCTCGCCTAACGTTTTATTGCATAACCTAAATACGAAGGAATTTATATAGCTTTCATCTAACGACGTGTTGATGGTTGTGTTCTTTGATCATAATTTAACCAATTTCTAAAAAAATATATTTGGTACAGTAAATAACATTATTAATAAATAATTTACTTATTTCATCAGTGTGGCAATTCAGTATGGAAATGTTGCTTTTTTAGTTTTGTATTAATTCTTTTTTACTGTATGGTGTTCAACCTGTTATAAAAGGAAAATAACCGTTAGTGAATTCCTCGGTAAGGACAAGATTTTCTTTGGCTATGACTTTGAAGCCGTATTGAAAGAACGGTTGACGTTACCCCAACCATTTGGAACCATGTTCGGATTGAACATGATAACTACAAAAACTATTCACCATAAACGAGTTATCTACTTGATTATGGTTTACTTATTAAGATTTCTGTTGTTTATTAATGTATGAATGTATAAATATTATTAAAAAGTTTTCGTTAGTTGCACATTTCCAATAATTATTAAAATGTTTTATTTTACCGAACCCTACATCCTTACATTATGTTTTACCAACAAAAAACACTTTAATAATTTTAGTTTAATGATAGTTACGGTGAGATGTGCCAGTGCCTTTAGCTTATGAATAAAAACCTGCAAACATGTTGGAGTGAACTGAGCTCGTTACCGCTGTTCATTAGGGGATAATTGGAATTTATCATATAAATATGTCCAATACGTCTCAACTTAGAATATTTTAACGTCCATTGGGTACAGAATAAGGTAATCTGATATTTTGTTTATTTAGTACTTACATAATTATTATAGAAAATCTTGCAACATTGCTAAGAGTTACATTTTAATTCCATGTTTGTTCTACACGGCGGCAGAAGAGAGTGGCACTTATTGTATTTTAACTCTCTTTTGCCTTTGTTTAAACTATTTTTATCCTCTTATTTGTCTTTTAATATCAACTGGCGCAACTGTTTGTATTAATCTGTGTCCCCCACAGCCGCATATAAATCTGTCAAGCCCATGTCGAGCAATGTTGACTAGCAGCCATTATAATTGCCAATTCTGTATGTTTCATTTGTGTTTATGATCCAAAACTGTTAGCATATGTTTAATGAACATGAGATGTATTTTTTATTACGTATGTGAAAATAGACCGTTTTTCTTCATTTTCTTCAGGTGCCACTGTATTAATATTCATAAAGGATGGCTATTAACAAATTGAATTGCCGGGTATCTTGCGCTAGTATAAACAGTTCCTTGGTGGTTGTGATGCCAGTCCACTCCCTTAGATCCGCAACCACGACTCTCCTTCTACCAGCCTGTCTCTTGCCTTGAATTTTGCCCATGATTATGAGCCTCAACAAGTTGTATCGATGATGACTCAAAACGTATCCGAGATGCGACTTTCCATATTTCAACAGTCTGCATAAAGTTTCGTGTAATTCCGATCTGTTGAAGTACTCTTTCTCTGGATCCAGCTGATGCATGCGTCGGTAATACCACATCTCATCTTCGAAGCCATCTTCTTGTGTCTTCTTTAATAGTCTACCCTCAGCCGTATAGTGCTACTGGCCAGATGTAACAGAATAAGTGTCGACCCCACAATTTGATACTAATTTCGCAAGAACATAGTACTTTTTTCATTGTATGAAAACAAGTCCGAGCCATTTCGATTCGATTCGAAACCATTTTTATTGATTTTTATCGAACGAACAATACTCTTATGTTTGTATTATAACATTTTTTTTTCACTATACAATATACATATTAAAACCGATTTAACAATTTATCTAATTGCATTAATAACGCAATGCAGTTTCGTTAATTTTTGCGTCAGTACTTTGAGAAGATAATTATTGAATAACGTGTGTAAAAATAGTGTCAAAATATAACTTTAAGGTCGACAAGTGACGGGCACTCACGACGTGAGGGACTCCACACATTCGCTTCGTAAATACGAGAATATTATTATCAACGCAACTATCAGACATCGTGACGAAAATAAAATCATGTTTAAGCCTGAATCCTTAGTTAAACTTTAAAACATAAAAGATTTTAATTTTACTTTAAAACTTGACTGAATTGAAAAACTCGGTTTAATTGGAAGTTCTATGTAAATATAATTTAATACATAGAAAGATCTTTGGTGATATTGCGAATGTTTGTTGTGCCCCTAACAGAAAGTGGATCTATTAAATAATGTAGATAACATTGAAATTGATATGATCTCAGTCTAAAGCAACATTTGGTGGCTTTTGAAGGCTTAAATCAACGACTGATTGGATTGCTTGAAGTAATTGATAAATGATATATTTTTAATCAATGGTATACGGAATTAAAATTGTACAATTAACTCAATAGAGATTTATAAGTAGCTTTTTTAATGAAAAAAGTTCAACGCGCGCACTGTAACTAAATTTATTAAAAGTAAAGTTTTTTTCTGTAGTAGAAAAATGTTTTATTTAATGTATTAAATTAAAATTATACTTAAGCTATCTAGAAATATGTAATACAAATTTTAGTCCCTGTGTATTTTTAATGGCGGCATTTACTCTCTATATTGCGATATTTATTCGTTGAGCGTGGAAAACACCAGCCCAGGGGTCACCGGTACTATATATCAGGCACCAACTTAAATCTTAAGTTAGCGCCTGTCCACTTGAACCCCACGGCCCAGGAGTCTCTACTCCAAAGAGATCATAATCAAAGTTGGAGGAAAGACTCTTATATTTAAGCCGTCTATTATTTTCCGCCTGCTCTGCGGCCGGGCCAGCTTTTGTTCTTTTCCGAGGGAGGTGAGACGGGGCTAACGTGTCCACAAAGGAATTTTTTTTTAAATTCAATTTATGATTTTTGAACCACAAACTACAGAGCAAATCCTAATGCAAAAAGAATTGCTTGTTGATAATTATTTTATTGAAAAAATTGAACAAAAATGTAGTCTCATTTTTGTTTATTTATAGCATTTATTATTTTGTAGATTTGGTCGTTGTGAGAGAAAAAACATTCTCACGAAGGGCAGGATATGTAATGTTAATGTGTCTGGACTCTTGTCACACCTTACCCTATTCATACATTCCATGTTCAGAGCATTAAAACAGCCGCTGATATGTTTTTTTACAATTTTATCGTTTCCTATCTTTTAAAGTCGTTTTCTCGGGAGAAGATTTTTAATTTATCAGATTTATTCTTTATGTATGTTTCCCCGATTTCTGGAATAAGTCTGAATATTGATCTAGTTTGAATAAGTTTTTAGTCCTCTTATTTTAGAAGCATTTTACTTATATAAATAGTTTATACATGAGTGTACATTATATGACATAGGTACATGAATATATTTTGATTATTTATTTAATGGCGCTTCTAAACGGGCCATGTTTTGCTGCAATTGATGGCTGCACTGTTGGCAACTAATTGCCCGGCCATTACAAAAATATTTTAATGCAGCTGATGGCCGAACAATCTATGGCTGGGCAATGTGTTGCAATATGTCTGCAATAGCCCATGATGCAGACTCCTAAACGGGCTACACAAACCGGCAACAATGGCTGACGAAATCACACTCGTCGCAGCAGCTTATTTTGTTTTAAAATAGAAACAGAAAAAGAAGAGATTGTGGATTCGACCTTACTTAAATAGGCGTGAAACTGTAGACAATTCGAGTCTAGAAATAAGCCTTGATAATAAATTATATATAATATATATAATTATAAAGAACTTTACTAGAATGTCAAAAGCAGTCATTTCTACGTAGTAACCTAAAGTCAAAATGCAGCTGATCGCAAAACACAGAATATAGCAACAGGCCCACTTCACTCATACGCAAACGTCATGTCGCGTAGAAAAGGATACACTGTGCCATAACAAAGAGAGTGACTGAAACAACAATAGAACTGGCTGTGCAATATTGCAGTTGAATTCGATAGCCTAGCGATCGTCCAGCAACCTATCGGGGCAACATCGGCCATTTGTGGCAATACAAAACATGTTTGGCTATATGGCCGGGACATTACTGCAATATTGCATAGTGTGGCTGCTATTGTTTGCAATGTTGCCGGGCCACAGTGTTGCAGCCATCAATTGCAGCAAAACATGGCCCGTTTAGAAGCGCCATAATGACATACCTACTTGTCAAATTTTGAAGAAATACAAAGAACGTTTTTCATAGTGACTGCATTTTATTTTAAAAGGCACACATTTGAGGAAGTTATACTGATAATGGAGACTAAGGCTATGTTACATGTACGCGCGTTCGCGCGTCACGCGCGCATTGAGAGCGTTCAGAGTGAGCGTAACGCGGTTGCGAGAGTACTCGTCGTTAGTTCGGTAGACGTAGAAAATGGACGTGGAAGAGGCTATTTTTGTGGTTAATTATAAAGAAAAATATAGAAAAAGAAAACGTACACATTGGTTTATCAATTTTGAAAAAAAATACAATTTATATTATATTTTTTATACAAATTTGTAACAACTTGTGACCTTTTTTCTACTCGTTAGAGTCGTTCAATATCTTCATTTCACTCATTTTAAAAGCGAGAACAAAATATAATTACGAAAATTAATAAAATTACATGCATCGCGAGAAGCGCGCCTCATCTGAACAGCAAACGGACATTACATTAATATCCGCTCAAGCGCGATCACCTGCGTCTGAGACTTTTTCTCTGAGCCCCTTGACGCGTTAACGCGTTAACGCGGTACATGTGAACAGTTGTATGAAAAAATACCAATTGTCGCGCGATTTGAAACCGTCATTTTGCACTGAACATAGACTAAGAGTAGATGCTTTACTTTCGTAAAGGAATATATTGCTATTATTATTTGGTTTTAAAAAAGCGACATTATAGTCCATAGATCAATCCAACTCAGTAAAAGCGACGCTGAATTTCGCAATCCTCCTCAAAATGTTCTTTAGTTCTTTCTAGAAAAATTAATGAATCGTCCAGATTATAACTTATATCAGAGGTGCCAGATATATACTCCCAATAATTAATTGGTTATCCTTAATAGAGACATGACGCTATTAATCATATCCATGTATGTCCATGCCATCTTGTATCCTAATTAACAAGTGATTAACATAATTAGCATACTATGTTAATTGTATCTAGTATGGTACTGACCGTAACGGTGTTTTTTATGTTACAGCTAAAGAGAAAACTCTGTTGCAAACAAGAATTACAACTCACTCGCAGAAATTGTTTTGAAAAATTCATTTCTTAAATGGTCCTTATCCTACGACTGATAATTGTGAGCTTTCTTGTTGAATTGAATAAACAGAGCTAAACAATTATTGTTAAACAAGCGTATCAAAGGCCACCGAACCTCCTCCTTGTTGTACACCATATCTATGTCATTGTAGTGACAAAAAGAATACTCCTCGGATGATTCCTACCGGCGACATTCTTATAAGGCAATACAAGAATTTAAAATAACTCTATGACACTGTGGTTGCGGTCTAAAAGAAGATAAGAAATGTCCGTACAACACAAGTTTTTAGTTCGTGTTTTCATTAAAATACCTTTCATTGAGCCGCGGGAAGGAGCCTCATTTATTCACTTTGTCGCCATAGCGCTATGTTAATCATTACTTGGACAGATAAAGAAATTGAGTTATCGTTTTCTATACTGTAATATTGTCTTTTGAAATGTAATTAATGAATTTTAGTATCATTACTTATACAAGCCGAGGTTGTATATTTTGCTCATTCACGTTTACTAAGTTTTATATGCGTGGCGATTTCATATTATATCGTTGGATGGACTCCCCGAAAGCTTAGCCCGACCCGGGCACTCGCTAAAGCATTATAACATGCATGGAATAGTTTAATTTATAATAGGAATCAAGTGATAATAATAGTGTACTCCATATTGTTACATTATTTAAAGCATCTCGTTGACTTAGAAATCATAAACTCGCATTACTGATTAGAGATTTTTTTTTGTAATTCTACGAAAATAAAATGGCATAGCTCTTGCTCTTCTCATTGACTTGTCTAAGAAAGACAATTAGAATTAGAAAATTAGAACACTTGAATATTTTTTGAAATGTATAAAAAAGATACTTCATTAATAATGATTAGAGCTTATTAAGAAAAAAACACTACAACTAATGGCATGCCTTATACGTGTGAAATCGTCCAACGAGAAATAAAAACACACCGCTCTAATTATGTGACCATAAGATCAGGCATTTTTTCCGATCACAAATGTTAAATGTATGTATTAAGCCTGAATGTTTGTACTTATAACATTAACGTGCACATAATTGACTTAAAAGACCTCCCTTGAACAACATACTATGTTGAGACATTCAAATTCAAATTCAAAAATCATTTATTCACGTAGGTAACACAATGTACACTTGTGAATCGTCATTAAAGAAATACATATTAATGCTTCTAATTTTACATTTACTGCCAGTTCTCAAATCAAGGGCGTAGAACGGAAGAGAAGAACTGGCAATAAACTCTCCGCCACTCTTTTTAATCGCCATGTTTTTTTTACACAACGTTTGTAAGGAGTTGCAACCATTACACCATGTTCCACATGACATCTTAAGTAATTAATAATAATAACATAAATTAAAAACAAAGACTTGTCCTCTATCAGCAGGAGGCATGGTGAAATAGGAGCACGCACTTACATTCTCGTGGGAACAACACGCAAACACATAGTCGAAATAATTAACATCACAGCATACACGAATTCAAGTACGACCAGTCACCACAAGTAGCACCCGTTCACGAGTACGACACATGGCCAGCCATCGGCCCCCTCGCCATATTTTAGGGAGAGAGACAACCCGACGCATGGACGCCGCCACAAGCAATGACATTTAAGCGAGCATGACGATCCTTGAAATGTGGACTTGGCTACATAAGAAAATAATAATAATACTGAAATAATTTGATACCACATGGATCACGGTTTGTTCCCACTTTACATTAATACAGTCGTGGATGTTGACGATCGCCCCGGAGTCTGGAAATGCAGCCGAGAGATTCAGTCGCGTTACCTTTTTATACTGGAGCAACTTATATCCAAGCACTAGGATCGTTTAAATATTCATTTATATTATAATAGGCCTTAGCAAGCAGTTTTACTTTAATGTACGACTTAAATTTATTTATTGACAACACTTGTATCTCACTAGGGATTTTATTGAAAAAACGTATACAATTGCCTCGGAAAGAATTACTCGTTTTATGCAGCCTTCTGGTTGGTGCGCTAATTTTGTCTTTATTACGAGTACTATAATTATGGAAGCTACTATTCTTTTTAAAAATATCTATATTTTTCCGCAAATCACCAAAACATTCTCATAAATGTATTGACTTGCCAGAGTCAAAATATGTAATTCCTTAAACTTCATTCACATTTTTCCCCATTCTCAAATAAAACTGTCTGCAGTTTTAGAAATAATACATATTAATACGATTTTTTAAAACCTTTTAGTGAAAACGCGAAACATTTAATCTAAATTGAATCTTATTGAATGTAAAGTATCATAAAATACAATGACTGTATAAGTTTGAAAATCAATAAATTTAAAGACAAAATACAGCTCTTGTATTGAAGTGGTTCATAAATGATTTATCCGTCCATTGATGTGCTGAAGTAGGCCGGAGTGATCGGCATCTCAATGCACCAATGCATGAATGATAGATTTTTTTTTTAATTATAAATGGTTTAGATCTAACCTTCTATTTACACAAATACAGTATTTACAATGTTCTTAACCTATAAAGTAATAATAAAAATAATTAAAGAAGAAAGAAGAAAATCAAAACAAATTTAAAAAGTTTGGTCCCTGTGGCAGTGTACCTTTAACGCTGGCAGCATTTCCTCGATAATTATTCAATGAGTGAGGAAATCACCTGCTCTGGGGTCACCGGTACTATCTACCAGGCGCCAACTTAAATCTTTAATAAGCGCCTGTGCACTTGAACCCCACGGCCCAAGAGTCTCTACTCCAAAGGGAACAAAATTGAAGTTGGAGGAAAGACTCTTATATTTGTGCCGTTTGTTAATTTCTGCCTGTTCTGCGGCCGCGCCAGCTTTTTTGCTTGTCCGAAGGAGATGAGACGGGGCAAAGGTGTCTACACAGGTAGCATCCCATACTAAAGCCCGTCCCATTTTCCAAGGGATCAAAGACATTCCATCCGGCCGCTTGCCATCGTCTCTTGCGATGCCTGTTGGCTCCAAAATTGCTGGAACATTGACAGAGGCAAGAGAGCGGCGTATAATGTCGTTTAGCGCGGCATACGGCTACTTACTTCAAAACCACAGGGATTAATGATAGATTAATTTTGTGAATTAAATGTATCTTAACATTGTTCTATGGTTTTTCTTCGTCATTTATCTTTTAGTTAGCCACGTAATATGCGGTAATAATTGCAATTTATTTTATTATATAGAAATATTTAGAAAAAAGGGTGCACTTTGAATGTATATAAGTAAACTTCGGAATATGCTCCTCTAGTGACGTTTGCTATGCTTTCGTAACAAGCAGACGAGTAAGTATAGATTATCGTTAAATCGCGATAACTTTTTTTATGGAATTTCAATCCCGGTAGTTGGTTTTACAGTACGTATACAGATTTATATATTATATCATTCATTTCTTATCGCCCAAATGGATTATCGATTAAAAGCAAGTCTGCTGATTCAATGACTTGCTGAAGCTCTATTCCCAATTATATTGTACATTTATAAACATGTGACTTTTCTAATAAAGTATTAGACAAATGGAAAGATTTTCAGTGACATAGAATACGTGTAGGTATAATGTCGATCCGTTGTCACACAAGTAGGTCAAGAATGGCCGCCATCATTGGTCCGTGTGTGGCCAATCCTACTGCTCTAGTTGTATCCATTAAATTACTTTCAAATACTTGCATTGGATCAAAGCTTAAATGTCAATTTTTTTTAAATGTCAAAGCATCATTAGGCTCTTACTCTAACTCTACTTACTCTAAAATCCTTTGTGTTCTTATGGTCTTATTCTTCGTAACTTCATTTTTTTTACAGATCGTGATTTCGTTCTTTTTTCGAGATTTGAGACTGAATACATAACCAGCTACCCACTGAAGTATTTCCGAACCGATTCGACCGAGGGTCCTTCAAAAAAAAGTACCAATTCTTAAAAGGCCGGCAACACATTGCGAGCTTTTTGTCTATGTGAGTGTCCATGGGCGGCGATATCACTTAACATTAGATGAGCCTATTGTTACATATAAAATAAAATAGATATGTGGTATCTCATAGAAAAGTTAATTTTTCTGATAAATAATTGTATTTTGGGCATAAATACCATAAAACCTGCTATGTTTATGCTTATGCTTGTTCGTTTTACTCTCTACACTAAGATCTCGCAATAGAAAATAACTATTAATTTGTTGTTATTGAATCCATCGATCAGCAGCAGTTATCAATAAATCATTTCTATCATACATCAGTGTGCTTAATGTTAACCATTTTAGCACGTTTCACTTTTTTATACAAACACGTTGATTCATTATCTCCAACACCTTTTCGAACGTGGACTATTTATTGAAGAACGAATGTTTTTTAAATGTCTATTGGAGAATAGCCGTATATCTCTCATTGGTCTAGACAATATAGTTTTACTATTTTGTCAAACGCTATTATAACTATTAATTTATATTTAATCACTATCTTTTTCCCTTGACTTTAATCACCTGGATATATAGCTCTCATAGAAATACATGCAGTTTAAACTAAACCGGACTCGCTATACAATTTGAATTAATTTTAAAAAAAATTTCAAGACAAGATATAATTTATGTTACTCAAGAATAATGTTACTTTTTTTTAGATAATTATCCAAAATTATCCATTATATTAGTTGAAACTTCACTACTTAACAATATTAGTAAAGTTGTGACATATAGTATCCAACAAAAATATCAAAATTTTGAATAATTTAAATCATACAGTTTGCCTTAAAACGATGTCATAATTTACCAAAGAATCGTATTAAATCGTAAAAAAACAGGTTTTTATTTAATATACGTCCGGTTTGATGTCGTGCTATTTTCGGATAATAATTTACCAGAATGCCTTTATTGCGAAGCTTGTCATTTTTTAGTATCTACTTATATGAATTCTTCATTTTGGAAATTCTTCAGAAGTGATATCTAGTGAAGGTAAAAGTTCAATAATGTTGCTTGTTGTTTTATCACGTAATACCAGTTTTGGGAATATGACAATTTAATTAATGTTTTTATATATTCTGCATTAATTATCAAGTGTGAAGTTACTCCTAACCTACAGAACAACTTAATAGGGATAAGAGATAGCAACAGTTAACATTTTTAAGTTACATGAAAACCTAAATAGGTTAGTTGTCGTTAAATAAAACGTAAATTAAAGTATATATAAATAGTGTGTTTGTTGTAATTTTGTGTATTTTTTTCAACTAGAGTCAGGTCTTTTTTTAGCCTCTATTTCGATAGCTCTTTACATACGAAAGTAGTCCGTACGGAGGTCATGTAAACTTCAATGCTGACTCGATATTACCTTAAATATTGATAAAATTTGATAAAATTACCCTTCGTTTACTTTAACGTTATCATATTTTTACGAATATCGTTACATTTCATGTAATCGAGATAAAATTTTGGGTAATGATTACTTTTAACAATAAAATATAGGTAGTTATTGGATTTACTCAAGTGGCAAACGGGTTATTCTGGTAACGCAGGTACAAATCGAGCCAAGAAAAATGTTAGAAGCTTGAAAAAACCTTACCTCGTCTTGAAATGTTCTATGAAGAGCATCCTTATTGTACTTCTGTTCGTTCAGCTTCAGTAGAGCTGAACACTGCCTCAACAGAGACACTCTTGCTTTCTCTTTCGCACTCTCCTCCTCCATGAAAGATTTCCGGTGTCCAGTTCTTGGGACTCCCAACAAGTCCTTAGAACCATTCTGTACCCTTTCATGATTCATCTCTAAGCATTTGGCTCCAATCTTATTTACGCGATTGTCAATATTTTCACTATCTACGTTTCCCCTCACAAATGTATCACTTTTCCCACCATTGGTTGTTTCAAACGAAGCGTTATCCGTAGGCATTTTGAATTACACTTAAAATTGTTTCATTATTTCACTAATTTTTGTTTGTGTCTAATATTCAAATTAAATTAAACTAAACGCTGTCGGGTCACTAATCGATCACGATCCATGTCAGTTTGATGAGATTAATCTTAATATTATGCGCATTATAAAGATTACATCGACTTATTCATAGATGAAATAGCTGTGGCATATTTTAAATAATTTTAATAAGTATGTATTATACCAAAAGTATTTTAGCTGTAAAGTTATGCCTACTTATACAAAATATTATATTATATATGTGGAATATTCAGTAGACGGTTCCTGTTACTTCTAATTTCCCCACAAATCAAATAGTTTGAGTTTTAGGCACTTTACCAAATAAATCTTTAAGTCGGTTAGGTCTTGCTTCCCATTCAAAAATATTAGAATTTATGATCTTTTTTGTTCTTTGCCGTAACATGTAAATTGCTTTGATTCTATATCTTTCAACATTTTCGCAAAACAATAATATTTCGTTTTATAAACAAGATATTAGAAATATTGTTGCGTAATTTTTGTAGACTATAAAGTAAATATTATAATAATTTAAACTATTTCTACATTAATTGCATTTATTGATAATATTTTATAAATATGGCACGTACTTAAAACAATTTTAATCTGCGACAATTACGAAATAAATTTTTTTTAGTTCAAATATTGTTAATTTCAGTTTTCACATATTATAAGATTTGTAGAATTACTTTACTCTAGTATGTATTTTATTTATTTAATTTAATATTATTTAATTTTATTTAATATATAAATCATAATCAATCATACTGTAAAGTCAGCCTTAAGCGAATTTGTTTTTACCCTAAAAGCAATCAAATAAGATATCATCAAACACTATTAATTACAAGTATAAAACAAATATTATGATTATTAATTGTGTCTCACTAATCTCAAACATCGACAAGCCCGCGCTGTTTGCCCTTTTAGGTAAAATTCAAACCTAATTTAAAGTCATATTAAATCAATTTTAAGATACTAAAATTATGACTTTTTTATCGCCTTAGATGCTTAATTAAAATTACTATTGTATTTTTGTCAAAACACAAATAATACTCGCAGGTATACACAGTAGCTTATAAATTTGATATTCGAAATTCGATTTACTTTCACTTTTAAAACAACGACACGCGAGTAAGCGCGTCTCGGCCACTTTTATCACTGAAGCTAGAAGCTTGTGAGCATG
Source organism: Pieris macdunnoughi (assembly GCA_905332375.1). Classification (NCBI taxonomy): domain Eukaryota; kingdom Metazoa; phylum Arthropoda; class Insecta; order Lepidoptera; family Pieridae; genus Pieris; species Pieris macdunnoughi. The sequence goes on along the minus strand of CAJOBZ010000080.1, from coordinate 255,398 downwards.
GCTGGATGGTGTAGATGTCTCAAATTCCCTTTGAAAGTATGTGATAGAAGTATGTGATAAGCAAAATAGTGGCGGCTTATCTACGGAGGTCCAAACCCGATATAATTTTATCAAGTATAAAAAGAAACCTTATGTTAAGCTTTTTACAAACGTTTTGCTGGAGCTTTTAGACATTTCGGTAGATACCTTTGCGTTATGTTACTAGCTAAAATACCAAATTCTTAATAATCCCTCTACCTTAACTCGTAAGTAATGCAGCTTCTTTACTTTTCATTACTTTCCTCTCTTGCTTTTAATCTGATTCGTAATAACGTTTCGAATTAATAATATAATTTTACGAAGTGATATCTTACAAGCAAAATAATTAAATGAGTGGCTTATCTGGCATATGTATCTAATGAGATAATTAAATCGATATAATAATTATCTGAGTGTAAGCTGTCACTCAAAATGTGTGGAGCGTGAATCCGATTCGATTTTGGGTGACGATGAATTTATTTATTTGGGAATACTTCAAAGTAGAAATCAAGTTGGTATGATAAATATAGGATGAATTTTGTAACCCCTTGAGGGGGAATACTTCATATAATCTTTACAGTAGATAGAAAATTTTAGTCAAAGGTAACTTTATTACAGCGAGCAGAATACTCTCTATTGACCTATTGGTAAGAGCGTGCGTATCTCAACCCAGAGGTCGCGTCTGAATCACGGCTGAGCACCTGAGGACTTTTCTTTCTATGTGCGCTGTTCGCACTCAGTCGATGAAGGAAAACATCGATGAAGGAGTGAGATTTTATTGCCAGTTCTTCTCTTCCGTTCTACGCCCTTGATTTGAGAACTAGCAGTAAATGTAAAATTAGAAGCATTTCATATATATTTTTGTTGACGTTCATAAGTGTACATAGTGACCTATATGAAAAAATGATATTGACTTGACTTGATTTGAAGTAATCCACCTACCTTAAACACACGCCGCCACTTTTTGGGTTTAAACCCACACAGACGAATGATGACCCACTTGCTTATTGCCAATAAAAATATCACGAAAAGGATCAGAAATCTGAGGCCAAGACCAAGTTTACCACTGTTTTTTAAAAATTTTACAGACCGACATACTAACTATACAGCAATATAAATAATGTATGTCTTAAATAATGCATTACAATGTTAAATAGCTCAGTAGGTACTGGTTTCGTCACCCATTCAACAAAAAAGGTCTCGACATATAAGTTTGATGCAAGCTGATCACGTAATCAAAGTTAATACAGTTTTGAAAATGAAATGTGCTTTCTTCATCTGTGGCATTTTATAACAGGTGTCTCAAAATAAAGTTTATATTTATTTAACGTTATGTGAAAATGTTAGACGAATTCTTGGTGCCTGAAATTCAAAACTTTCCTGGCTATAACCAAAGAACATGGTTCCAACACGACGGAGCAACGTCACACACATGCAATACGTCTCTGCCACGAGTTCGTGAAATTTTCTCAGGCAAATTGATCTCCAGAAGAGGTGACATAAATTGGCCTCCACGCAGACCTGATTTAACCCCTATGGATTTTTTCTTATGGGTTATCTTAAAACTAAAGTCTACGCCAATAAGCCGACTTCTCTGGCGCAATTTAAAGAAAATGTCCGTCACGAAATGGCAGCCATCACTGAGTCCACCTGCCGAGCCGACATAAGTAATTTTATTGTTCGATTAAATGAGTGCCGCGGCCGCGGGTCTACATTTGGACGGTATTATTTTTAAGAAATAAATTCCCAAAATGTGTACTTTTATAATGAATTAACACTTTTTTTATTAGTGTAACCCAGTGTTAAATTTTGCATGTATGAAACATGTTTTTTGAAATTAAATCGGGTTCTGAGAAGGCAATAGGCAAGTTTTGAGATATAACTAACTAATATTGGCCCGCGGGTGCACACGCTACTCAACAAGTTTCACAACATTTGGCAACTCAGTGGAGTGTACGTAAGATAATTACATTTTAATTTGTTGAATTTATTTGAACATTCATGTCATTGCCATTTCCTCTCGAAATATTGATTAATGAACTCGTTTTGCATATTGTAGGTGACAAGTTAACAACTAGGATTAAATTAATTACAATGAAAAGTAGATTCGGATAAGTGTTGTAAATCAACAAACAACAGCCTACTTCTAAATATTAGTCAGTCTCAGTAGGCTCAAGGGGCTCTTGAAGCAAGTTAACTTTTTTTTATAAATTGGGTCTCTGTTAAAAAAAACTAGTTTATACTGCTAAGAACACATTTATACAGATTAGTAGATATAGTTAATTAAGTTGACATAAACAATTTAAATGCTCAATCGATAAAATAAAACGTCTAAATATGTATATCTATAGGTATATCAACGAAGAAATATATCTTCGAAGAAACTTCGTATCATAATTTAAGCGATTTCTCAAAATTGAACTATACATTTATTATATATTTATCATTCTACTCAAACTTATTTTCACATAATTTAAATATTTTTAGATGAACCTATAAATTAACTTCGAGTTAAGTATTCAGTAGCAATGGCTTTCCAGTCGGTTGGGTCATCTTCTGGGTTTGGTTTTGATTTTCGTAATTTCTTAAGCAAACCCCAACCGTCTGCCTTCTCGGTCGAGGTAACGTAGTGGTTGTTGGGGTCTTGGACAATGGAGTAAGCCCCCAACGTAAGGCTCTGCACTAGACGGGCTGAAATCAGGGTCTGAAAATCGAAAAGACTATTACTACACGAACAATACTGCTGCCTACATGTATCATTAATCCTAATATCAAAAACTTAAGACACAAAAACACGAAATTCTGATTTAATATCAGCGCTTTTGAATACAGACATCAGACAGTCGTGAAATAATTATATTCATTCAAATATACATAACGTACATAAACGCATCGGATAACATCTTTATTGTTTTTCTTACTATTGAAAATATTGTTAAATATAGATTAGTTAGTTATTTTAAAACAAGATGGCGTCTTAATTTGTATCTTTAAAGCTTATTCAGGTAAAAACTAGATGTCTCTGTAATAAAGACTTTGCCTTACTTTAAGAAGGCGGTATTCGTCATCAGGTAATCTCCTGTTGACTGTGTATCCCGCTAGCACTAGGCCGCCCGAGCGAGGGTCTCCAGATAGCAGCATCACGTAGGTCATAGTGATGGCCAGCTCGAAGACATAGTAGCTGTACTGAATGTCACCAAAGTCCAGAACACCGGAAATGCGATAGTCGGATTTGCTGGAGAGTAACCAAATTAAGTTATATTATCAGATTCATTAACTGCGCTTTTGAATGCAACAATAATGAGATTGATAAGTATACTTTTATTAGAATACCTTCAGCGACATGAAATACCCAGTTTTAGTTTCAGGAATACGTTTCCAACAGGCAGATTTTGGGTTATTTCATAGATTGTAGCAATTTTATTAGTAGCCACGGAACCGAAAATATTTGTTTTTCTTTATAAAGCAAAGGGAAAATAAGCAAAAAGCTCATCTATTACGTAAATAGACTTTATTTTGTTGATAGACCTTAAATTTTTGTTTTTATCTTATTATTACGTTAATAAAGAGACATTTCTTGTATATAATTATCACATTATATATGACTAGGTATGACAGTAAATTGTTTTATAAGTATGTATAAAAAATTATCATAGTACCTAGAAGTTAGTACACATTTTGAAACAAGTTACCTACTTAATTAATTTATCATGAATTCTGACTGTCGTCTTAGTTTTAAATGTGGTTTATTAGAGCGACTATGATTTTTAGTTGTTGGTTTTACTTTTATTTTTAGTTATTAATAGTCTTGTCTGTTATTTTATTAGGTGGGATGGGACATGGGACTAACACATTTATGCATCTGTTTCGTTGTGGTTTTTGTGACTAGTCTGATCGCTTATTTACAAGAATTTTCCTTCAACGTAGGTCAGCGTAATAAGTGCACTTAAAAAGAAAAGTGCATTGCAAATCCAGTTTACAACCGAGGTTCGAACTGCTTTAGATATTGAAAGAAATTTATCAAAATTGGATACTGATAATACTTAATATTGGAGTACCAGCGCAGGTTAACCGTGGATACGGTTCTATAATTCCTATCATTCATATCACGAACTGTTAATTAAAAGCGTATTAGTTGATTCAATAACACCAAATGTAAAATCTATATACAGCGAACAATTTAAGTTTTCCTAAAAACCCACGCACAAAGAAAAGATATTTATATTAGCCAGGGAAAGCCAAGTGGAACCTTGGCTTACCTCAGAATAATTCCGTTTAGTATTTGTCTGCAAACCCTCGCAACGGTTGGTGCGAGGGTTTGCACTTTCCTATTACAAAAACTGTTTGATAAATTGTTGCGATAAATGTAACAATTTACATTTACGTCTTTTTTATAGCTTCATAACAAATGTTTCGGCTTGAAAAGGATTTTTGCTGATCGGGTTTTAGCCCCAAATCATCTTAAGGTGGAGATTATTTTGTAAAACCAATACCATAGTTACCTGTTTGGTACTTTGGAGGTGGCGAGGACGTTCATCTCGTTGATATCACCATGTATCACTCCCTTCTCTAGTTCATCTAGACGAGGAACTATGGCATATTTGAATTCTTCTATTACCTGATAAAAAATTGTGTCGGATTAAATATATCGATATTAACATTAATACGATCGTCGTTTTATATTTCTAATGAACTCTTAATATAACAAAAATATGTTAAGATGAGCATCTCTTCTCTTCTTTACTGAAGGTCTTGTGGCTGTCTTGAAAAACCCTAACCGATACGTCGACTAGCAGGACATTTGGGACCCATAATAATTGGTCAGATCCACGGGGAAATAATGTAAAAATATGAGCATAAAATATGTTATATATAAATTACCTCTTCAACCAAATCGAGCTTTTCAGTATCCTTGATGACGTATTTGAACTTTTCCAAATCCGGGACCTTGGTTAGCATCCACATGTGCTCACGGGAGACCAGACCCGAGTGGTTAAAGTTCTAAGGGACATTCAAATATTCTTTACTTGCAAATAAAATCATAAAGAATACATTAATGTTTGATTATCTGAGGCTTGAACGACAATTCAAATATCTTGGTGACATACACAGTACCTGTAATTTATTATCCAAATTAGCCACAAATTCTCCAAGTTGGTAGAACAGTGCCTCAGACGTAGGCACATCCTTCAACAGCTCGCCTGGTACGAACTCCAGTAGACGAACTGCGTGCTGCTTGCCACCGATGTTTTCCACCGAGTGTAAATGTCCGAAGACATTGCGCACGGGCTTTGGGCAAGTCACTGAACGCGTCACTGAAATAGAGATTGAGATGAGCCTAATAGCATTGTATAAGGATATTATGCCTTATTTCTTTGAATTATTATTCATATTGCAATTACAAAAGGTAAACAAGGTAAAAAGAATTGTGACAGTTAATAGTTATAGTCTGCGAGAAGACCTACTCGGTCAAGGAAACTAGTTAAGAATAGGTAATAAAATTTGAGAAAGATGTCAAGCGCACTAAACAAATATTAACTTGTTGAGTAATAGTAGGTATTCTTATTTCTGAAGTCGAGGTGAAGGCGCTAATTATTATTTCTCACGGCCATTTATTTTAGGTTATTTTTGAGGCATACAAAATAAGTAAGTTACACTTGTATGTAAAACATACATTCTGAGCTTATTAATTTGTGGAAATTGAGATCAATTGCCACCCCAAAGGCCTTCATTTCGAAAAAAAACATTATTAAGTATTTTTTTGTATTTCATAGTTATTTTCATTTTCATTTGAATTATTATAAATTATTAACTTTATTTATTTATAGGATTTAAATGCAAATTTTTGTAAATGTATATATTGAATGCAAAACTTACGTAAAAAGTTCATAATCTCATTCTGAGCTTCTACGAAGCTGACATTTTTAGAGTCCATAGAGTTCATGATTTTCAGAACATATCCAAAAGGCGAGTGGTTTGTAATTAGAGGATTCTTTACGTTTGGATCTTCGATAATCTTGTAATTCTTATCGTCGTAACCATTCATTTCGGTGAGTTCCAAAACCGATATACCATACAGCCTTTCCACCAGTAATTTGACCGCTTCATGGTCGACGGTAGGTCGAATAACCGTACCCGGTTGTAGTAATGTTGCTTCAGACATTTTACTGTAAAAATATGGTTATTTTTACATTCACCAAATTAATTAAATGAGAATGAGGCTGTACTACAATTTATTTATAAAACCTTCAGTATCTATTAATAGCTTAATCGACTTTGGCGAATTTAGTTATTATGGCTAACATTACCTAAGTAGTTTTCAATATTATGTTGGTTCGAAATTACACAGTTAAATAACAATATAACATTACTAATGTAAGGTAATTGGTTAGTCAATATTTAAGATTTGTTTAACTGAACCAAAATAGCAATGTTATCTTTTATCGTGATAAAAGTCATGCTAGGCCCTCTGGCGGACGATTTGTCAAACTCTCATCACATGATACGGAATGTTTTTACCATTAAAATTAAAATTTGTGAAAACAGTATTTTTACGAATAATCAACAAAAGATTTCAGGTCAGTTATTTCAAAATTGATAGTAAAAAAAACATTAACTTGAAAGGTTTTTTTTTTAGAAATAAATTTTTCTTGAAAACTGCTCGTTCAAGAGTAATCTTCAAAAATATTATAATTAAACTACAGTAACTTTTCTTAACATCACTTCATTAAATGATTATAAACATTATAATATTATAATATTTAGCTGAAATCTAACAATATTTCTATACAAGTAATGCCCATATATTAAAATCTAAATTATATATTCCTACTGATAAGAGTGTAACACTTATCCTAAATACAGAAAGCCACAAGTACCTCACTGCACTATCCACACAGAGAGTTAAGGTTGAACTGATGATACAAACAAGGCTCAACAACTAAACAAATTCATTACACCACTTGACTGATAAACGAGATGTGCCTATTACGTATCTCTAAGCAGATCGGTGTCTATTGTTCACTTACAGACTACTCTTTCCGTTATACGACTGACGAAAACACAGAAGAAATGTTAATATTAATTTTCTATGTATTTTATTCATTATTATTATTAGTTGGTAAAGATTGCAAATAATTTTAATCTATACTATTATCGTTTGAATGCATCGTTTCAGAATTAGCAATACTTTAATAAGTTTAAATCTAATAATAACTGAACCTGAAAATCTGAACGTAGAAGTGCCCCTTCTATGAATAAGCACAGCTTTATCACAGTTCATCAAAAATAGTTTATTTAAAGCACAAAGTCATAATTCACAATTGCTTGCAACCACCATCCTGTAAAATATTATATACTTAATATTATCAGGCAGAACTGAGAAAATTGTTTATGTGCGTAACTATGTGTTCCCACACAAACTCGCTGTAAAATATATCTAGATCCAGAATAAAAGTACTTGTTAGTAATATAAGATGAGTATCTCATTATGTTTCAATAAATAGAAGTGGCCTTTGCAACAAAAACTGAATAGATGCCAATAGCGAATTGTCACTCACAGGACACTCGTGATTGTACAATTCACACAATATAGTAACATATTTATAGGTCAACACTCTACACGCACTTGGTCTGATATTATTTTTGGTCATCTCAGTATTAACCATAAATTAATATTTTTTAGTTTATTTAATTTAATGAGTAGATATTTTTAATGTGTAAATTCGTTTAATAAAATGAGATTGTTTAAAATGATTAATTACTAAAAACGATTTAGGTAATACATTAATTGTTTCAAAAAATATTAAAAAGTGTTTTTTGACGGTGAATACCTAAATCTGCGATAGGCCAAGCTGTTGGATTATTTTATATATTTCTTATGAAATATATAGGTACTTTCAACTTACAACTCGCATCCTATGGAAGTTTTTCCGCGTGAAAACCTACTATACAGTCAATCAGTCTCATTTTGCAAAATAACTTATAACAGGCGCTTGGCTTATTCTTCAGATTTCAATTAAACAAATCTATAATGTTACTCGGAAATAAGTATCCGTTCAGTAGCTTTGGACAGTAGCTTGTAAACACTTACAGGCATTGAAATATTTTTTTAACAAAATTTCAATAACAATTGATATTCAGTAAAAGTTGAATAATCTTTTATCGTAATCGTGGCATTTTGATTGAGTTCTTGTATGTTTCCAGTACAATGCACTGCTTCAGGTTTCCTACCGTGACCTTCAATTTCTTTAAGATAACAAGATATTCAAAGTGACCGATAACGATTTACTCTAAGAAATCATATACATATTTAAAGTAAGGGAACTTAACTGTTTTATATAATTTAAGCGCCATCTATCCATTTTTCTGTAAACTGTCTCATAGACATTATGTTTTGTAATAAAACGTTGTATGTTTTTACCATAGATGGCGCTCAAACACAAATAAAGTCTAGTAACTGTATTATACTCCTTTGCTATTGGATAATAGGGGGCGTCACCTACAAATTCAAACATTAAATTTAAAGTAGTAAGCCAATTTCCTATATTTCCGCCATATTCATCTTTTGGACATACTGTCACTAATATGATGTTAACTTAAATATTATTGCCTCGGCAACTATCAATCCATTTATCTACTTTATCGTAAGGTCAATTCTTATCCTGTAAACTCCTAATGAGACCTGAAGTTTCAATTCAGAAACAATTCCTTCTGTTGTTTTGTCTGTTTCGCAAATCAAACCTCTTTTCCGGCTTTTGCGCCAGGTTCGTGAACCACTGGCAGCCCAATTGGCATTTTTGATTGACACAAGCATCAAATAAAATAAATAAATAAAATATGTTTATTATGGAACATAAGATACATGTATCACTTATTCCACGTCATGAATTTGTAGGCATCCCTACTCATCGGCAAAGAAGACAGAGGGTGTAGGCCGAGAGAAAAAGCCGGCGTAAAAAACTCTCGGTACTCTTTTAAAACATCAATTCATCCATATTTGTTTAAGAACCTTACGTGTTGCTTTTTACTTTATTTCTGTTTGAGTTTAAGGGTAGATAAGGTTCGTTTATAATTTATTTAGGTAAGTTTCAAATTTAGTGTCTCAATAATAATGATTTTAATAAAAAAACATTTTATCGTCTGCTTTAAAATATTTTGACCAGCGGTCCCGTGTGCAAAGGAATTCCCACTTTGTTTAAGCTAGTGGGGTTACTTTGCATAATACATATTATTAATAAATTTAAAAACAATTACGTAAAGTTAAGAGAAGAAGAGCTTTAATAGAGTTGTGATAGTGAATATCAGCTGGTTGTTTCATCTGATGTTAATTATGTCGTGAACATCGCGTTCAGACAATCAGACAAATAAATGTTACAATAGTTTTCAACTACGTTAGAACTTATACACTTGAATACCCAATTTAACATCAATTTGATTCTAATTAAATTTATCTCATTGAGATCCGGCAGTCAATTTAAAGAACAAAGTGGTTCAATTAGAGAGGCGTCGCCCGATGTGTTAATTAGTTTAGAATGGAATGCGACACTAATCTGTGGCACGCGGCCATCGCAGACTGACATTTATCGCTCTACACATTATTTGCGAAGAAACGCCGCGATTTGTTTCCATTTGACTGAATATCGTATGGCCCCTGGACAGAGGCGTCCACAGTGAGTGTCTATCGTTCTTTGCCATCTGCAGCTGTACGTCGCCAGGTTGCGTGGTATTATTGGAAACTCTTCAGAGTGTATGTATATGTATGGCCTATCAACTCGTGTTGCTTGATCTGCTGGCTAATCGGGATTTCGCGGCAGCGCTCCCAGACTTACTCGTTGGTGACATACCTAATCCGAATACCCAGGAATATGAGTGGTGTGAGTAAACAGCCTTGTTGAACACCCGCGTGCACTTGAATATCGTTTGAGATGAGGCCATCTTCGCCAATGTTAGAGAGTCGTGACTCCATCTTACCTTTATCGAAGTCAACATAGGTAAGATTACCTCCCTTTGCTATTCTGATGATACGAAGAGTGTTATGTGGTCGGTACACGAGCGATTAGGGCAGAAGACCACCTGTCCGAGATAAATTTGCAAAATAACCTTGGAAGGGAGGGGCTCTCGGAGCAAATTGATTGCTGAATTGGCTTAGAATTTAGATCACCTTTCTTGGGCATATAGGTAGGTAAGTAGTCAACTATAACTACAGAACCACAATATAACATTTCCGTTATAAAGTCAACCTGGTGCTTGGCTTAGCGGCCACTTCTCTAGCAATAATTGGAAACATGGTTAAAACAATAATTTACCAATTGCCACCATTTACATCTCAATATTCAATATAAAATTAAATATGTATATTTTCTACGTATATAAGTTGCTTTCTTTCCTTTTTCCAATTTTGTTAATTTAGTGAGTTAATTTAAAAAATTTAAACTAATAAATTAATATTTGAAAGCGCAAATTTGGCCCCACATGGAGTACTGCTCTCACCTCTGGGCGGCGGCTCCCCAGTACCAGCTCCTTCCACTTGACCGTATACAACGCAGAGCGGTTCGAATCGTCGACGACCAAACCCTCTCCGAGCGGCTTGATGCTTTGGCGTTGCGTAGAGATGTGGGGTCACTCTGCATCTTCTACCGCATTTACCATGGAGAGTGTTCAGTAGAGTTGTTCGGATTAATACCTGCAGCTGAGTTTCATCATCGGACGTCGAGGCAGAATACGAAATTCCACCTATCACCAATCTCCATTTTCGTTCTTATCACCTCGACGTCCGCCGTTCCACAACTGAGCGTTTTCAAGGCAGTTTTTGCCGCGCACCACCACTTTGTGGAACCAGCTGCCCACTGAAGTATTTCCGAACCAATTCAACTTAGGGTCCTTCAAGAAAAGAGCGTACCAATTCTTAAAAGGCCGGCAACGCACCCGCGAGACCTCTGGTATTGAGAGTGTCCATGGGCGGCGGTATCACTTAACATCAGGTGAGCCTCCTGCCCGTTTACCCACTGTTCTATAAAAATAAAAATAAATGTTAAAACGCCTGTTATATGTTGTGGCATAAGGTGACAGAGAGGGATCAGGAGGGTGGAAAAAAGATTTTAATTTGTACTTAATGTTGAAGAGGTGTGGCGGTGACAGCACTACGCGACCCTGATATTATTTAAATTACATTTTTGTGTGTTTGTTTATTAGCCGGGTAAAGGGTTTTGTGTTGGCAAATAAACGGGAACTGCCAATCAGTAATCAATTTAAGCGAGGGTGTATCAAGATTGACAATCAAAAATAATTGATCTTAAAAATCAGTACAATTTCCTTTAAGGTGGATTTATCATCTCTCGGTGATTAAAGACCGGTGGTCAAATAAACCATTTTTTTTGCCCAAACATTTTTAATTTATTTAGGTATATTATTAAGCAGTATTTGGCATAGTGGCTTTAGCGTGCGACTCTCATACCTGAGGTCGTAGGTTCAATACCCGGATGTGCATTAATGAACTTCTTTTTATATGCGCATTTAATATTCGCCATTCGAGGTTAAGGAAAACAACGTGAGGAAACCGGCTTGTATAAGGCCAAAAAAAGTTGACAGCGTGTGTCAGGCACAGGGGGCTGATCATCTACTTGCCAATTAGATTAACAAATGGTCATAAAACAGAACTCTGATACCCAGACCAAAAAAGGTAGCGCCACTGATAATTTCTTTATTTCTTAATTATTGTATCCTAGTAACCTATAGTTACAATATAAGTAATTTTATAAATGAAGATATGATATTTATATATTGTCGGTGCCAGCATGGAGCACCACGCTTATACCTAGGTATAGGAAAAACCACTACTCTTGGCGACAAAACTATTTAATCACCTGAACATTACATTTTAAAAAGACAATGCCCTCTAAATTATATAGTTTGTTGTTTGTTGTATTTCGACACTTTGCATGCTAATTGGACATAGTTAAAATTTTGAAAAGACAGGTGGTATGAGCAATGAGAAGCCTTTTTTCTTACCGCTGGGCCCTGAAAGCAAAGTTTAACTTCTATTTTGACTGGTATAATTAAAGAGCTGTAGAACCTTCGTAACAAAATGTCTTTACTCTGTAGAAGACCTATACGTAGGTACTTATGTAATTCTGTTGTAGGTCACACCTAGAATCAGGACAAATTATGTTCATTTCTATACCTATTATACGATAAATTATAACGATACGATTTCCGTCTTTCATCCCTCTCCACAATAAAACACTCAAATCAAAACAACCACAATCTTGTAAAGCTTCACAAAATAATTAAAAGAACACGAAACTGTACAACCAACGGAAGAACACAAAATTGGTATAGGAGAGAGATGACCTTATGTAAGTCAAAATGTGTTGGAAGAAGAGAGATGTATTGTCGAGTACAAAGCCAAGTAATTGTAGACAATGGTACTGAAAAAGACGTTCTTATAACAAGATCCTATCTTCGTACGTTTTGCCTGAGGACCTCAGCACCGACTTACTTACGCATCTCAAAAACTGAGAATACACTCTATTGCATTGTGATAAGGATCAGAATCCGCCAAACATCTGTTCATTTACGTTGGTAAAATGTACGCGACTTTGTGAACGCATTTGAAGCGTAAAACTAGATTTTGTCAAAGTATTATCGTCCGACGTTACTTGAACTCTGGTTGTGTAGATTATTCGTTTGTGGGGAGGTCAATACTCTGGTTTACTTGAGTCGCGTTTGATGTAAGTACTTCTTAATGTTTAATTTAATTGTTAGTTATGTCTTTTATCTTCTGATAAACAGAACAAACGTTTCTAGATTTTACACTCCGAATCAAAGGTACCATGCCATATCTACTATATTACATATATGGTTATACAGGGTGGCCAAAAAGTCGTGGATCAAACGCAAATAGGAGATAGATGAGGTCATCAGCTGCAAAATTTTGTTCTACGGGAGGTCTCTAAGCTCAACCCCTGCAGAGTAATACCTAATTAATTTTGCGTTTTATAATAAAATTGACTTTTTTTTACTAATTCTTATTAAAATTCGAAAAAATCTACATCCTGTATCTTTTTCATAATATCCACTAGATTAGTACTGGTGGGACACGGCCGATCGCCACATTATTTTTTTATTTCTATGTATTTGCTTTGATATAGTGCTAATTTAGATTCATTTATTTATATTTTTGCCAATTTTACTTATTTATTTACGCCGTGAATCATATATATCGTTTAGTACCTAAGTGTTTGTGCGTATCGTGAATTATTACTGATTTTATTTAAAGCAAAGTATATATGTGTTATTTATTTCGAGTCAAATTGAAGTAAAACTATATTGTATCAACAGCCACCGAACTATTCTTTGTACCTACTGTACCAATTTTGAAGATCAATATATATACGAAGGCTTCCAACTGTCGATTGCGATGGCGGTATACAAAATGTCAGTGAAAACGAATCAAGATCGTTTTGGAAATTAAAATTATCAATAAACAACCAAAAACGAAATCACGTTCACTATTTAGATTTTCTGATGCCTTTAATTCAAATCGTAAGTAAAAATAGCTTCCCCATCATCGTGGAACACTTATAGCTAAGGAATTTGTATAAAAATGCGAATATAAACGATATTATTGCACATCCAGGCCCTCGCCTGTACGTGATAGATGCGTCTTGGGAATAAGGGTTGTCTCGATTTGAACGTTTAAAACATTCGAAAATTATTATAGGTATTTATATTTTGCTAATTGTTTAGTTTATACAAGGGACGTAAACCTCGGTCGATTAGGTTCAATTATCGGCGGAACAATATTTGGCTTGGCTTAAAAGGTATCTTTTGGTCCATGACAAAATATTATCAATAACAGAAACAGAAATGTGTTTGCTCGTCGTTACTAAGGTTGACAAATATAATTATTTGTATTCCAATAAATAATTAACACAACTTTACATTTTTTTTAAATAATTGTGTCAGCCCTAAATAACCGAGTGACCCCAAGCTGTTAAAAAGAGATAAAAAAGTAATAAAACGCAATGCACAATAAAAAGCATGCGGAAGGGTTCTCCACAATGATCATCACTCCATCCAATATTGTCTCCTTATTTTGTAAAATTAAGATTTCCACAAACAAACTCGGTAGAGTCTAGTTTTGATTCCTCAATTCTTTACTCTGAAATGTAATACATACTCGTAGTTCCAAAGCAATACACCTTGATGTTATTTAAGAAAGAACGTAAGTACCTACTTCTTGCAGGCCTTTGGGTGTCACTTTACAGTACGTGAGCTTATTGCACGTTATTTCTATGTTCTATAAGATAATATAGAAACAACAAAATCCTGTAATTATAATTCTTTAATGAACCTTTGGGACTGTGTAAGAAGAAACATTTCTACCAACCGAGTGCCATCGCTTTTCTGTTGTTGGGTCAGTGGTTACCGCAACAATACACATATCTTGGCGTTCGTGATTACGTTTACCAGTCAAACAGAAATTATATCTGTTTCCGATTGATAGAAATAAAAAACATATTAAACATACTAACATAATTGATAGAAACAAAGAAGTGGATCTATCCCTAAGCCATACATTTCAGGCTTAGGTTTATAAGGTATATAGTGATCATAGTTGGTATATGCCTAATAATAAATATATATTTATAGGAACAAAAAGACTAGTTAGTCTAAAGTGAAATTGTGTGTGTATAGAGGTCGCTGTCGGCGCATCACAGATCACAGCAAGTCAAGTGGGCAGGCGCAAGTCTCAAGTGGCACAGGAACGAATTCTAACTGACCACGACAGGTGCGGAGTTTTAATAAATTCTTATAGAATATTTATCACCCAAATCAATCTAATTGCAACATTTTAACTGTAGTGCCTTATACTGGAGAACGAGAGAATAAAATTACGTCGGAATATGCTATTTCTAAAAAGGTTTATTATTTGAAATATCCGTGACGAATTCGGAGCAAGATGTTATTGTATTGTTACATAGGTATTGATGGAATGAACTATTATTATTAATAATTTAGGTACTTGCATTCCTCCCCATATCGAAAATGTCTATTGTATGTCATTTGTTTGAGGTTTGTGCGCACGCGTTACTAGCGACGGATTTCTGTAAGTCCGTCTCTGTATTGCCACCATGCTAGTATTTTGTTAGTCGGCAGCTTTGTTACTCCGAGCTAGACGCTCCCTCCCTCTCGCACGTCAGCCGCTAGACAAAGAGGTCCGTCGCGGGACACTTGCTGGCACAATATTTGAGTACTTCGCTACAATGCACTCAAAAAATTAATATTTGTACACTTTCAGCTCAGAACAGTTCGCTTTTTTGAATTCTTTACTTTTTTTAAAAGACAACTGTGACTGTCAACTGGTTTTGAAAATCCATTTAGTAAGTTCTTAACTTTTTGTCTGTACGTACAGAAATATTGCGTAAAAAATGCATAATATATGTTAAAGTAAACAATCAGACTTGTTCTCCTACGCAAGACCTTTAAAAACTTCCACACTAAATATTATACGAAATTTAATGGATGCAAATACGCGATTAGTTAAAACTATTTAAATAATGACTAGTAAATTGATGATTAATATTGATTTAATCAAGCGATTTACTGTAGTTCGTAGGATATATCTATTAAAAGTTGACCAACCGTTTGCTCAACGCTACGCGGATAGCGGCTACTTAAGAGTACGGATAGCAAACAATTTTAGTAATTTCCACTAAGAAACACTTCTATTTATTCGTTATATACAAAAGTAAATTAGAAGAGGTTGCTTTTCAGTGATATGGCCGGCTATCAACTATTTCCTAGTCGTTTCGTATAATATGTAATTGAACGGTTATTAAAAAAAGGGGTCGCTGCTATGTTCTGTATTTTTAAAACAACAACTGTATTACTATATACTAGTATTCTTGTTACCATCTAGTAATGTTTCCGTTAGATTTAAACCCAAACTCAAAACAACTTTATTCATATAGGTAAACACTCTATGAACGTCAACATAAAAATGCTTAATTTACATTTACTACCAGTTCGCAAGTCAAGGTCGTAGAGCGGGCAAGAAGTGGCAAGAAATCCTCCGCCACTCTTTTTAATCTCCAAGTTTTGAGTCATAAAAATTGTTTAAACTGGAGCAAATCAATCCCAAGGATTATGATCATTTAAATAATCGTCATATTTAAACACTACACTTGATACAAGTTCACGTGTGGTAAAGACCATACTTATATTCAAACAGACAGTTTAAAAATTAAGTTCATTCTCAATTCTCATCTTCCGACTTTGTTGGTTATCTTTGCTTAGCTTAAATTACGTCTTCTTAGAAAATTAATCTACTGTCTGTATGAAATTTGAGAAAATTTTTAATACGTTGTCAAACTGGAAAACACATTAGATGAATTAAGTGTGTACACACAAGTTCACAGACTAACGCACAAGCATTTTGTTATTCTAGCGAGTGACGCAACTAATCCCAACTTTATTTCATTAGCATTTTAAAATTTAAACAAGTACAGTCATCAGGAACTTCATTTTTCTACCTGAAACTAATAGACATTATTGCATAAGATTTAAAACAGACCGCTATGAAATGGTAAACGCGTAATCAACATTTTTAATACAATGATATTTTGGTCTCAATAATTCAATACCAAAGCATTTCTTATGAACATTTGGGTACATAAGTGTATAGATAAAGGGCCTTCCTACAGTTTTTATAAGAAACATAAATACAGCGAAAGAATTGTTGCCCGCGTCTGTCCGTTGCGAGGTAACACGATCGGTTCTCCGGTTGATCACCTAGCGGCGACTATTTGTCCTCCATATTTGTCCACTACCCATACATACAATATTTAAACTTTTAGAAACTCTCATTTCGATTTTTACTACGCACGTACATTTTACAAAATAAATATTTGGTTTAGAAAATCACTTTTGTGCCAAAGTATGTCTTGATTAAAATTTATAACGATTTTAGAATATACGGTTTCTATTTTTCGTCTTTATAATTTTTTCTAAACTATTTATACTCTCACAACTAAAAATACCTGCCCATTACCCCAACCCCACAAGTTGCGGAAACTAACTTTCTCCTCAATTAGACTATTCTCGAAATCCTTTTTATAGCTTTAAAGTGAAGTAAAAAATAGGTTTGATAGAGTTTTAATAGTAATGACAACGGGTTACTGTCATTTAATACTACACAACTTCAGCTGGTAACCGCAATATTAATTGTTCATTAAAAAAAACTAAAATCAGTCAAGGCAGTTATATTTTTGACGGTCTCGAGTTCTGCATACAATTGTATTGTAAATTATATAGTTTTAGTATAGTCATGATTATCAATATTAGAAATGATAACATAAATAAAAAATATTTAAAAATTAAATATGCTTTAAGGAATCTACGGTTGAGGTATAAGAAAGAGAAACAAATTGAATCAAAGACCTATCAAATTGTCAAAGAAACAAAAACAAAGTTCTTCGAACAAAATCTACGCTAATTACATAAACATTACAATTAGCAATGTTTCAGTTATGTTAGAAAACCTCACATGTTCAATTATATTTCATAAGGATCTCTAGAACACTTAAATCATTCAATGAAAACTTCAACATAATAGCAGGTAAAAATTTATAGCCACTGCACGTTGAACCGCAAGAAAGCTCATAAGCTTCGTTTCCTCGAACAAAAATGACCGAGCTTAGAGATTCGGGAGTTCTAGACAAATTGGTAGCGTTCGAAACTAAAGACATATCAATTACTTATTGTTGAGAAATTATTGCAGAATCGACTGAATAAAAACTTTTTATTATAACCTTTGTGCTAGCATTTTATTTATATTTGTATTCTTTAGTATAATGGTATAAAGCCCATTTTTATTTTGTATTTATTGTGCGTGGGAGATAGCTTTAGGGTTTCTATATTGTTTGTTATTTTAATTTCTTTTTGTGGTGATTTCTATTCAAGATTGACATGTGACTGGTAATTTGGTTTTCAATACATTTGCGTACTCGGGATAAACTGGATATTACTTAAAGGGTTATCAAAATGTATTGTCTAGGTCGTAGTTATGTGGTATCGTATAATTCCTTTTTGTATTTAGCTTCCGTTATTTTGTAGTCTTAAGCCCAATTAAGTTAACGTAAAAATACAAATTATCATTAAATAATATATAGTAAGAAAAATGAAGTGGTTTACAAATTATAAAGAGACTTCACAGTTCACACAATTCCGGGTAGCAATTAAAAAGTGAGTAAGTTTTTGCACACAGTAACCAAAGAGGATCTAACATACAAAAGGCTTCCCAAAGATGAAGTGAAGCATCAAATCCAATTGTATCGACCTGTGCCTCTATAATTGCGGTGGCAGGTTGTTTGCACAATTTACAATTTCACGCCGCATCAATCCCAAGACCAGTGTTCGCTTTGACATCATTTGTATTGATTCCGTGAAGTCCTGGGCGGATTATTGACACCAACAAAATTATGAAAGAGATTTTGCAACTTTTTATAAATGGCAAAGTACTACGTTCAGCTACGGTCTATTAATATTGTCTTATTTAACGTATTGTTAACCCAAGAGTAATTTATTAATGCGTCGATATTCCTGAATTGTAACTGTATAGGTATCTTTTATAACAATAATGGCGTTGGTTTAAGAGTTCAATGAATAAACAATTGCGGTTAACAATTACCAGCTCTAAACATACTCCAAAACAAACAATTGTACTATTCTTAGCAACACAATGACTAAGGACTGTTATACGTAACACAAAAGTCACGAACAGTTAAATGTCAATTAGCGGTTTAAAGCGCCCTTAAAACTTTTAACCACGCCCCGAACAATTACACAATAAACGATCGTTAAACAAATTAAAAAGATTTGACTTTAAACTATAATTATATCGACTCTATTTCAAGGAAATAATTGTTAATTTCGAGCGTAATTTTTGAGGGGTTTTTGGGGGGAAATTAGTTCGTACGATAACAATAATCACTGAGGGTTTTACAAAGGAAATAATAAAACAATTACCTAAGTGCAGAGTCAATGGATATCGTGTGGCGTAGTTATTGTATTTTCTATCGATTTTTTCATTGTTCGAAGTGATTTTCAATTGGTAGGGTATTAGTTGGGCGCTTACGACGAACATTTGCCCCAGCATTTACATAACAGCTATTATATAGACATGTTTAGGGGATGAATTCATACGAATCCTTCCAAATAACATGTACAATAATTTTAAAATAATATGTAAATTTTTTATTTTGTAAATATTTAAGTTTTGAAGGTATTAAGATACCACTCAAATGAGTTAATGAATGTATTTATTTTCTAAATAAAAAAGGGTTTTTGAATCTTACTATACTTAACCAAATGGAATTATTTAATTTAATAACCCACAATTTTTAACCCGTATCGTAAAAGATATCTTATTGTATCTAAGTTTAAACCACTTGTAACCACCTGCAAAGCCTTTAACGTGGGAGAGATTAAAGATATAACTGTGCCTCTCTTTCAGATCATTGGAAGAGAAAAGAGACACAAAACAGATGACAATCAATTATTGTGCAATAACCCGCGAAACCTTTGTAACCGAAGATTCTTATCTGCGGTAGGATAAAGGTTATTGTTACAGATTATTGGCAACTTACACTGTTATTTTGCGTTTTTTGTTGTATTGATCGCTGAGTATTGCCCAAACCTTCGATTTTCTAGCGTTTGAATAAGTTTGAACGTCATACATTGAGTTAAAGGTAAATATTTTTGAATAAATACAAAAATATGTATTACTATACTTACGTATACAATAATGTTTTGCCACATTTGTCGTATGAAGAATTATTTTCAATAACATGCTAGTAACTAATGCGTACCTGGGCCATGTGATGTGCCATGAACGCTACCACCTCCTTCAATTAAATATAATGGGTAAACGGCGTGTTTCTGGAAGGAAAGAATCATGTCTTCGTAACGTTAGGGAGTGGACGGGTATTGCGATTGCGGAAGAGTTGCTGCATCTGGCACAGGACAAGACACGCTTCAAGATACTGACGGCCAACCTCCAGTAATGGAGAGGCACTAAAAGAAGAAGAACTGGTACTAGACCAGATAATCTATGTCATCCATCGTAATAATGAACTTTTTGCCAGTTTTAGCTAAAAGATTCTTGAATTTCGCCTTAGTGGATGTTTTTGTCTAATACGAACAAGCTAATCGCTTTATTTCAATTCAATCGTTTTTTTAGGTATGTAAGAACAAAGACAAGTAAAGCTGCTTCAAGAAATTGTAGAATTTTGTTTCTGAATGTTTAACGCCAATTCTATAGAACTTCTAACAATTGTACTTATATCGACTCCGCGATCGTCTGTATAATAATAATAGTAGGTATATCATTCACTTCAATTCATTATTTATTTCCATAGTAGCTGACCCGGCGAACTTTGTTCTGCCTTAGAAGCAATAAATGAGCCGATTTTGTATTTTATAAAAAAAAATATTTGGATAATAAATCTGTATAGAAAAGAAGGAACCGCCGAAATGTGTCAGAAGATATTTTACATAAAATTCGTGTCAGTTCAAGAAATACCGATCTCGAGACGAATGAGGAGATCCATAATCGGGATCTCTTGATCGAAGACATGTGTTACCTCATGCGCTGGTAGTTTATTAGCCAGGTTAGGAATGCCAGAGCCAAATCGTGAAATGAATGACGTTTCAATCGAGAATTGGAACGGGAACGTGAATATGATCACCAGGTATTAAATTTAGTAGTTCAAACGAATGGAAGTTTATGATGAATTAATGAGGGCAATTGATGATTATGGAAATATTTATTAGTTGGTAGTACCTACTGGTGGTAAATTCTGTAAACTACCCTTCTCTCGTAAATTCCACATTATTAATAGCCCAGCGGACAATTAGAAACTGTCATTAAATAACGTACCACACGCTTTTTGCTTACATGAGTTTATTATAAATCAAATCCTATGCGATGCTTTAATCTGCATGTACTCATGTTGATATTTTTCACAATAGTATTATGAGTTTAAAAAGATTATTCGCGGTACAGACTTGCAACCTGAATACCTTAGTTTTGTCATTAAGTTTAATATAGGTACTGAAACTGAAGCTTCCACAATTGTTGTTTAGTGTGTTATAACTGTATGTATTTAACCAATCTGTTTTCTGTTTCTGTACCTTAAATGTAAAAAAAAACTAATTCAAAGTTTAGGAATTTTAGAAATTAGGCGACTATACGGGAATTGAAAAAAATGTGTATATCTAAACTCAAACTCAAACTCAAAATATCTTTATTCAAGTGGGTACCTAACCAAGTACACTTTTGAATTGTCAAGTTAAATTAAATGTAAAAACTAATAATAATTAGTTTAGATATTATACATATTTTTTAAAATATTTATTTTTCTATTTCTTAATAATTTTTTTTATTTACTACTTGCTTTTACACAAGACTTCTGTACTTACTGCAAATTTTTACTTTTATTATTTTTTAATTATTACATTATTATTCTTTTTTTGCGAGTGAGTCGGAAACTAGCTGTTGTGGTCTCTAGCAGAATTACCAGCGCTGTGGAACTGTCTGCTCGTCAGCATTATCCATTATGCAGGGCCAGTTACAACCAACAACCACAACATTTCTTTATTTTTTATTATTATTATTTGTGTGTGTGTTTCGTTAGTAATAAGTCTTATGTCTATGTCTATTTCACAATGGCTGTATAATGTATATAGTTATTAAATGTACACGCGGACAAACGATTTCAACTCGATCCGATGTCTTATATTGGATACGTAATAGCAATTATTCAACTCCGCGATAGGTATTTCGTATTCCGCGTTATATGTAGTATAAAGCGGCAATAAACATACAACAGCTCGTATTTCCGTACATTTGCATCGACACGGATTGTGTGTCGATTAACTGGCAATACTTCTGCATATCATATTTATGTGCGACTGGTACGAAGCCATGGAAGCGGCTCCTCAAATACACCGACGTAGCAAATATCATTCAGTGGGCATTTCATAGATTAGTTTATATTGCAAGTGCAGTTTGAAACACGATATTACTGAGACTAAAATCCTCCTACGCATGCACATGGGCAGGCTGTTCACCTTTTTGTAGGGTGTAACAGCAGTTGAGTTTACGCTTCAGACTACCTCAATAAAGATAAAACAGGCCCAATACAATTATTTAAATCTACTTTGTTTTAAATATAAAATTCTTGAGTAAAATAAATCTAGATAAAGCCACGTCCACACAGAGCTACCCTACCGCTGTCAGCGACACTCACTCAGTAATTATTTTTATTATTGCCTCCCCCCCTTCAGCCGATGGCACCCCTCTCACCCCTTATGGCCACAATATTTTATTTTTACTTGATCGATGTGTGCTCGTAATTAATTTATTTTCATTCGTTGCGTATGAAAATATATGTTGTTGTGAAAATATGAATTAATATGTATATTATTTAATCATGCTTAAGTTAATAAAATATCTTCTTTCTTTATAGAACGAGGGGCAAACGGGCAGGTGGTTCACCTAACGTAATACCGCCGCACGTGGACACTCTCAATACTCGCTCGCGAGTGCGTTGCCGGCCTTTTAAGAATTAGAACGCGCTTTTCTTGAAGGACCGAGTGGAATTGGTTTGTAAATACTTCAGGCAGCTGGTTCCACATGGTGGAGGTGCGCGGCAAAAACTTCCTTAAAAACGCTCAGTTGTGGAACGTCTAGGTGATACGGGTGGAATTTCGTATTCTGCCTCTACGTCTACCTAAAGAAATAACTATGGATGCCTTTACCTACTTTACCCAACGATTGGAAACAGTCGCAATAAGAAGTGTTATCAGAAACATAATAATAATATTATGTTTAAATTAAAGTTTAAGTTTTAATATATAAATATTAAAACTTGACATATAATGCGATGTTAGACTATTAAATATGGCGTTATTTAATTCGGAAAACTTATTACTCAAAGTTGTACATAAGATCTAACGTATCATGAAACAGATTAACCTCAATAAACGATTAATAGTCAGTGTATATATGTATTTAAAAAAAACATTAACGGGTTTATCTATAAACAAACCTTTCAAGTTAAAAATAAGGTTGATTCAAATGTCGCACCATTCCTCGTTTTAACTGACTACTCAATATTCCAAACTTAATAATAGCACAGGCTGTCTCTGTCTAACAATAGATATCGTATATTTCTATCTCATTCGAGGCAAGTTATTGTAATAGTGAGAGTTCGGTAAAAAGTATTGAATTATGGCGTCGGGAGAGTTTTATGCAAAGAAACGGTTTCAAATATAAAATAGTGTTTTATTACAACACTAATCATAATAGGAGGAAAGTGCTTGAGCAAGCACTTGTCACAAGATTGATTCCAGGTGTACCAATAATTGTTTCGGGTCTGGAAAAGATGTTTAAATTCTTGCCTTGTCTTCAAAAAGTCGTCTCCCATAGTATAAAAAGGAATGTTCTGATGTTTGCAATTAAGTATATTTGTTGTCCAATTATTTAACGTAGTACGATCAAAAGTGCAGTTCAGGTAATGTTGTATATTGTGTTACATAAGCATAAACTTGAATGGCTTCTCATTCAGCTATCAGCACTTATTTTATACTGGTGTTATTTTAATAAAATTATCCTAATAAATTCCAGTTTGTATGCATAATATTGTTCCTATTGCAGAGTCCATAGCAGAGCGTAGCACTCCGTAGCAGTTCGTAGCGCTTGTAGTAAACCCGACAGTGTTTGAATTTGAATTATACATAAAGTTGCCCAATAACTTGCACTCCGAGCCCATTGTAGTGATAGGGTTGCCTCCACATTTTAATTAAATTAAAGGCCAACGAAATCAAACGTTTTAGATTAATTTTAGTGTTTTGGTTCTTTATTCTTAATTACTATTATTATTGTGTACAGATTAAGTTAACACGATCACAGAGAAGCACCACTTACACGTGTCTTGCGCATATTAAATATCATTGCTTGACAGAAGGATATATTTATATGCACACTAGCTGAATTCACAAGAACTGCATTATTTATAATTAGTTATAAAAAGGTTAAGGTTTTAAGTTTTAACATGTTTTGTTTATGTTGTGTTTTGTTGAATTTTTATATAAATATATAAGTAAAATAAATAAACAAATAAATGATATGTTTATTGGGAAAAATATTTAAAATTGTATTTAATGTCGTAAGGGAAAATATAGAACTCAAGAATAAAGTGTCTTCCCACTTAATACAGACAATAAGAAGTGTTATAGTATACTTTCTTAATAATAGCCTTATTAGAAAATTAGGTAAGACTTAAATTACTCATTAGTTACTTAGTATTTAATATTCAATTATTTTTCGAACACCATAAACAAATTATTCATGGCATGATATTCATTTAATGGTTTTAATATGCAGAATAACTATTCAAAATCATAGTAGGAATTATCATACGGGATGAATAATAACTTTTTTTATTGCTGTTATACTGAAGGTTTTTATAAACTTATGGGTGTCGCCTGGCAAAGTTCTCTTGCTTAATTAAGATGTTGCTCGTGTGGTGAAGGTAAACGTTGCGAGGAAAGCACCACATCACCAATCGACGAAGGTTTCTTATCAAGGATGATACAGTAGTTTAAGACCGGAACATTTCACTAAAATATATCAAGGTATGTACTGTATGAGGGCTTATTTATTGTTTAAAGATCAATAGTCATCAAAGCATTCTTTGTGGTAGAAAGAATATTCTTTTATATGTATATATAACTAATTTTCATTTTTAAAATTAATTAAAATGTAATTCATTTCCCACAAATACAATTGAAATGGAACGTATAATCTGATTATTTATATTCCCACAAACACACTAACCCATTTCACCACCCCTTCCGGTGTTTCGCCGTCACGTGGCTGACCCGTGACGATCAAAATTTAAAACTCATGAATACAAATCCTACCACAGCTTAAAAAGAAATGTGTGTCCTATGTAGAACACGTATGGGCTATTTTAGTTTAGGTTTATTAATTGTTTGAAAATAGTTCAATATAGTTTTAAATGTTACGCTATTTTAGACTGTAATAAGTTGAGATAAATAGTACTTTAATATGATAAATGCTTCAGGTCTTTTAGGGGTTTAAATTATTTGGTTAAACTAATCTCTGGTTGGGCACTTATGAGTTACACGCTCATGTCATTTGCAGTTTCTTTGATTTTTGATTCGTAAACCAGGATTATCTAGTTGCAATTGCTTTTAGATTTTATTTAAAAAATAGTTTACAATTAATTTCAACTGTGGAAGTTTTAATTACAGATATTTAAAAATACAATAGGTATAGACAATCGAAAACTAAAGGAAATCTAAACATAATATTTTAACATTACACGTTATACGTAAGCTCTGTTGTGGAAAGCGGGATGCTAGTTGTAACAGAAAATAACAAGCATTTTTTACTCTGATAAGTTGACTCCAAATACAGTAGAACCTCGATAACTCAAACCTCGGTAACTTAAAAACCTCTATAACTTCAAAAAATAATATGTTCCCTTCCCATCAGAGCCAAAAAACCTCCATAACTTAAAATACGCAACCTCTGTAACTTAAATAAGTAATCTCTGAATTGGCCCTCAGTAACTTAAAGAAATGTTTCCACAACCTCTATAACATAAAATTGTTTGTCAATGAGTCATTTTGAAAAAGTGTGCAAATCAAAAGTTTTCGGTTTTAACAACTGTAAGATCATTTATAGAGCAGTGTAGCAACATAAAAGATAATGTATTCTCTTCTCAATTTGTCATTGAAAATCAAATCGATTTAGAAACTGTGAATTGTTTAAAACAAAAGAAAATCACAGACTTTTTTAAGTAGACTAAACCTTTAATTGTTGTTAAATAAATAGGATTATTTAAATTTCTGTATTTTATTGAACTAACCCTTCTGACGTATTCGAGTAAAAATAGGAATAAGGGTACATACATACACATGTACATACCTACCTCTATATTAACCTATCCCTAACATAGACCCTTGATAACTTAAAACCTCTATAACTTAAAATATTTTGTGTTTCCCTTGGACTTTAACTTATCGAGTTTCTACTGTATATTTATTTATAGCAGTTATAAAATTAATGAGATGGACCTATGATCTCCCCCATATTTGTGTTTCGAAGGCTCAGGTACACGGATATATTTGGAAATTATTGAGTTGGATCAGGGTGGTTGACGGAAACTAATGAATTATATTTCTGGATAATTTCATCAACTTTGTTAAGCCAGCAGAGCAAGAACCAGTCATAATTTACACGTGAATATCACTGTGGTAAAAAGAAATCAAGCGAAATTCTTAAAAGTAATATCTAAGTATATAAAATTCCTAATTCTCAATATGCTGAACAAACCTTTAACAAATAGAAAACTAGTTTTCAATTCCAAGTATTCCTTAGTTGCCCCAATCACGGAGTAGGTAATAGTCACTTATTTCTATTCTTTACTATTTCTTATCAATGTTTACAAGCATCTGTCACAGATTTGTCCAAACTTCATATAATGTTAATAGTACCTCATTCGAACAGTACACCTGCATTTCCTTAGTGCCGAACAAGGAAGCTTCCATAGCCAAGAAACATAAATCATTTTCAACTAGTCCGCCGCACCCCTATAACACAAAATAGGTCACTAAACTGTAATTATAAGTATAAATTTTATTTGAATAATTTATTAAATCATCTGTGCTTACTCGTAAAAAGATGCTTCTTGAATTCCTTTATACACGGGTAGTATATTATATATCTAATAATTATTTCTACCTTGATTTCATCTTGATACTACGAAAAGTGTGTGTTCCGATTTCACAATGTCTATTGCTCATAGATATTAAACATTTGTTTTTCCTATTATTGTTTATTATTATAATTTAAGCATTACAAACAATTTGTAAAACAACAAACCTTGGCCATTTAAATGTGACACAGAGCCAGTTCTTCTCGTCAGTTCTGTTGACTTGAGAACTGGCCGTTATATAAATTTAGAAACAATAATGGTTTTATTAACATTCATATGTACACTACATAACCTACATGATTAAATGATATTTTAATTAGATTTGCTAAATACTTCTTCTAATATGTCTGAGTTCGTATTCAAGAGTTCTCAAAATCAATTATCGATAGCGAATCAGTTGTCTCTTGTTACCCCTATGTCTGTGTTCAACTATTAAACAAAGGGCCGATTCTGGACCATCATTTGCAAGCACTATCGGCTACTATAGTGCTTACAAATAGTAAGTACTAAGTGCTTATAAATTTCGTTAAAATTGTCTAAGAATAATATAGCTATCGTACTGATATAATACGTGTTGGATTTATTCATTCCACTGTATGCTCGCAGCCATTCCCGCTTAAAGTGAACATATTTGCTCCTTTGAGCTTTAAGGGCCTATTAAGGAATTATTTTAATCGAGTAAA
This sequence comes from Pieris macdunnoughi, assembly GCA_905332375.1. Lineage (NCBI taxonomy): Eukaryota > Metazoa > Arthropoda > Insecta > Lepidoptera > Pieridae > Pieris > Pieris macdunnoughi. The sequence continues at coordinate 227,881 of CAJOBZ010000080.1, read as the reverse complement.
AAACACTGTTCATGTTTCCATCGTTTGTCCGTCTTTGTTTGTTGTGTCCATCGTTAAATTTAACTTGTGCTCACCATCTTGCCGTCAACTTAACGTCAGTATCGGCAATCGGTGCTCAATGTCGGGCAGAGTATGTCGGCGAGTGTAGGCCTGTCACCGGATAGCCTTTGAGAAGGCTATTACTAAGGCTATGTCTAGATTTGAACTATCGGACGCCTATTTATTTTCGAGCCGCTCTTGGTTATGAGGGCTTGGTTACGACGTGTAGATTAAAAATTAGGTACAAATTAAATAGTTAAATGAAATCGCGGGCTTAATTAAAATAACAATATATTTATGTTTATTATAGTTACATAATGAAGCAAGATGAACAATAGAGATGTTTTTAATACTAATAATATTACTATAGCAAAAGATATGACATGTAACAATATATCTAGCATGTTGTCTCGGAGCCAATTAGTAGATGTGGTTAGCAATAAGTAGCTTGTAAATCGCTAAGTGCCCGGTTTCAATGTACTTATTTTATTTTAGAATTACGAATAGTACCGTACAATTATATATAAAAGTGTATTTTAGAGTATCTATGCAATAATCTTCCAGGCATAGTTATTACCTACCACTATTCTGATACAGATAAATTAGTAAATAAATAATTATTAAAATTGTAATGTAACAGTTTTTTTCTTGTATATGAACAACTGTGGTACATAATAATTACTGCCCAGCTCGATATTTTTGTAGATACGATTTTGCATAAACTATAATCTAGAATAGGTAGTGCGCTGACCTGGAGGTGCATTGGCGTCCCTTGAGCATAACACGAGCCTACCAAGGCTTCATTTCATGATAACTCGTCTCAGTTTGGAAACATGTATAGCCTATATGGGTAGTTCCACAAAATTATAGTAATGCCTTGTAAACGCCTTAATACCAGACGTCGAGGCAATAAGGATATCTATTAATTTAAAAAAAGTTGAATAAAATGCTACGATTGAACAATTACTGTTGCAATAAAACAAATATTGACATAATGATGTATTTATTGAGCGAATGTTTATACAATTACCAGCTATGTATAAGGTACTTATTAAAATTACTACGAGATTACATTTGCACTATTTACATTATACACTACTGAACACTAATCATATGAGTATTTCTTATTATATTACTCTAATAGTTATATAGTTCTTGTATTTTATAATTAATTACTAACAAGTGCGAAGTCCAATTGCTATATAATCTTTTGTAAAAATGTTTAAGAACTAAATGAAGTAATAATATAATATGTGTTTTAAAGTCGTTTAAAATAGCAGATAGAAGGATAATATTATTTTAAACATTGTTTTAGTATTTTAATTACCTACTATTTCTAAATATTTATCTAACTACGTAAAAATTATGTTAGGTGAATTACATCAAAATGTGAATATTGTTTCATATTTGTACAATATTTACATATTCATTTATCATACGTGTGCCGGAACTCGGAAGTGAATCTAACGTTTCGTAATAGTTAAATGGAAGGAACAAGTGTCCCAAAAGAAATTATTTAGGAAAATACATCGACATATTTAGTAATTCATTACATCGGTTCTATGTTAATTTTTATAAATATCTTGTATTTAAATTAACGTTATTTTTAACTTACTTAACATTTATACTTGTTCATTGGTTTTATGAAAAAAGTAAAATAACTAAATATTTAGTCCGAGAATTCAATTTTTATTGAAATTCAATAAAACCCCCTTGCGCCAGTATTTCACTAATTTGAAAAGTCACAATTTTATGAAAAGCGTATCTAATATTTCTTGTTATGTTTAGTTGAGTGTAGGCCAAAACGATTGACATAGGTTTTATACGGGTGACTTCAATGTTTGTAATATCACGAAACCTATAATAATTACGTATACATAAGGTATTTATTTTTACATAACCAATACGTTTGACGCAGTTGATATTGTGACGTAACATTAAATATGAATAATTAAACATATTAGGCAAACACATAACATAAATATTGTGTAAATTTTAATTTGTGGAAAAAAACACTGTCCCATTTAGCATGAGATTTATTTTGGATAAGTCAATTGAACTCTACAAATAAACACGTTTTTTCATATATCCCTGCTAGGGTATTTTTTTTATATTTATCAAATTACATGAAATACAATTTTATGACAAACTCTATACAAAAGACTTATTTGGTTAATAAACGTGTGTCGTGTTATATGGATTTTATTACCGCGTATGAAAGCACGATTTGCTATTAAAAGATTCTTAGAATACTCGTCTATGAAACTTTAGAATTAACTGAATTTTCAGAGTAAAGAGATGGTTGTGGCGGTTTACTGCAGAATAACAATTGCAAACTCGTTATAATTTGTAAGTATCGCTTTCTAAACAATTAAGTCCAATCATAATACAGAAATGACAATTATTAATTTAATAATAACGTATACTTAGTTAAATCTTAATCAATAAATTCTACTATAATTATTTTAATTCTGTAGTTATATTTACAATTGTTAATTTAATACCTATATCACCTAAGTTTTTATTTTTTATCTTAATAACTTCATTTATACAATGTAAGAAAGAAATCTTACATAACTACTGTTGTAGCAAAAAAAATATCAGTAATTTAATAATTCGTCAAAAGCATCTTTTTTACTTTCAAAATAATTAAATACGAAGTAATATTATTTCCTTAAAAGGATATTAAAGATACTATTGATATATTACAACTTTAATGAACGTGTCTCCTAAGCTATTTATTATTTTGCTAGAAGAACGAATTACCTCATTTCAAAGTGACAATTTTTTAGTATTTACAGTGAATATCATAAGACAGCTATAGCACTGTCCAATTTTGCAAACCCTAATCGGAGAAGCCTTCATTATTCGTATTATCAGAGGTAGGTGAAGTACCAGGAGATGGCACCTGCAGCTGCCTGCCATACATCAGCTCAGAAGGTGGTAGAAACGAAGACATATATTCTGGAGGTGGTCTTATCACCGTAGGTAAATATCCTGTTCCGCTGTAGGGAGGAGTAAGGAATCTTCTAGAAGGCGAGAACTTAAAGCTGTGATTAGAGAGCGGAGAGAACGCAGACTTGGACTGGTAGTTCATGTAAGGTGAATCTGGAGTCATGTAGGAGGATTCTGGGCCGTTAACCATAGTTTCCATAGCGGCCACAACGTCCCCTTTACATCTGGCGAGGATGACTTCTATTTCCTGACACAAAGAAAACACAGAATAAACTTTAGTAATAACAAAAACGGCTGTGCACTAATGGACTTTTTTTCTATGTGCGCTTTTAACATTTGCTCGAACGTTGAAGGAGTTTTCCTTCTTAATCGTGAGGAAACCGACATGTCAGGCACTGGAGGCTGATCACCTACTTGCCTACTAAATCTAATTTAAAAATGATCATGAAACAGATTCAGAAATCTGAGGCCAAGACCTAAAGAGGTTGTAGCGCCACTGATAATTTTTTTATTTTGGTAGCTCAAATGTCATTGCTGATTGACAAAAGGTCACACACAAATGTAGGTATATGACTCAAATATTTCTCACACAATAATAACAGAAATTTTTATTTGATTTAATTTTTATAATACTTGTTTTTATGATAAGTTATTATTTTACACCGCCTTACGTCCTCACCTGTCTGCTCCGCCTCGGAAATACTTTAATGAGGACATCAACGGGTGATTTTTGGAAGGGTGTGGTGTCCTCCAGAGACTCTGGCGTGTGACCCTCCTGTTTACCACGTCTGTACTTGAAGTTGTTGTCCCATTTATCGTCGTCCTCTTTCTTTACCTATGCACATTTAAATAATGAGCTTATTTTTAATTCGATCGCGTATTAATTCGTTGAAAAATGCTATAAATGACCCATAAAGATCGTCAAGTAATCATTATTTAACTTATTCAAAAATGAAAAATAATTAATGAAATAGTTTCAGAAATATATCATACTTAAAAATTACATAACTACACACAATTAATAATTAAAAAGACCAACCTCATCCTGCCTTTCTTTGAGCGACAGATTTTCTGGCGTCAGAGAAGGTTCCGAATGCTCCAATTCTTCCTCCACGTTCAATTCATGGTCTGACGGAGATCGTGGAGGGGGCGAGTCTAGAGGGGAAGTCCTTATCGGGGTCTTGGAATCCTGGGTCTCGGGTGGTGATGGACTGGAGCATACCTCGGTGATTCGGGCGCGTTTTTGAACTAAGGAAAAAGATATACATTTTGTTTATTTATAATGGTTTCTTTTTGTTACACTTATCTGTGGCGGAATAAAAGCAATGTTTTGCAGATTTTGAGAATTAAGTAGGTACTTGCATTTCAAGTCAAGTTATTTGTTTGTTGATATGAGTTCAAAATAAATATCACGCTATATCGCTTTAAAAAGACCCAAATAATATAAAATCAACAGTCGCGTGAACAAACCACTTTGAAACACTTTCCGTGTATCGTTAAAAAGGTACATTGCGTTAAAAATACAGTCGTGGACAAATTATGTGCCGAGGTACGGAGGTTCAAATATTTGCGCTTTAAGTTTCTGTTATTTATTTTTAAGTGTTTCTTTTGAATTTTTCATTTTGTATTTCTCTCTTTATACCTAAACAGATATATTATATTATTATCATATATTATCGTATACGCTACTATAAGAATTTATCATGGTTTAAGGCCAAGTAAAATCCACGAATGACAATGACACTAAAGAAAACGTTGTGAATTTTCAAATACTTAGCTTACATAAAAACGTAAATGAAAAACATTACGCGTGTATCGCGATAACAATGCATGCCCACTTTGAGCTCGTGGGAGTAATGCAGCAATATTAAATTACAATTATCAAAAGCAAAGCGGTTGTTTTTCAGCAGGTATATTTATAATGTCAAGTACAATAGAAACATTTGACGTTGTGCATTGTGTTTCGAGCAATTAGACGCGGGCTCGTTTTCAGTGACGTGTGCGAATTTAATGGTCGAACTTATTGTTTTTTTGAGACTCGAGTGCTGAGGGAACTCGACTCGGGGGAAACACGATTCGATTACATTTATCGTGCGACTAGTTCAATACAATATGTGCGATTCGATGTCGAGTGAAAAGCGGATTTTTTGTTTCTTATTTTTAACGAAAATGTTTTCGATACGGCTTTTGGGGTTTTATTTGTTTTGAGTGTTCCGTTCGGTTTCGAGTGTTTAACGTTGGGAATAGAAAATGCAGGCGAATATCCGTTTTTTTTTTGTTAGTTTTTAGTGGAATTTTATATACCTACCCGACCAGAACAGCTGATCGCATATGATATATGATGGATAATATATTTATTTAACTTTGAATCATTGTTACTAATGTAGGTGTGTGGCATCTATTAATAGGGTAAAAGTCATTTCAGATACGAGCCGTTTATTTTTTTCAACTCTATAAAATACTTACGTAATAAATCTTGTCTATTTAGATAATCAGAGACAGAAAACACAAATAAATCAATTATAAACATAGATTAAATCAACTTACAAAACCAAAAAGTACAAAGTAAAGGACGTACGGACAAAGGAGCCAAACAAAAAATAATAAAACCCTCCCTCGAGCACATACTGAATTTCATTAAAATAATACACTATTATGAATTCAATACAAACACTTATACTCTGGCCTTTTCGGTCCTCATTACACGTGTGAGCGGGATAGAAATATCGAATCGTATGTGTGTAAGTGAATAAGAACATTTGTATAGATGAATTGTATTTGATAGGACATCTGCTTGTATTATGTACATTTGTTATTCATATAATTGTGTATATTAAATATGTGGGTGTTTTTGTTGAAACACAAAGTAAGCCATAGTATTTTTAATGCTTTTTATTCTTTTGATTAAATGTTTTTTTATTCCAAAGGAACCTAGACCCCTTCTTTAAATTAGATTATGATTCAAATACAACATTTATGCTTTTTATTTGCCTCAAAACGATTCGTCAAACATTACCGCAACAAGAAAAGCATTAAATTATACAACCATATATATATATTGCACGTTGATTTGTCTTCTGTCGCCTTTCCGAGCTAGAGTTTTAAAATTATCAAATGAGATTATTACAGCGTGTGTCGGGTAGACTCTAGATTTATTTAATACGCTTTCTCCTGTGATGTGTTACTAATCCATGCAATAAAAAGCTACACGCAGAAACCATACCTCAAGGCAGAGCGAGCACAGAGAGAGAGAGAGTGGTTGTTTGCATTGCGCGACACAGTAATGCGTCGGCGATAAATCAAGCGCACAATGCTCTGGCGGCCGGCCACGGTACTGTCGCGGTGTATTGTGCTCGGATTTACTGACGTCTGCGACCGACGGCCGACGTGTCGCTTCAATACAATTGTACAGACGCTTGCGGCCGACTGTACATGCATATTCAATGTTCCCACTTCCCGACAATCCTTTACCGAGCCAAAACAACATCGCCGAGGATTGGCTACTATTTTCTCTGTTTAATAATACTCTTTAATATCCAAATAAAAGCCTTTCGTACACAAAGCGTTGAACAAAAATAAAAAAGCTACGGTAATTAGCCAAGTCCATGGAGAAATAATAACGTAATTAACTTTTATTTATTATTGAGGGGAGCGGCTCGGCCACCGCTCAAAGCTTTATCTGTTGACGCTAATTGTGGCTGAAGGGATAACTTTGCATTTTACAATTTATTTATTTATTTACTTTTCTTATTTCTTATTTTTACAGTAACTTAATACTAATACAATAGAAAACTAAACATAATATAAACATAACAAGTAAAAACTTAAAAACCTAAACCATTTTAAGACTAATTATAAATAATGAAATTCTTGTGAATTCAGCCAGTGTGCAACTAAATATATCCGTCTCACAAGCAATAGTGTTTAGGGTGCGCAAAACACGCGGAAATCGTGCTTCTCTAAGTTCGTACGCGCCTAAGGCAGTGCCAGCAATTGCGACCGCTTACCCCGCCGAGTGTGGTTATTTGGCACACGCAGCCCCAGTCTCTCCAATATTTCCGCATTATATATTTTACCTCTAAGGACCTTAAAAAAATATAATGTGATAGTAAGGTCCCTCCTTACCTCTAACTTCTTGTATCCTACCATACCCAAGACAAACAAAGTTGGATACATTACTGGGTAAAATGGGTACAAAGTTTTTATTTTTAATAAAGCGGCATTAACTTAATCGTTGACTTATGTGTTCCATATTTTTTTTTAATTCATCTAGTTTTTTGTTTTATATTATGTAAATGTTCAAACGTTGTAATTATATTATAAGCATCATAATTGCTACGACGAGCTACGGCACACATCAGCTACGCCGGATGAGCTACGGTTGATATAGGCGTAGCAATAACAATTCATTATTCTATTCAAACTTTTTTATTTATTTCTTGTTGAATTTTACTTTTCAATACAATTATAATTCCATTACTAGGCATCAAACCACAAATCCCAAAGATAAATATTTGTATACAAGTCCAAGTGGCACTCATAATCTAATGATTGATACACCGTACACACTCATAAAAACTCAAGTGGAGAAAAACTCTATAGAATTACGAAGGGCAAATTCAACAAGTTATAAAACCTCCATTGTACTGACCGACGATTATTGAAACCGAGGAAATTAAAAATAACCCCGTGTCTTGTTAGAGCAAAAAATCGTTTGTCGAAGAAATTTTAACTTTATTATGAGAGTGATAGGATGGCTAATGTTATGTAAAAAACTGTAACTTTATAAAAAAACTGTTTTTCGAATTTATGTCGTATTGAAAATGAATACGTTTGAGTTTTTATTGCGCTCGATTTAAGTGCTCTTCGGCATCGGGTTAGGGTGGTGCGTGGGCCATTAAATTTTCACTTTTACACTAAACTGTTGTTAGTTATCTCGCCTCAATTATTCTGTATTGATTACTTTAATTTAAAAAAAAATCAGTGGTGCTACAACCTCTTTAGGCCTTGGCCTCAGATTTCTGAATCTGTTTCATGAAAATTTTAAAATCTAATAGGCAAGTAGGTGATCAGCCTCCAGTGCCTAACACACGCCGGCGACTTTTTGGGTCTAAGACATGTAATTGGTGCACAGCCGGGGATCGAACCTACGACCTCAGGTATGCGAGTCGCACGCTGAAGCCACTAGGCCAACACTGCTCTACCATATTACTTTAATATTTTGCCAAAAACTAGTAACTACTCTCTCAGTTTCTTGTTCTTGTGATTAACTTAGAATCTTTCCATTGAGGTCGACATATGGCTGGCATTTCCTTTCATTAGCATGTTATTCGTCCCGGTTATCCCTGTTCGCCCTCAAGGTAATTCGGCGCTCAGTGCGTTTGATGTGTGCCGTGTGATGGCCCCTACACGCGATACTGAACTATTGTGTCTCTGATCAATTAGACATCTCTCCATAGAGTCGAATAATCACCAGTATTAGTGTATTGTCACTGTTTAATTGAGTCTGATTTCGTCCTCATCTAACAATATCATATATAATTAATTATAGTATTACAATTTACAACTATTCTTAATGTTAATCTTGTCTATATATAAAAATAAATTGGTGTTCGTTAGTCTCGCTAAAACTCGATAAAGGCTGGACTGATTTGGCTACTTTTGGTCTTGAATTATTTGTGGAAGGCCAGAGAAGGTTTAAAAGGTTTGAATTAATATGAAAATGCTCGAAATTGAATAAAAACAACAATTTTGCTTTTCCTTTGATGTGTTCTGTCGTTCAGAAATCAAATTAAAATAATAGTTTAAAAATTAAAACTAATTAGAACTTTTATATATTTCTTTCTCAGGACTTAGTTTCTTATTTATCTAAGTTTATTTTATACAAAAGTTTAGGTCCTAAAATGCTGAGATGAATAAATAACAATTGTTGTCGAAGAAAACAAAACATTTAATCAAACCTTGTAAGTATTCGTGCGTTTGTAACATGGCGTCAGGTAACATTTAATGAAAAAATAAAACGAAGAAAAGCAAATAAAAACAGCGGAAGCCGCGAGATCGTGTTACAGCTAAATCAATTTTTCTGCCTGTATCGTTTACACTAAAGGGCGGGGATGTTAGACTAACTGGGACCCCCTGTAGCACACATTTCCTCTACATTTTTTAAATCCATAAATGAGATAAATCGCGGTTTTATTCCTAATTGCATTCCCCTTTCCCGTAAGACAATGGCTCCAGTACAATTAAATTACAAAGATAGAAGCTGTCATAATTCAAAAGTGGTGAAGGGCGTCGCCAGAAAGTAATAAAATGTTAATAAAGTGTGATTACAAAAGAACTCGACATACGATCGGAATTTACTGTCTCTAATACTCGGCTCTTATTGAAAGCCAGTAATCCCATCAGCCTATATTAAATATAACTCCGACCCCAGGGTTGGCGCAATGTGTTTAATATTTGTTGAAAATTATAACTGAACTATCGATCGAACTTTAATTTATATCATTCGTATCGTCACATTAATTTATCAATGAAATTTATTTATCCATATATCTACGACTTTTTTATTCATACTTAAGTATATTCGTATACACAAAATGAGCCAAAAATTTTAAATATAAAATTAAAAGTAATAATTCAATACCGATTGCTTCCATCATAAATTTTACAACACGCCAACCCTAAGCCACTATGATTATAGACTACTAATTCCTCAATCGAATGAATTTTAGCGTACAAAGTCCCCAGGCGAACTTCTACTGTATTACATTATAAACAAGGGTTAATTTCGTATGAGCACGTAAATAATAGACGCACCCAACAATTGGTTTTATTGTTACCACCCGCCGATTTAGAGTTACTCAATCCAATATCAAAGTTTAAATTTTAAACACAAGCAACTTTCGACCCTAAACTATTTCAATACAGGCGCTTCTATAATTAAATCGAACCACCAGACTGTGCAATCAAATCGAATCTCTAACTGCATGTTAATAAAGTTAACTTTCTAATAATAAAGGTAAATCTATCGAACAATTTTAAACTTTTACAGTGATTAAAATTTAAACTTTGAGGCACGGCGATTAAGACGAATTTTGCGTAAAAAGTGGTCGCTCGTAAATAATAGGTGTCGCGAACAAGCCGTGGACGAAGCGGGGTGGCATTGTTAGTATCGCTAATCACTCCACTCAGGGGTCGAGGGTTAAGTTCAGTATTAATAGAGTTTCACAAATACACTGCTATTAATTTCGCGAGGGACATCTGCTGTTTTTCATTTAAATCCATTTAAATATCTGATCGCGCTCCCGTTGTGTGCATCCACATATAATCGTCATATAACAAGTAGGCACTTGTATAATTACCAAAGTTAAACGAATGCTCGCAAAACGGAGCAAAATATATTATTCGTTAAGCGAAAGCCCGACATTTAGCCACAAAGAGCATTAATTAAAGAATCCCAAACTCAAACCGGCATTAAATTAAACTTTACTTTTGCAATAAACTGTAAAAATAAAATACTGAGTACCCTTCCCTTTCAAACGGGTTCATTATAAGTTATACAATAAAAACCCAGGTTGCATCCGACTGACCTAAGTGGACGTGCGATAGGGATAGACTATACAAATACTCTCGAGTTGGAGTGGGATGGATATACGGCGAGTGCCACTCGAAATATAAATGGTATCGAAATCGTGTGTGGCTGAGAAGGATATATGGGATGTAATAAGTGTGAGGGGAAGGGATAGTTTGATATCTTTGAGGGAAAAGATCAAAATGATAACGAACCGTTTGAAAAATGATTCGAACGGAAAATTGTGGAAAAGGGTTTTCTTGGAGTGGCGGTTAATGATACAGGTCTAGTTTCAAAACGGTGTCCTACAATAACCGAGAGGAGATAAATCAAATAGACAAATTTTGATTAATGACACATATTAATAAACGTTTCATAAGACATCTCAGTACTGATGATGACTAATCGATTAGACAAAGTGATTATTTAATAAATATATGAAACCAATATACAAGCAAAACCGCGAGCCGGCGCTGTATACATATAACCAATTAAGTCGTAAAGTGCAATTGAACGCAGTGCTATTGATCCTGTTTCAGTGCACTAATGATTTAATATGCTTTACATATTATAACGAACAACCATATATTTTATCAATTCACACGCACACTTCGCTATGTATTTCCATGTTATAGTGGCCTCTGACCGCGAATGCGTCAACGAATTAATATGTTCTTTAGAAATAACATTTTTTTATCAAGACACATTAGGCATTATTGGGTTCCCGTATTTGTTTTCTCGGTTTATAAACTAAGGCCTCTGTAGTCGGAATAACTAACATTACATACCCATGGGCATACATATTTCCTTGGGTTTCCATAGATGTAGTATCTTCTATGGAAGTATTGGAAAACCCAGACCTTGATTGCCATGGTTACACCGTATAACATGGAAAACACATTTTAACCATGGTAAAGAATTTTTAAGATATACGGAGAATGCACCTAACAGTAGCAAGCACGTTAAAGCATAATGTTCGCTTCCCTAAGCTTGGGTAAAACTAAATGGCTGGCCCGTCTTGTAATGTTGATGATCTCAATTTAAGTTTAGATTACACCTTGATTAAAAGGCATTCATTTCGGCACCTTAATACAATTTTAGAACAAAAATCATTTTACCACAGATTGTTATACTTTGCAAGAAAAGATAGTGTTGAAATATAATTTATTCAGGCTCCGTATAATTTCAGTAGATTTATTTTACTGATTTTAATCGACTTAAATGTTAGATATAGTTAGATTAAAGATAGATATAAGTATGTGATAATGTTGGAATTGGTTAATATTGGTTCATTTTAATGAAGCGGTTTTTTTAGTATTTGAGATTTCATCTACGAACAGCAAAATTTGCGTATCTACCGACATGTACACGTTTAAAAAAAGTACCTAGATTAATATTGCTAAGTATTAGAAGGCAGATATTTATTTCTCTATAATTTGTTACATTAAAAATAATAAAAAAAATATCAAAGTAAACTAAAAACTAATACCTCACGGACTCATGAATTACAATGCAATACAAAATAAGAAATACAAGTGGTTAGGTTGGTAGGCAATCGCATGGAGTCGGGCAGCGTATTCCACAACTTAATGGCAAAGATCCTAAACCAGTTGCCTAAGAAGGATGAGCCGTGAGGTGGAATTTCCAAACAGCATCTATTAGAGGAGCGTAACATATAGTTGCAAGGACCTGATAATTTGAATTAATATTAAAGATAAGAGGGTTTTTTGGGATTGAAAAGAGTTTATAGAAAATAGAAGTTGAAGGAATTGAGCGTCACGTCTGAGTCGAATAGGTCATATTTCTTAAAACCAAATATAAAGCGTATGCAGAAATTTTGAAGGCGTTAGATCTTGTCAAGCAGCTCTTCAGAGCATTAGAAGTTTGCGGCTGATTTCCTTTATGTGACCCCAGGATAACGTTTGGACGAAGAAAACACCACGATTTTTAGCAGTCTTATTAAGAGGCCACGCCGTCAAGGTAAATGCCAGGGAGCTGAGCCCAGTTGACCCTTATATAAAGAAAGGGCTTCCGATGATGATGGCTCGTGGCAGGATTAATTTCAAGATCTAGTCTATACTCCAATTGGCTATATCATGAAGATCATCATTCAACGCCTGAATCGCCAGAGGAAGTTAATCCAGTGTAGACTGAACATAAATTTGGAGGTCGTCAGCGTAAAGGTGATAAATACCGATAGACCTGTCAGAGAGTTGATGAGTATACCAAATAGAATTTACATTATTCCACTGAGAGTGGGTATCATTTATTTTAATTCCCTTATGACCACCGTAAAGATAGCTTTGAAACCAGTCAATAGCCAGTCAATAACGAGTCAAAGCAACCCAAGCACAATTTCAAAGTCCACAGAATTGAAAGCATTGCAAAAGTCAAGTAGAAGTATTATATATCTATGTCCTGTCAATTGGTATGTGGAAAAGTAGACGAGGCTAATTGAGAATTGGTATCGTAGAAACGAAAGACGATGATAATTAAAGAGATGGGAGGATGACCTTCCAAAGGAATGGAGAAGGTCAGCTCGAGATAGAACGATGGCACTAGGAGAAGCCTATGTTTATACTCGTGAACGGGTGCTACTTGTAGTGACTGGTCGTACTTAAATTCGTGTATGCGGTGATGTTAGTTATTTCGACTATGTATTTGCGTGTTATTCCCACGAGACTGTAAGTGCGTGCTCCTATTTCACCATGCCTCCTGCTGATAGAGGATAAATCTTTGTTTTAACTTATTTAATTATTATTTATTACTTAAGATGTAATGTGGAACATGGTGTAATAGTTGTAGCTCCTTACAAACGTTGTGTCAAACAAAAAAACTTGGCGATTAAAAAGAGTGGCGGAGAGTTTATTGCCAGTTCTTCTCTTCTCTTTTACGCCCTTCATTTGAGAGCTGGCACTAAATGTAAAATTAATATATTGTAGTATATGTAAAATATATATATTTTTTTGACGTTCATAAGTGTTCATTGCTTTACCTATATGAATAAATGATTTTGACTTTTGTCAAAAGACATTCGGACAATATAACAATATTGATAAATTTTAAATTAACTTTATCTTGTGTTTGTGAGTGTAAACTTTTAGAACAGTCATATTGTACGTCGTAACATTTGTTTATGAACGTTTCATGGAAACTATTTCTTTAGTTTTTAATACTACCTAAATGATAAATTGTCAACCAGTCATAAAAAGTATGCCTAAATAAGACTCGACTTATAACTTGTACCATACGAGTCACGTATTAACAGCTACAGTGTAGGGTACTGAAGGCATTCCACGCCAGAAAGTCTCACTTTATTAAGGCTTTATTGAACTGCCTTATGGCCATCGTTCGTTATTTAAGAATTGTTATCATTCCTTGCAATATTGCTTATCATTATTTACAACTTAGTCTAAGGAATTAAAAAGCTTTCATTAGAGAACTGCTATTACCTTTCCATCAGTGGCTATCTATTTTTAGGAGTATCAGTGTGATTATGGCTGATAAGCAATTACCATCATACAATGTATAAATCATTCGTAATTGGTATCATTATTATATTTAACTTCTTTACTTTTCGAAGTAACGGCGAGAAATTCATAAAAATAGTAAAATCATTAGGAAGGCGGCCAACCATTGTGTTATACTATTCGCCTTTCATATAAAAACATTAATTAAAAGAAAAGCAGGCACTTAGTATACGGAAAACAGGAAAAGTTATAGTAGCGAGGGTGGGTCATGTAGGGGAATGGGAGCTTTACCGCATTTGTAATTAAAGCTATGTTTCCGTGAAGTGAAAAGAACTCTTTTGATGTTTCAGCAAATTATAAAGATTTGTTAGTAAGGCGCAATTAAATAAATGCTGAAATTCGTTTGAAACTGTTTAAAAAAAACATCACACGTTTCCGTCGCGAGGGAAAGTGCTGTTGGACTTCGCGAATTTAGGTTTTAGCAGAACGACTAGACTTTTCCTTTCTGAATCATGTTTTACAATGAGATACAGTGTACGAGTTTGTTAAGCGGTTAAGGGACGGTCTGTATTAATTTAAATTAACTTTATTTATTTATTTGGGGAACAAAACAGATACATCTCTATACAATGAAAAAGCTAATAAAATAAACACATTGGACGTATCCACAAAAAGTTAAACAAAGACATTAATAGTTGTTTTAAATTATTTTTAAATGAAGCAGTAGGTAGGTAGAGGAGTGCGAAAAAGGGTCAATGTTGTTGGCAGAATTTTGGCAAAACATTGCCACGAATAAAGAAAGTCTGTTTTGATAATTTTAACTATCAATTACTATTTGGTATTAAAACTTTAATTTAAGCATTCCACAAGCAAAATTAAGACTGTTCGAGAAAGGGCAAATATATTAAAATGTCACTCGATTCCCTTTTTCAGCGGCAACATGAGTAGGTATGTTGTGACGAAAACACATGTGTGTTTGTATGTATATGTCTTAGATCAACACCCACCGAGTGAGCTTTAGAAAAGAAAATTGTTTTCATTTCTCGACAGCACCCTGTGTTTAACTCCCGCTATAAAAGGTGTTTTATTTCACTCTATTATAATATTCTCTTTAATTTAATACATAATAAGAATATTTCGCTATTCAGTGCATTTTTACGACAAAAAGCTTGCGGAAACATTTACTACTTTGTTTTGAAAAAGTAATTTCCGTCGGTAACGACATTTAAAGATCTTTTTGTGACGCAATTCAGACATTAATTAACTCTAATGACCGCACTTTCGTTTACGTGTAGTTAGAATTAGGTACTAGATAAGAAGACGGCTCAACAACTTAGCTAGACCTTTTAACGCATAATTTCTTGCGACATGATTATCACGTTAAAATCACTTGAGGTCAATATGCGATCAATCGCACAGACGGACGAAACATTAAAAAATTGAATTGGATCTGTTATTTTTGTAAAAACATTTATATTTTTATTTAAATTAACTATTTAGCAACTCGTTGCTGTATGTTCTATTTCCAAAATCGATTTACCTAAATCATATAGGTATATTCCTAAAAGGCGTTTGGTTAATGTATACTTCACTGTTTAAATGTTTCTGCCTTGTGATGTTAAAAAACTTACCTGGTTCGTCACTTAATTCTGGAAAGTGCGGTCCAGCAGACGGCTGACCTCCGTACAACAGGTTCAGCTCTCGAGCTTCGTTCTCTTCTTGAGCCTGCTGACGTCTTAACGCCACCTGCACGATATACTGATTATATTACGATTTCTGATTTTGTAACGTTGATAAATCTCGGAGAAACTAAAACCTTTATAAAGGTCATGTATACTATCTTTGTGAGCTCATTCCCATTATTTAAAGTCTGGTGAAGTTAAAGTGATAATTCGAAAGATCTAAGGTATGCGTCACGGAGAGGCGGAGAGTCTGCCTTGAACACAATCTAATTATTGTCAGTGTTGGATTAATAGCTTTTGCTATATTTTTTATTTACTAAAGCTTATTGTACAAATTATTTACTAAACGAATTTAGGAACGCCAGCCAACAACAATGCACGTTCAAAAGATGCAATTTAAGTAAATCAGTATATAAATAATACCTGTGCAGCCATGACCCGCTGCCTCTCAGCGATGAGTGTGCATTTTGCGCAGACGCAGTCTCGCCAGCGACAGTATCGCTTGTGGCCCTTCAACGCAGATACCAC
The DNA here is from genome assembly GCA_905332375.1 of Pieris macdunnoughi. Taxonomy (NCBI): domain Eukaryota; kingdom Metazoa; phylum Arthropoda; class Insecta; order Lepidoptera; family Pieridae; genus Pieris; species Pieris macdunnoughi. Next base: position 211,637 of record CAJOBZ010000080.1, on the reverse strand, counting down.
GCCGTGGTTGCGGCACCTCGCGCACTTCGGGGTCCGCTGGAATACAAAAGATATCTTTCAAAACTTATTGCTGAACTTGAATGACTTAAGTATCACTTAATAAAAGACTGGCCCAATCTATAAATTTAGTTTATTGCCAATTCTTCTCATCCGTTCTACGCCCTTGATTTGAGAACTGGCAGTAAATGTAAAATTAGAAGCATTTAATGTACATATTTCTTTTTCGACGTTCATAAGTGTGCATTTTGTTACCTATATGAATAAATGATTTTCGACTTTTGACTTTGACTTTGAAATAAATTTAAGTAAATCTGTTTTTTTTTACTTAAACACGTTGAGTTTACATTATAATTTACATTTTTTTATTCTATAAGTTTGCACTAAGGCTTCTATAGGTTTTTCTTAAGTAAATAAATAATTCATATAATTAACAATATAAATTGTATCTTAAGGATAAAATGGCATATCAAACGTCGGGATTATCTATTATATATTTCTTGTCATTGGTAGTTTAATTTATTTTCCAGTCGTGATAAAAGAATGTTGGACTATGGTTTTTGTTGTACCTTCAAAACCTCGTCTAAAGTAATCACACCTACACATCCGACATCAGAAGAAATAAAGATACCTAAACAACTCTCTATTTTTCTTTAATCTCTAATCTCTCTAAAAAAAAGGAACAGCAATGGGATTGTCTGAATGTTTTAAAATTGTCATCTCTTTCATATCAGGTTGGGGAAAAAGTCTTTTCGCATTATACCTACTATGTATGAACTTGTAATAAAATTTCTTTGGCTATACTATATGTATTTGCCTGTTTTTGTTATCATTGAAAGTTGAGATTTTAAAGAAGATAATTCCAAATTCATATTAGGTTAATGTGTGATTTTTATTTATTTTTCATACCGTCAAGTTAAGTGAAATCTAATGAAGAAATTCGATACATTTTAAAATTTTACTACAAAAAAGGTAAAAATGCAACGCAAGCCGCGAAAAATTTTTGCTATGTTTATGGACCTAGTGCAGTGTCTGTGAGAGTAGCACAAATTTGGTTTAAGCTTTTTCAAATTTTTTTTTGATTTTTTTTTTGACCACCGATTCTGAACTCTACTGCGAAACACTGATGAGATTAAAGCAAGGAGTTGAGAAAAAGCGGTCGGAATTAATCAACAGAAGGGGTGTGGTTTTTCATCAAGATAACGCTAGACCTCACACATCTATAGCCACTCAGCAAAAATTAAGAGAGCTTGGCTGGGAGGTGTTAATGCATCCGACGTATAGACCTGACCTTGCACCTTCAGATTTCCACCTGTTTTGGTCTTTTCAGAATTCTTTAGGCAGTGTCAGGTTAACATCACGAGAGGACTGCCAAAACCAATTGTCGCGGTATTTTGATCAGAAGCCCCAAAATTTCTATAGCAATGGGATCATATCCCTACCTACAAGATGGCAAAAAGTTATCGAACAAAATGGTACCTACATACTTTAGTTAAATGTAAATAAACTATATTAAAAAATGTTGTGAATTTTCTTGAAAAAATGCGAAGAAACTTTTTCCCCAACCTATTACATTTAACAGAATAACATCTTAACCAAAATAATCAATTCATTAATATACCAATTTAATACCATTTACCTACATATAAATTTAGGACAATTGTTAAATTTACAAAATAATTATTTAGTAAATTTAACAAGTAGGTATACTGCAAATATATTTTTACTTTTATTATATTAACTATTCTTGAACGTATGTGTTAATTAATTTTTGTTCCGATCTATTTATGTTACTCGCTCTAGGTATAACCAAAACTTATCACCAACATACAAAACGCATTGCTCAAATAGATTAATTTTCTAGAATACGATCAGACAATAACCTACAAAAAACCTATAGAACTATTGTCTACCTATGTACCTACTTATAGTACGTATTTAAGCTACACGACACAGTTACTCCCGGCGGAAATTAATATTTGAAAATTTATAATTTTCAAAATGTGTCTATTTACAATATAACGGTAACATCGTTCACGATCTTTAAACTGATGGGCTGGACAATGCGTACATCAAATACAAAATGTTGTAGAATCTTTTATACATTATGTAAATTACAGTTTTTAAAAGAGCTATATATTTATTTTCAAAATGAATGAACAAGAAACACATTAAGTTAGCTACGAAATGCAAACCAACTTCCTAAGCCAACCTAGCAGCACCACCAAAAACAAAATAAAATAATCTTTTAATCCAATAGGCTTGAATTCATCCAAGAAGTCGTCTAGTCTCCGTTTTCACACATTCTAAAAATCTTTTACGCCCTTGCTACGACTGACCTACAAACCGGAAATTACGAAAATATCAAGTTACAACAAAACACGCGAATGAATGTAACGATAATAAAATTAAAGGTCTCACTAACCCTTAATAAAGAGTTCATTTACAATGAAGATGTAATATTATAATTTAATTATGTTGTAACATTGGTAGGTATATCCGTAACGGTGGAGCGGCGGAAGTGTTACGAGAGACCGCTCTTTAATCTATTGTAATTTTATATTAAAATTGTTGGTTTTTACAAGTATTGTGATACTAATATCATTTCCTATAGGTGCGGCAATTTTTTGATGGATAGCAGTTTTAAATTTGGTTCTCAATTTAATTACAGAAGTTAGATCACCAATGAAAATCTTGGTCTAGATTATTTTATGGAACTAGTTTTTTCAATAAACAAAATATGTCATTTTATCAGCGTTCACTAACCTGATATCTCTCGGAGGCTCGCAGGAAGAAAGGCGGCAGAGCAGCTAAGACTGGATGCTGCACCAGCTGTGATACATCAACACCGTTCGGCAGAGACATTTTCGCTTTCGAATCCGGTCAAAAGTATAATTAAAGTTATAAACACACGAAACACATCTCCTCACTGAATAAATATTTAACTTTGGTAATTGTTATTATTTAACAATATTAGGACGAACACAAGCGCGAACAGAAAACGGAACGAAGCACACCGTTCCTTGGCAAGTTGTAACGAACACTGTTGCTTCATTTTTGGTGGAACGCCGACAGTTGCGGGGCCGGGCGCGAGCGGGACGAAGCGACACACTGTATACAAACCGCGTAGCTCCATCCCGCTCTCGCTGGAGTGTTAACTGTATATGTTGTATCATCCGGTTATATAAAATGTTATGAGAAGAGTGGATCTGAAGCACCAATGGGGAGGCCGCTAACCCCGCCCTCGGCCCGCGATTGGCTCGCCGACGATGAAACTTAATTTATAAAGGTGACTTTTTTGAGTTCGCGAACAAAGCTCTATTGAATGGAGCACAAAAAACACAATTATATTTGTTATTCGAGTCGTGGATACGTTTTTTATTAATATATTCGCGGTTTTGTGAGCTGTTTCCAGTGTTAGCGCATGTTTTATTTGGCTTTAATGAGATTTATATTGATAACATTGTTGAAGTAGTTCTGTCTGTATTAAGTCCTTCATTTCACTTCGCATCAAGTGATAGCATCGATTTTGTCAATGAGATAACATTTTTATTCACTGGATATCTTAAGAATTCCAAATACACAGTATAAACGTATAGGTATACAGTCTTATGACTTTTAATATTATTATTACGTTCTGCGTTGTAATTAAAAGTGTAAAACGCAATCTGATGAAAACGGTTATTAAATTGGATATCAATTTTATCTGAGTGAGGAAGGTGAGACCGAATTGAAATATTTCAATTTAGTTGTCGCCTGTGCCACAGTTTACCCAATTCATTCAGTTGGACATTTTATCGGTTGTGGGTACAGGCAAATCTACCGAGGACGGGACACGTTTTTATTAACAAACTAATCGAGCAATTAGTTTTTCTGGAACCGTCACTATGAATAGTAGAGCCTACTCTTAGGCTGATATGAAAAATATTATCTGACAATTGGAGTCTTTCCTTACAACGAAATGAATAGAAGACATTTTTGTGATAGCATGATACACCTTACGACAAAAACCTAATAAATTACGTTACATTGCTCACACATTTACTGTTGATGTATCTTCCGCTGCGATTACTGTTTACACATCGACACTTAATCTGTGCCAGAATCCATTTAAATTACAATGAGAGGGGGGTGGTGGGTGCGGAAGGGGGTGCGACAATTATTAATGTATAACTGAATATCTGCGAAGCGCTGACGGAATTTCACTGTTCCAGTCGGAATTTATTAAAAGTCGTTGTTGTAATTATAAAGTCTGCTATGTAATTATTGTTTATGGTATTTTCACGTATTTCCGTCAATTCTCAAGTCTGTATGTGTAAACAAGAATTATGTGCCTTAAATTGACACCAATTACATATTCATTCCAATGGAATTAATTTCTATTTTGTATGAGATTAGTAAATGGTTTATTTAATGTATTTAAGTGAGCCAGAGGTGCTGGGTTTAACGTTTTGGGAAACACATACCATTTTCATTATAAAGAAAAACGGAATAGGCCAACAGATACGTTGGTCCACTTGATTTCTGTTAATATACATTACTGTAGTATGCTTTAATGGTTGATAAGATAGAGTAGGTAGTATCTCAATGTTACCTGACTGATATTTTTTATTTTATTTTATTCATTGAGAATGATTTACAGTTTATAACTAACTTCGGTACCTACTTGCTTAATATAAAGTTCTGTCTACGCCATTAAACAAATCTTGACCTGTAATTAAGTACTAATAATTAACTGGATTGGTAATAATAACATCATTTTAATCCAACTACATAATACTATCTATATCAATTAAAGAAAGCAATAAACTAACTAAATATTCGTTGAGGGTAGTATAACTTATACTGTTATACACTCATAAAAACTTATGAAACACTATTTATTCCACTGAGGAACTCAGATATGAGACTTTAGAGCTCTCCTTGCCGACACCACACGTGCATATTGTTTAGAGTCCTATTATTGTTAATTTACTTTACAGAACAGGGGGCAAACGATCAGGAGGCTCATGTGATGTAAAGTGATACCGCCGCCCATGGACACTCTCAATGCCAGAGAGCTCGCGAGTGCGTTGCCGGCCTTTTAAGAATCGGTACGCTCTTTTCTTGAACAAAGTCGAATTGGTCCGGAAATACTTCAGTGGGCAGCTGGTTCCACATAGTGGTGGTGCGCGGCAGAAACGCCTTAAGAAACGCTCAGTTGTGGAACGGCGGACGTCGAGGTGATTACACACACGGAGACGCACCTTAATTAGTAGCTCAAGACAATCAACTTTACCTGTACCTAGTTAATTTCATTAAATATGTAACTTCTGCTGTCTCACGCCTAACGGAGTGAGGAAGAATGTGGAAATGGATACATTTTGTTAAGTAGTCAGGTAGGAAAACCTTAGCTTTATACTGGAGATGTCTTATAAATGTCTTTTGTATGAGTTCTATACGATTGCTATAAACGGCATATTGTGGGTTCCATACTTGCAAGGCATAATCTACGTTAGATCTAATATACTAGGCAAAGTAGAGGACTTTAAGGGGCCGTAACAATGTACGGATAAGTTCTACATAAGTTCCAAATTAGCAATAAATAATTACTTATTGGTAGGATAAACACTATTGTTGTGTTTCACGACTGTCAGATAGCGCTATTCGTCACATAAAGTCCATCATAAGTTATGCGTCCGATGAAGTGACGAATAGCACAATTTATCTTCCAAATAATTTATGTGTTGCATAGCTATTTGGTACTTTATCCATACATTGTGAAACAGACCCTTAGTGTCTTGACTTGAATGAAGTTTGTTGTCAAGACACTAAAAGTCCAATGACCAACCGATTTCTATTCAACGCCGATGTGATAAAACTAATTTGATAAACACTAATGGAAAGTCCATATCAGAGATATGTCGTGTGAGCCGCGCGAGGGAGCGGTGGGGGGGAATGGAGGGCGAAGGGGAAGGGATCGACTAAATGAGAATTCCGCAGACGATCAATTCGCGAAATGTTCACATTTCGTAAACGTCTCAACTTCGGATAGAGACGTCACTTGCATTGGCGTGTCGATGATTTTAATGTAAATGGAAACCGGAATACATCATTAGTAATAGTTCACTTCCGCAAGTTAACACCAAATAAATAATTACAATGAAAAAATAGAAAGAGACCTGCTGGGTTTTTAATATTTATGTATTTGAGTAGCCAACACCAAAAAACAGCTATAAATCTAAATGTATAATCAAAAGGTACACTAGAAAAATATAACGTAAATATTGGTATGAAAGAGTAATTGTAACTATCTACTAAATAAATTACTTTTTACGTTTATATTTAAAATATTATGTTTCGACTTGGGTACCACAATGCTAACAATTGCAAAACTATTTGAATAATGAATCTTATTGTTTTACAACAAATTTTTGCGATACCTAATGATGTTTTCTAGTTAGATTGTCAGGTACTTTAGTAGCGTCTACTACTATTATGGAGAGAAATACTTTAAAGCTTCTCAAATAAAACAAAAAATATACTGATTATCGTACTATTTATCGACACAGTGTTAACACTAGAAGAGCGTGGGAGCGAGCGAATATCTTCGCAAAGCGTTAAAATGAAATGTTCGCAATTTGAATATCATTCCGTGCGGCTCCCCTCCGCCCTCCGACCCTCTGCCCCGCACTTTGTTCTACTTTGGAGAGTTTTGTGGCATTAAGAGGTACATGGTCTTGGTACGGGGATGTATCTCTTATACGGCTTTCTTTCAAATCAATAGGAATAACGTTGTCTTAATTACAAATAATCTAAGAGTGGGCGTATTAGGTAAAAGTGGAGACAGCTCTTCAGTTGTGACATAGTAATAGATTAGATCATATAGAGAGCCTAAAGATGACGTTTGTTTAGCCCTGGCTATAAATAGCATCAATAAATAGTAGGTAATATCCTACAATCAAAGACGTATCGCAGTTAGTTATCGCAGTAGGCTGGTCTCTGCTCACGTTACATTATCAATTAAACAGTAGATTTGTGTCTGCCTGCATCACTACAACATAGATGCTAACATTTTTCGAATTTTCTCGCTTACTATTTGTTCTGTGTCTATACTTACAGATGTATTTCAGAACCTTCCCTAATTCGTTTCGGCAGTTCAGCGAGATCTCTGCTCACAGAGGTCTCACGAGTCACAAGTAAATATCTGAATACATAAGTCAGCGGATAATGAAGTGCGGGCGTGTCCCCGCTGTTAGCTACAGTTGCGACCAATCGCGGCGCCCGCTACAGTTGCCACTCTCCCCATTGGCTTAGACCACATTTCACCTTCAGGAAAATCTCCACAACTGTAAAAGCATACTCTACGAATATCATATAGCGCTTATCTCAGCACCTATTTAAGTACTAAAACCATTACCCATTCCATATCAACAAGGGATTCTGGAGATCTTCTCAAAGCTGTGGTACTCCAGGGTTCAATGTTCGATTTCCTATTGACTTTTATTGTGTTGCGAGATTACAAACTTCACATAATTATTAATTGATGATTTTATCATATCTATAATATAAATAATATTATGGGATGCTAGATATTATCAATATAAAAATAAATTGCGGTTCATTTGCCTCGCTAAAACTTGAGAACTGGCTGGACCGATTTGGCTAATTTTGATTTTGAAATATTTGTGAAAGTTTAGGGAAGGTTTAATCGTTGAGAACCATGTATAATAAATAATAAAAATTAAAAAAAACATAACGGTAAATAATTTAAATTTTCACTTATAAGATTACAAACCACAAGAGTGAAAAACTTGACGACTTTATTTGTTTGCAGGGAACCTTGAGGGAAATGCCAGATAATTTTGAAGCTCGTGTGGTATTCGGGGGATTATTTTTCCGACCCAAATGTCGGCCAATAGAATTGCACCATGAGACGAAATGTACAGTTAACAAATAAGAATTTCATAATGAATAAAACAACTACTTAATACTTTTCTTGAAGCAACTACCAGAGAAAATTTTCAAAAAATTATCAGTATAATACCATGTAGGTTGTACCACGTGACGTCGAATGGTGCAATTCTATTGGTCGATATTTGGGTCGGAAAAATAATCTATAAAATTCGTTTCTGGCGTCAAAACATTTGATGTCTTTTATTTTTTCACTGTTAAATAGTTTATTAAAACTTCATCAATAAATCAAATATACAGTATTTACAATTTTCTTAAACTACAACTGAATAATAAAAATAAATAAATAAAAAGATCAGTGGCAGTGCAGCCTCAAGGCTGGTAGCATTTCGTCACATAGGTACCTACTTGGTTGTCAAATTTTTTGGATTCATTCAGATTTCAAGATTTACAAATCTATTTGATAGCTATCGTATGAGGTCCGATTTAAATTATATAAAACAAAGCCGAGTTTCTTCTAACAATTATTACCTACTCAAGAAGGGCTGGACCGATTTTCATGGTTTTTGATTTGTTGTACCTATTTGTCATTGGAATCCAATACAAAATGTTCATAGGTTTCATAATTGTCAAACATTTAATCAGTTCATCCCGTCGATACGCTAGACTCTTCCCTCAAGGAAAGTATTTAAATAAAGGTTTCGAATCGACAAGATATACCTATGCACAATATTCGGAACATGCCGTATTTTAAATTTTAAACAAAAGTAAAATAATGGTTGTAATGAAAAAGGATGGACGTCTTATTGGTTGTCATTATTATCTAAAAAAGTAAAAAACTTAATATTTATTCTGTATTCATCTATACTTTCATAAAATGATATATTAAGTTCAGTTAATCTGTAACATGATATACATTGACTCTTACGGAATGAAGTTTGCCGGGTCAACTAATTATTGTAGTGAACACATGAAATGAAGAGATGGTTTTTTAATTTACCTAAACTAGCTTTGCAGTGAGCTGTCACAGTATGTACCTAATAAATAAATAGGTTTTAGAAATCTCCTCTAAATTGACGATGGCAAGAAAATCAGTAAACGTCTGCAAGCAACGATTATGTAAATGGTGGCGCTGACCAACAAAAACAGAAAATATCGCTCAACCCGTCGGCAGCTCGTATTTTTCACTTTTACTGTGACGCCGAGTGCGCTTGATGGGGCAGCTCTCTGCCGGCCGCTCCTAGGGCTGCACCTCGGCCCCGACGATCTCATTTATCAATATTTCCTTGTATCTTTCAATATTTAAGAACTCTAATTTTAAAAAAAATTTTGTCGGAGTAATAAGCTTTGGTGAACTTTAGAGGAAATTGTTCTTTCCAAATAGTAATGCTATGCTAGTAGTTAATTAATTATGTAAATATAATAAAACATGTAGGTACCCGGTTAGTTCTACTAAGTTTTCACTACCTTAAGGATGTTAGTAACAAATTATTTTTATGATATTGTATCGATAACAAGAGCGCATCACTAACCCTAAGGTTTTTTTTCTTTAACCCGTTTGTTAGGGTTTGAGTAAGTCGTGTGCAGTTTTCGGGGCTCGAATGACCAAGCAATTTGTATGAGCCGATGTTTTTATTCGAGCCTCGATTGACGGCAAAGGTACCCTATGTTATTTCTTCTTGTTTTTGGAACCAGCCAGCGCTACGCAGAAATCTTAATCATTCAAATTATTATACATCCAAAAATTGTTGGTAATTTGAAACCAGTTAACGTCTAACGATAATCGTTGGTGTGAGGTGTCTTATAAAAATAGATAGGACATTAAAATAATTAACGTCATATAATATATATATTTTTTTTAATTTAATTTACAGCATATATGGAAACAGCAGCAGCATATGCCTATGGGATCTGAAATACTTTTCAGACAGATATAGTCTTAGCAAATCCGGAACCAGGTCCTAGTTTGCTCTACCCCTAAAAACATTTAGTGCAGAGTAGATTCGTCTGTCGGTACAGAAGACTGATTATCTAGCACATAAAAGAAGACACATTAAAGGGTCTAGCGTCGGTAGCATTTAGCTAATCCTGACTTTCCAAATAAAAATGGGATATTCCCGGAATCGACAGGTAATACAGTTTATGATCTGCATATTTGAAATTTCACCTCCCATAACGTAAAGGATAAAAGATTGAAGAGCCATCCTTATATTTACTATCTATTGAGTCATACATTGGGAAATGTAGTCATACGTCTGTTGCATGAGACAACTAGTGTTGAGTAGGTTAATTAATATCCAATGGCAATAATCGATTACTAACGCCATCTATGGTCAGATAGCTCTTCATATGAAGCAAAGTGATGCTACACTAAGAATTCATTCAAATTGCTTATACGTAGTTCAAAGATTATATACTAGATGTCTCTCTCATAAAAAGCATTTATGTGTTCCGTATGTCAAAATGTCTAACCGAAAGCGGTTTTTTCAGCGTACGTTTTTATATAGCGTATTTATTTCGCGCTTACCGTGGGGGTCAGATTCTCGGAGATTCTAGGTAAAATTTAGAGTCGAGACTAAGCGCTAAGTATAGCCCCCATCCAATCCAATACGTTTGACATAGTCCAGGACACGTACTAGCACTAAATCTCAACTTTGTGCCTTACCCTTAAACATTCGAGTTTCTGAAATGTTATGTTAACCAAATACAACAACACTTCTATTTTATTTTATATTTCTTACGAGTTAAATAGGCTCTTCAAAACGGAAAACGCATAATTATCGTTATTGTTTAAAAAGTTTTTGATTGATTTCACAAACTACGTGATCGATAACCAAACAAACATGAATGTTTACTAACAGTAACTTTGCTGTAACAAATTCACAACATCCGAATTTCATTCTAGAAACAAACTTCAACGGACAGTGGCTTGGTGCATACTTTTAAAAGAACAAGTAAAGATTCCTAGCACTACATCAGTTTAATAGACCTTTCTGGTAAGTTCATAGAATGTAATATTATCCACACAATAAAATAAACACAAATTCATCATCACCAATGTTGAGATCAGGTTCTTTTTCTAGATGATGCAGGCGAGCATTTACATACTGATTTCCACATTAGTAGCAGCCAACGCAAAGATATTAAGAAACAATGCACTCATGACCAAAATGGTCTCCAACTTTCATAAAGACATCGACACATCCGCCACCTATCAAGATAAATCCGAGCCCGTGTTGCAAAGAATGCAAAACTTGCTTTGCCACAATTTTCGAACCATACCTTGCGAGATGATAACTCGAGATGAAACACTACGGAAATTGATAGAAAAGTCAATACAACAAATTAACTACAAAAAGCTTCGAATGGACAAGACAACCCAATCACCGAGATACTTAACTCTCTTCCCAATGAGCAGCGGCGATATTCACGAACAAAAACCTAAAAAACAAAAACACAAGCATAGGAATAAAGAACGCCACGTGTTAAACAGAAAGAAGCTGCGTAAATTTTACCCACACAAAGTGAAATACAAAGACAAGAATGTCAACTTCCACGAGTCTGAAGAAAAACTTTCTATGTCAGTAGAACATATACCGGATGTCGCCCAGGCGAGGAAACGCGTCACTTACAAAATGGAACAGGATGAACCCTTTTGGAGAATAGATTACATGAAACACGAGGAACCTAGCGCTCATATGTTTGGATACATGGACCGACTTAAGGATAAGATCATTAAGTCCAGCCAAACTGTCATCGTCGATGACCAAGAAAAAAGAGACGTTTTGCACCCAGATGTGTATATTCAAAAGAACAAATTCCTTCGAAAGAATATTAATTTAAATGACGAAGACATTGAATAATAAAAATTATAATACAAATTGAGTTTTGAATTGACTTGTAAAGCAAGAGTGCGAAATATGAAAGTATGAAACCTATCCTTTATAATAAAAATATTTAGTGCTCAGTATAAAACACGAGAAGGACGTCTATGTAGACTGTACATATACAGATCCTACGGGATTCCTTTGTAGCAACGATTTTTACATAAAATATTTTTTTAACTCGCATGTTGCGACCACAAACCGCACTCGGTGACATCAAAATAATCACGAATCACTAAGATAACGTTATCAACGCTATAAAGCAAGGTCTACATTTATTAATTTTTCAGCATTACCATACATAATTGTAAATTTAACCTTTATAATATTTTTTTTAAATCATATTTCTAATCCGTAGTAGCCAGCTTCTTCTCGACGATTCAAAAACGAAAGGAAAATACATTGTACGTAAGAAAAGTATTCAATTAAAATTAGGTATACAATATTATGCAATAAGTAATATAATGTACTAAGATCAAGAATTATACAATCATTAAATTATATTATCCATTTTTTTAGTCTTTACGCATGATCCAAATAGGTATGTAAATGTTATAAAACCACAATAACTCATCGGGGTAAACAAGCTCATTATTTAATTAGCAGTGTAACCTCTCCCCCACATTGTTTACGAATGATAAATATTCGAATCCAAGGAATCTTTGCCACAACATTCAATAGATATTGTAGCACATGAACGTACGTTTTTGTTTCGATCATGTCTCGTGCTGTTTTATCAACCCACGTGCTGGACACGTCAACGGGAAGACCAGCGTTTGGAGTTTTCGTTGAATTGTATAAGAAAAAGGACAATTCGTGGGCACTGTGGCACAATACGGCGACGTCGAGTGATGGCAGAGTACTTTTTCCGTTCACGAAAGAGTCAATGGCAGCAGGAACTTACAAGCTAAAATTTAATATCGAAGATTATTATAAGCAGTTGGAGAAAGAAACATTATATCCCTATGTGGAGGTAAGAATAGAAAATATTTAAATCTCTAGATGTTATTTAACCTAGGGTAAATTATAAAAAAAATATTTAAACAATATCACAACTAACCATTTTGATTATCTAAATTGGAATAAGAAGTGGTATCTTCCTTTTCGAAAATGGTGCATCGATTATATTGTGCTTTGCAGGTTGATCTAAAATTTATTAAAATATTTACAGATTGTATTCAAAACTGAAGAGGAGCAGCACTATCACATTCCTTTACTGTTAAGCCCTTACGGTTATTCCACTTACAGAGGAAGCTAAAATAAATATTATTTCAATATAGTTACAGTTTTTATATATTCACTAAGGTTGATCTGATTTTTAATAAAACTTGTTTGTTTACTATTCCTCGTTGCACTTTTTTCCGACAGCCAAGGTCAGGCCAAGACTTGCTATTACATATCCTCGGTCCCTCCGAACCTACTCATTTTCTCAATACCTCCTTCTGAAGATTCCTACAGCATTGTTTGGTCATAGATAACGAGTTAACTTTATTATTTATTTTCTATACTAAAGAGGAATAAAACAATCATGTACATAAAAATAATTTTATTATTATTACTACATACAGAGAATTTCAATTAAATATTTAGTATATACACTTTATCCAATTATTTTTCAATGTTTCGTCTAGTATTTTCAGAAAATTATCTCAGTTTAGATACATATTAATGGAGAATATATTGTAAATTATAATTATAAGTATTATTACAAGTTTAATTACAATTGGGTAATAATACTTTTATACTAACATTTGATAAATAAAATCTCTATTTTACTATATCAATAATGTATGTTGTTCAACAGTTTGGCTTAGAAAAACCGATTTTCGAATTATCGATATATAGGTACCTACTTTATTTATCAGAAAATAATAAAAATATTAAATGCAAACAGTGCGTAATATCAGTAAATGGCAAAAAGATTCTGTAAATAAACAATCTTATCTTTTCAACTATACTTTGTTCGTAGATTGCTAATAATGCATACGAAACTTATATTATATGGATATAACTCACAAAACGTAAAGTATATAAAACAAATAGCCCATTTCGTTAATAACAATGTTTGCAATATATTGGCATGGTGATGAAAATATACTTTTTAACTTGTACTAAATGGGCTTATCTTATAATATAATATGTATACAGCCTATATATATATATATCCCTAGACCAAAATAATGAGTGACCTATTATCTGAAATAAGGATAACTCTCAGAAGCAGATTCTTTTAGTATTAGAATGATTTATGTTATTGAGGACCACATAGAGCGTGGGCACAGTAGTGCACATGATCAATGTATTTGTAGTTAATGTATACCAGAGTGGTGGCCACTCAAATAACAAACTTATTGCAAGGCTATGTACATAATGCAATCATTCTGTATTGGCACGGCGCGTGGCTCCGACGGGTTCTGTAATATAAATAGTCACAACCATCAGTTAAACTCAACCAACTCGCACATTCACCATTTCTTCACAAATATCACAGTTCTATCACAGTTGTTTATTATCCAGGTAATGTCCACATTCTTCAGTCAATTTTACCTAAATGGTTGAAACATAGTAGGGAAAATTTGGCTTTTCATCGCTTTGCAATTTTTAACATACCTGCTACACCTGTTAGGAAAAACTGATTAACTGAAGGAAATATAAGCACTTACCAAAGATGTATTGGGCACATCTAGGGCTGCACATCTTGAAGCGCCATATCTATTTTAAGTACAGAATCAAACAATTAGACAAGGATTACAAAACGCGTTTTTGACAGCCCATTATTTTTTAGATTCCCTTGGTAAGAATCCACAGCCATAGATAACACTATGTCAGTCATTCAATTTTAATGATAATAAGTTAACTTGACACTTTTTAAAAATAATTAATTATTTTAATTTAAACACACTACATTGAAAATATTGTGTGTGCATTAAATAGAGCATAAATGGTTCTTCTGAGCAACATTAATCACACATGTAACTGAGTATAGTTTAAAAAGTAAATGACAGATCTGCATTCAACCTGTAACAAACAAAACTGAGTATAAAGAGGTAAAACATCACTTACCTAGTCTCCTTCTTCCTGAATCACTTCTTTGTATCGAGCAATCATCAGCTTCTTTACAGTGTCTCTATATGTGAGCCCAGGTGTGGGAGTATAGATTCCTCGTTTTTGTCCTAGTCCAGCTAAATTTGGCCTCTGTTCGGCTTCTATTGGAGCTATGCGGCCTTGTTCTTCCTTACCCAACCCTCTGCCTTCTGACCAACCCATTTTCTGTAGCATTTTGCCACCAATGGTGTCTACAACCGGTTGAGGTGTATGTGCAAATATAGGTGTTTGAATATCTGATTCATATCTTTTACGAATTGGTGCCTCATCTTCACCAAACTTCATCCTACGCTCAGCTGCCCTATCTCTGTAACCATTACTTTGAGGTAACGAGCTGTTTTTCTTTTGATGTTCCAGAAAATTCTGTTTATGTAAGTCTGATAGTGTCTTGTGTTTAGTCAATACTTCAGCTGAAGGGAAGCGTCGCTTACAGAGAAGGCAAGTCAGTTTAACCCAATCTATAATTCCTTCGTCTGACTCAAACTGATTACATTCAGTTCTTTTCATTAAAAATTCGTCTTCCACGGGCGGAGGAGAGATTTCTCTTATGTGGGAATGATGTTGTAAGGATGGACCAGCTCCTAGAACAGAAAACCCAATATCTGCAGAACCCTTGCTGGTTGAATGGTCCAGGGGTTGTTCCATAATAATGTTACTCCGAGCATTGTCTTTCTTTTGATTTAAGGTACGAGCCCACCTCTCCATGTCCTTTGCTATCTTCTTTGCAACCTTAACTTTGTCCTCTTTATCTTTTTTCTTTTTTTCTTCTGGTTCTTTTGGAATTGTATTCTCTGACGTAGCTTGAGGGGGATTTTGCAACTTAGGTTGGTTTGTATTTTGTTGGCTTTGTGTGGCAGCAATATAGGTGGATCTAGCGGCATCCCAGTACATATATTGAGTTGTCTGACTGTTGTAAAAGTACTGTGTGTTACCATCATAGTAAAGACCTGTGACAGGATCATAATAATAACCTGAGGTTTCATCATAGAGGAATGTTCGTACATCAGGAGCTGAGTATTGTATTTTGCCATCACCTGTAGGAATATTGGTCACTGAGGCAGACTGAGATGTGGAACTAACAAATGCAGGAACAGAAACAGGAGTCCATGAGACCTGGCGAGCTTGAGCTGCTGAGATAGCCGATTGAGCAACAGCAGCAGCCGCATTTACCCTATCTGCTTCAGAAAGTGTTTGATTTGAAGCAAAGTTTGATCTATTCTGCAAATAATTGTATGAGGAATACTCTGTACTTGAAGTGGTTTTAGGCACTTTCTGAGGCTCATTATAAAATGATACTAATACTTCTCTATTATCAATGTTCAATGAGGGATTGAGGCTAATTAATTCAGAATGAGCAGCTGTTGAATCAGCAATAGAATTAAAGTTGATATATGCCAAGCACTTTGAGGCTCCTGTTAGTGTCTCTCGACCAATAGTGATACCAGCAATAGAATCCAACACAGACTTAGAACATCGTTCCTTTATTGAATCAAGAATTTTTTCCTCTGTGGTTAAAGCATCTAAACGTCTAAATAACAACCTTTTGGTAATACCAGCTGCAGGTTCCGAGCCATTTCTATCTTCACCACCCACGACGTTACCTTCAGAACGTTTGCCTTGACAGTTACGTCTATAACAAATCTGCCTGCGTTTAAAATTATAAGAACCACATTTACATATCCAATCACCTGGCGAAGCTGACTGAGTATCTTGAGTATCATAGTCAATATCCTGTCGCTCATAACTACGAGAACGACTTCTGGACTGGGACCTACTTCTATCTCTATCCCTAGACCTATCGCGGCTGATATTCGGGGGAGATGGAGCTGTGGGGATATCCTTGTCATCAAAACGTCGCGGAGAACGACGACGATCGCGTTTATCAAAGCGGTCACGATTTTCGCGGCGATAACGGTCACCATCGCGATCCCGGTCTCGTCTTTCACGGTCATATCGGTCGTGGCGATCCCTTCGCTCCTTTTGACGATCACGTGGTGATGCTTGACGATTGCAATCGGGGCTGGTGCTTCTCCGCATCTCCCAAACCGGCGATCGGGGTTTGGCTTCGCCCCAGCGACTGGGGCGCTCATCTCGTCGCCACGACATTGCCTGCGAAAATCGACTTTAAATGAACTAAAAATACATTGTTAAAACAGTTTGGTGGCCGTGTCTCATGTAGCTTGTGCCACTGCGATGGAGACATCTCTCTTCTACCTTTTATTTTTTATACTTTTTACCTGCTGACGATTAATCCAGTTAATTATAATATTTCCTTGAGTATTTTATTAGCAGAGTTTAAGTTGAGAAACTTATAACTTATAAATTACTACTTAACTACTAATCATTTATAATAAAAATTCAATTTTATACAAGTGACAAGTTGGGAACTTTCAAATCATTATAATTTTAAGTGGACAAAGACAATCGCCATTTTGAAATTTCAGATTAATTGATCGTTTGACTTTTACCCAGAAATTTAATCTATGGTTTTTCTTTTTTTTTTTTTAATAGCCTCACGCAGAGCGTATTGCCACAGACAAAGGTAAGGAAAACGGAATAGTAAAGAAAAATAATTTTACACCGAATGAACATTACATCGATAAAGGATAGGATCAGCAGGATATAAAACTATCTCTAATACAAAGAACTACATTATGGAAAGGAACAGTTATTAATAAAATATATATCATACAAAATACGATTTGTATACATATGTATGTACATATTTATAATTTTATATTATTTAGAGTAAGAAATAAACATAACTTTTTATATATATTATTATTTAAAGATGAAAGCAGAACAGGAACAGATGTAGGTAACGGGATACTAGAAGAAGGATGAGAATGATCGAATAACATGGAGTGGTTATACCGAGGACAGGACAGAATGATATGGTTTAAATCACCAATATTCAGCCCACACTCACACATTTCACTATCAATAATATGAAATCTGGAAAGGTGGGCTGGGGTACACACATGGCCCAATCTCATACGAATGAGAGACGATGTTTCCTTTTATTAAATTTCATTTTAAAAAACCATGGCTTTAGTGGTATTGTGGGCTGTATACATGAAAAAAATTTACCCTTAATTAAACTGCTCTGAATCCAAAGGTCAGTCCAAGATTGTCGAAGAAAAGAAGCAGGAAGTAAGGCCAAATCATGATAATAATTTTTATACGAGTTAGAATCGCCATCCTTAACAGCTTCATTTGCTAGTTAGTCTGCTATGTCGTTACCAAAAATACCAGAATGTCCAGGTATCCAACCAAATGACACAGACAACCCCAATTGCTCACATTCATACAACAAACTCCTAATCTCAATAATGATAGGAAAAATTAATTTGTTTTTTAATGGATATTTTTGGAGAGCTTGAAGAGCACTAAGTGAATCTGTGAATATGATGGATTTCTTAAGTTTCTTACTCAAAACTAATTTTAAAGCTTTAAAGATACCGTAACATTCCCTGTGAAGGTTGAGGACTCTGGAGGAAACATTATTTTTATTGTAGTTTTACTTTGTAAGTGAAATACTCCTATGCCTACATTACCAGACGAACCGTGTTTAGAGGCATCTGTAAATATGTAATTGTACTCATGGCAGTGTTGTTCACAGAAATAATTAAAAGTAATCCTTGCGTGGGAATCGCCCTTGTTTATACCAATATTGAATCTAATGTCTGGAGAAATAATTAGAGATTCAAAGTTGGTTCCAAATAAAGGGTAAGTTGGTAAGGTATGAGTTGGAGCTTGAATATTGATAAATTTATTGAAGCTGACGATGAGACAAGGTGAAGATTTATTTGACCAGTACTTGGAAGATGTCAACAATTGAGATAGTTCTTGCAGCTTAGAACGGAGAGGATGGTTGGCATATTGAAGGGAGCGAAATATGAATTTATCAGATAAATATTGTCGTCTAAGATGTAATGGGGCTTCAACACATTCTACTTGTAAAGCATTAATTGGACTAGTTTTCATAGCTCCTGTGATTAATCTTAATGCCTTAGACTGTATATTATCTAATTTTTTTAAACGGGTTGCATTTCCAGGAGATAATAAAAAGGTACCATAGTCTAAAATACTTCGGATTAAAGCATTGTACATGAGTTTCATACAAAAGGGATGGGCACCCCACCATACACCGGATAAACATCTAAGAATGTTCAGGTTTCGCTCACACCTATTAAAAATGTAGTCACAATGATTTACACCAGAGAGCTTAGAATCTAAAAACACACCAAGGAACTTCACAGAGTTTTTAACAGGGATAATATTATTATCAAAATACACGTTGATTGGAGGAGGGAGACGCATTCTAGAAAAAAGCATGGCAACACTTTTAGTGGGGGATATTTCAAGGCCATTAGTATCAAGCCAAGTTTTTAATAAATTAAGAGAATGAGACAGTAATGAGCAAGCAATGGCCGGTGATTGATGAATGGAATAAATTAAAAGGTCATCAGCATACTGGAGAATACAAATCCGATTACCCAAAGAAGCTTTCAAATCATGGGTATAAATATTATATAAGATGGGACTTAAGACTGATCCTTGAGGAAGACCTCTCCATAAGGTTCTGGTTACAACAGTGGAGTCTTGTGAAATTAGAGTGATGTGTCTTTCGTATAAAGTATTTATGATAAAATTTGATAACATTACAGGTACATTCAAATACTGTAGCTTTTTATGAAGAACTGACAACACTACATTGTCATAAGCGGATTGTACATCTAAAAATGTGGCAACAACAGAATCGTTCCTTGAAAATGCTAAAAAAATGTCAGTTATAAAGATGGCAATCAGTGTTGCCAACTTAGTGGATATTCCACTAGATCTGGTGGTTTAGATATACGTTTTAGCGGGCGAATTTTGGTTTTAGTGGCTAGTGGATTTTTCTAGTGGTTTAGTTTGTTTCATTCAGTGGGATGCTACGACATTTAACCACTAGCACGATTGATATCTTTATAGGAAAAGACGAAAACATTTACCTTATTAAGGAATATTTTGTCATTATGTAGGCAACTCTGTAAAATTACGTTGGTTATTCTCGGGAATTTCCCGAAACAAGTTTATGAATTTCTTAAATTATTTTGATTATGGACTTTATTCGTATGACTAATAGGTCAAATTTGATTTGAATTAATGAGATTTGTATGTGTTCGTTTCGTATGCATGCACAAAAATAGAAATACACAACACAGATACTTAGTAGTTTTGGTTATCCTATGCATCGGAGTGTTTGTTTAAAATTCAAGTTTAGTTTATTTTTAAAACAAAATTGCCAAAAGCGCAATATACGCAAAAGTTCCGGGATTGTTGGTTACGGGACTCCCAATTAAAGGACTGGCTGCAAGTGATAGAAAGTATAGCTGGTCCAATTGCAAAGTGCAGATTATGTGGCTCTGTATTGAGAAATCATTACGGAGATTTAAAGAATCACGGATTATCGAAAAAACACTTGCAAAATTCAAAGGTACGTACGTAACTAATATAATATAAATTACGATGTGTCAAAAATTTATTTTAATATAGTTGTATTATATTATAAATAAGTTTTAGTGGTCTATATAGCCAACATCAACTTTCAAAGAATAAGTAGGCCCTTTTTAGAGTTCCGTACCCAAAGGGTGCCAACGGGGCCCTATTAATATGCCTCCGTTGTCCGTCCCTCCGTCTGTCAGCGGGCTGTTATCTCATAAACCGTAATAGGTAGAAAGTTGAAACTTCCACAGAATATGTATTTCTGTTGCCGCTATAACAACAAATAATAATAATAATAATAAATGAAAGGGGGCTCCCATATATATGTAACTATAACTGACTGTCAAATATTAGCGATTACAAACTTAAAAAATTGCGGTTGGAAATTTGAATCCGTCATTCGATTTTTTTTTCTTGAACTCTACATGCGCGAGTCCGACTAGCACTTGACCGGTTTTTATTTTACATCTGCTTGTATATATAGTTTACATTCCGTTTCTTTTACAGATTATAGCTACGCAACCAAAGTTGCCTTTTAAACGAGAAGGCGTGGGAAAAAAGAAAGAAGAAGCTAGGCTAGCATTATTTACAGCAGCACATACCAGCCTACGTGTAGTAGATCATATGGGAGAAGTGGTGAATCACATGCACAAAGAGGACGAAAAAATTCATTTACATAGGACAAAATGTTCTCAAATTATAAAAAATGTGCTATCACCCCATTTCGCTGAAAACTTAAAAGAAGATTTGAAAGATCAACCCTATAGTTTATTGATAGACGAATCGACCGATATTTCCGTTCACAAATATCTGGGAATAATAATAATTTATTACAGCTGCAGTCACAAAAAAATAATGTCTACATTTTTAGATCTTCCAATGCTGAACGAGTGTGATGCAGATGGGATTGTTGGTACCATAAAAGCGACACTCGCTAGATTTAATATACCTCTACAAAATTTAATGGGCATCGGAACAGATAATGCTTCCGTGATGACCGGCGTCAATAACGGTGTATATGCTAAACTGAAAAAGGATTTGCCGAGTTTAGTTTTGGTGCGTTGCATTTGTCACTCTCTGCAATTGGCAGTATCGGCAGTAACAAAGCAATTTTTACCGAGAAATCTCGAGTTTATTATTAAAGAAACATATGATTGGTTCAATCGATCTTCGTCAAGGCAAGCGGCTTACAAAGAACTATACAAACTTATAAACGACGGTCATGATCCATTAAAAATTGTACAGTCTTGTCAAACTCGATGGCTTTCTATAGAGTCTGCAGTTGCACGCATTTACGCACAATGGTTGGAACTGAAAACACATTTTAATATGGCCAAATTGAAAGAAAGGTGTTACACAGCAGAATTGCTGCATGGAATGTATTCAGATGACGCGAATTATGCGTACATTTCATTTATGTATCCAATTCTCACTGAAATTAACAGAGTGAATAAATTATTTGAATCGAAAGATGCAGATCATACAAAACTGTACGACGAATTGACAAATTTGGTTGATTCACTTGTTGCCAAAATAGTACTGCCGACCCAGAAGGTAGACGTTTTTACGCAAAACATTAAAGATTTTGTTGATAAGAAATGTTATTTGGGGTACAGATTCGAATCTTTTGTGTCAACGATGAGAGAAAAAGGACTTCCACGGAATGAAGAAGAAATGATACGTAATAGGTGCATCCAGTTTATTGTGCAGTTGGTTAATGAACTGAAAAACAGATTGCCCGAAAACTTAAAACTCATGAAAAATATGAAAAGAATTAGTGTAGATTGTGCACTGTCTCACAATAAAGAGCCGATCACTGACCTGATCTTACATTTTAATAAAAATCAAGAATACATAGCGAAAGTTGACGAGCAGTGGCGTCAAATCCATTTACTCAAATGGATAAATACAAAAAATACCAAGGAATTTTGGTACGAGGTGCTGGATTTCGAAGACATTGCAGGAGAAAACCGATTTGAAGATTTAGCCACGTTTGCTATATCTTTATTAGTTTTACCGCACTCTAATGCTGAAGTAGAGCGATTATTCAGCATGATGAATATCGTGAAAACAAAACACAGAAACCGAATGAAGCTAGATCTACTTACAGCTTATGACAATCCGCGCAGGTTTAAAACGCGAAGGAAAGTGTTGCAATAATTACATCTTGCCAAATTCTGTAGTCCAGATAGAATAGGAACGAAAGAAGTGTACTTAAAATCAGAAGGTATAGAGGAAACCGACTCTGCTGAAGATGATTTTTAACGATTTTGAATGTCTTCTATAAGTTGTTTTGTAATGAAAATAAACTAATTTTATAATTCAATTTACAATATTGTTCTTTTACTGTCAAAAAATATATCCTAGCTGTATGCTATCCATCTAAAGTAAAAAGTGACATAGACTACTGTTAACTTCAGTAAAACATGTGTTTCCCGCGGTAAAAACAAAAAAATAGTGCTCGCGGGCTGCTTGCCTAACCTCCTATCTGCGGACATAAAAATCATATCGATCCTATATTTCCTTTGAGCGTAAAAGAAGGATAAATAAACAAACACACTTACATTTATAATATTAGTTAGTGTGGATATTAGTGGTTTTCTGGTGGGTTGCGACGACGGTGGGTTCGTTAAAATTAAGTTGGCAACACTGATGGCAATACTGTCCATCGTACTCTTCCCTCGACGGAAACCAAATTGACTGTCACAAAGTAATTTATTGCTTTCTACAAACCATTCAAGACGAGTTTTCACTAAATGTTCACAGAGTTTTATCAAGACCGAGGATAAGGTAACAGTTTTGAATACCATCGCACTTTTTTGACGATACTAATTATTTAGGAGTCTCGGAGGACCTTCATTGGAACACCTCCAAGTGAGTTTTGCTCCGGAAACGCGTCAAAAATTTTATAAAGATTTATAAAGTAAACTTTGCACTGTAAAACTAATTACCGCTAGTCTAGCATAAACCACATTCAAAATGGCCGATTAAGTTTATAAAATTAATAGGGATGTGAAAAATAATCGATTTTTTAAAAAGTGAAAATCGATTTTTGTATTCGATTTTAATATTAAAAATAATTGAAAATTCGGCGACCAAATATTCATATACTAACTCTAACCTAACCAATCTAAATAATATTTTTTTTTGTGGACAGCTCCGATCTAAATAGTAATTGTTTATTCAAGCCTCGGCTTCTCGGCGTCCTGGTCGCCTTCGGCGACCAAATATTCATATACTAACTCTAACCTAACCAATCTAAATAATATTTGTTTTTGTGGACAGCTCCGATCTAAATAGTAATTGTTTATTCAAGCCTCGGCTTCTCGGCGTCCTGGTCGCCTTCGGCGACCAAATATTCATATACTAACTCTAACCTAACCAATCTAAATAATATTTTTTTTGTGGACAGCTCCGATCTAAATAGTAATTGTTTATTCAAGCCTCGGCTTCTCGGCGTCCTGGTCGCCTTCGGCGACCAAATATTCATATACTAACTCTAACCTAACCAATCTAAATAATATTTGTTTTTGTGGACAGCTCCGGCGCTACGGGAAATGCAGCCCCTCCACCCTTGCGTACCAAAGCACAGGCATTTTATTCAAGCCTCCGCAACCTCGGCTTTTTGGTCGCCTTCGGCGACCAGCCTCAGCCGCTACAGCTTTCATAATGTCTGTGCTTTGTTACAGCGGGTGGGGGCTGCTCTTCCTCCGCGCCTCCGATTATTTATATACACTCTAGGGGTAAGACAGACAAGACCACGTGGATAGTGGGGTGCTCTGATTCGGTTTTGGGTACTTTTTGGATATTAAAGTAAACACTTTATTCTAGTAAAAATTAAATAATATAGAAAGTTGCAAACAATGAAATACAAGTACTAATTAGAAAATACAGACGAGTAGGTATCGATAATTTCAAAAAATTTCGGAACCCTATAATCTATCAACACGAAATTAGGTTAATTTCAATGTTGATTATTCTATAACTTTAAATTTCAAAAATGAGGAAATAATCGATAAATAAATAAAACGATTATTAACAATCGATAAATTAAAAACACGATTTTTTTAAGTGAACGTCACATCACTTATAACCAATAGAAAAGTAGAAAATGGCGGATTGTTTACAAATTTTAATACATTACACAAAACTTTAAATTTTTTATAAAAATATTTAGACGCGTTTCCGGAGCAAAACTCACTTGGAGGTGTTCCAATGAAGGTCCCCCGGACACTCCTAGATAATTAGTATCGTCAAAAAAGTGCGGTGGTATTTAACACCCAACCCGAGGATAATGCAATAGGTACGATATGAATTTGCGTTAGAGGGATTTTTATTAGATTTTAGAATTGGTATAATGATCTGGTTTTTCCAGCGTGGAGGGATAGAACCGGTTAACATAAGTGTATTTATCAATTTCAGGAAATATTCAAGAGTTTGGTCACCTAAATGAGAGATGAAGGAATATGGGATTCCATCGTCACCAGGAGCAGAGTCTATAACTGAAGATAGTATTCCTTTAATTTCATACATAGAAAATGGACTATTGAGACCAGAGGGGTTCAATGGCATCAGAGGTATAATTATTGTTTCAGGAACTGTAGTAGGAGCAAGTCTGTCGAGGAATTGATTTGTTAATGAATCGGGAGAGAACCAGAAGTTTCAGTAAATGCACACCTGAATCTTCTAATATTACGCCATACCACAGAAGGACGGACATTAGGGGAGATGGAGAGACAAAAAGATTTCCAGCTATCTGTTTTTTTCTTTTGAATAATAAACTAGTGGCCTTGAAAGCATCTGTAACCAGATCAAAATTTTCAGATGTACAATTCTCACAATATTGGAGCTCAACTTGTTTTCTTTTTTTAATTGCATCTGAACATTCTTGATCCCACCAAGGTGGAGATGGAATAAAGCCCAGAGCACCGTTTTTAAGCGGAAAGGTTTTGTCTGCTACTTCTATAAATAATTTAGTTAATGCATCAGCACAAATTGATTCTGAACCATGTGAGATATTAGGAAGGGAAGTCATCTTTTGTTCTATACGGGATTTAAAGGTATCCCAATCAGCATTATTAAGTCGATGTTTTAATCTAGGTGAATGTCTAAATGTAAAATTAATGTGAAAAGGAAATCTAAGAAGTAAAGGGAAGTGGTCACTACCATATGAAGAAGAAAGTGTAGACCATGAAATAGTGGAAGCTAAACTAGGAGTACAAATGCTTAAATCAGGGACACTTGAGCCTTCATTGGGAGAGGTCCGCCGGGTCACAGAACCATCGTTAAGAAAGCAAAGATTATGAGAGTTTAACAGTTCCATCAATGAAACTCCGTATGTATTGGTTGTTGAACTGCCCCAAGAATTATGTTGACTGTTAAAGTCACCTAATAAGATAAAAAGGCTTAGGAAGAGTAGAAATGATAGAGTCAATTTCAACAAAGATAGAAGAACTAGGATGAGGAATATATATTGAAACATAGCAGATATTATTAACAATAGCAGCAATAATTGAAAAATCATTACTATGAGAAGGAATAGGAAAGTGAGAAAAAGGAAGATGATGTTTGACTAGTAAGGCAACTCCGCCATACCCGTCAATACGATCCTCACGGAGACAGGCATAGCCTGAGTACCTACAAGGAGCACCTGGTTTTAACCAGGTTTCCTGTAGAGCGAAGATAAAAGGTTTATATTTATTTATAAGATAAATAATATCACTTTTCTTAGACGAAGCACTTCTACAGTTCCACTGTAGAGCTTTGGCTTGCTTGTCCATTATTAATATAATTTGGTAAGCTAACAATAGTGTCAATTAAAGGAGCAGCGTTGGACGGTGAAAGAATATTTGACTGTGATAAAGTGTTAATGAGAATTTTTATTAGGTCTGCAATTGATTGTAATGTCAAATCATTATTGTTGTTTAAGTTTAATCCACAACCATTTCTGGGTGAGGGCATATCATAATCTTTAATTAATTGTTGTTGTGTATTTCTGTCATAACCTTTGGAAAGTTTAGGAATAGATTTAGGTTTGAGAAAAAAAGTCTTTTTGTAAGAGTTACTCAAAGACTGTTTATGAGACTGTTCATTTTGAGGAGTAGAAATAGTAGAAGCACCTACATTGGAAGAAGAAAGTAAAGCATCAGCATAAGATATTTTTGAGATAGGTGCATGAATTTTAGATGCTTCAGCGTACGAAATACAGCTCTTGGCCATAGATTCTTTGATGGCTTTTTGGCGATCAAATTCTAAACATCTTTTACTTGTGGCAAAATGGGAACCTTGACATAAACAACAGTATGCATCTTCCTCTAGGATAGAGCACTGATCAGCCGAATGGTCTTGGCCACACTTGAAACACTTTGGTTTTGATCTACATAATGATTTAACATGACCAAATCTGCAACAATTATAGCACTGTATTGTGGGGAAAATGTAAAGATCAACTGGGAGGGAAGTGTAGCAAATAAAAATTCGCTTAGGTAGTATTTGTCCATCAAATGTAAGAACCACAGTTTCAGTAGGCTTAAACTCACTGCCATTACTAGTAATGATACGCCGTCTCATTCTTCTTATTTTTAAAATTGGACCGCATCCAACAGGTAAATTAATATTTTCCGTAACTTCTTCATCTGACCACTCAGCAGGTATGCCTCTTACAACACCCATACGGGTAACAGTAAATGTTGGGATAAAAACCTTATACTCGACTGATTGTAAAGCAGAGTTATTTAGGAAAGAATTTGCGTCCTGGTAATTATTAAAAGACAGAGACAGTCTATTACGACCAATTCGTTTTAGGCTTCCGTTAACAATATTGTGTATAGAATTTCTTTTTAAGAAACGACCAAAAGCAATTGGGTGGACTGAAACGCTATCATTTGGAGTTTGCTGTACTCTTTGTATGTGAACAACATATGGTGCTGCATCACTTGGCTGGTATCTTAAACGTGCTACTGATTCTGGCTTTTTATATTCATTAGAGGAATTAAGTTGTGACGGGTTGGATTGTGACTCATTGAACAAGGGAGCAGTGCTAATTTGGGTATTGGTTAAAGGAATGCAATGACATTCGTTTGGTTTGATTTCCTTGCCCTCATGTTTCCGACTACGTCTCTTTTTATTACAGTGGGTGCAATGTTTATGCACAGTGGCTCTCCGTTTTCGAGCACCACTGCTAGATTTTATAGATCCATCTGTTTCCATTCCAGACTCATCATTTGAAATCGTTACTATACAGCCCACCCCAGGGACTTCTCCGCCCCCAGGGTCATCAGGCGGCTCCATAAGGAGCAAAAGTATATTAAAATAACTTACCAATAAATCTTCTCTTTAATACACTATTAAATAAAACTAAGAAATAACAAAAATATATACATTAAATACACTAGACTACTGATCCAAACCCTAGAAATAAAATAAAATTTAATTAAATCGAAAAACGCGTCAGTCTACGATCGTATTTCCCGCGCTTCTCTAATCTATGGTTTTGCTTTCTTTGATACGGGATTTACACTCGCGCTTCGTCCCTCGCCTCGTGGCTCGCCTCGTCCCTCGTGCGAGGCTCGTGTTGATCGATGGTAAATGAGTTGCCTGTTTACACTCGCGTGCCGAGTTCAGTCGTCTTTGAGCTAGCAACAATGGAGGACGTCGAAGTTTTAGCAGCAACAAGTTTGTGCGTACTGGGCTTATACTGCTACGTCACTAATTTAAATAAAGGAAAGTAGTAAAGAAACGGCGGTGGCGCCCAAGAAGATGGTGGATGATATCGATTCATCGCAAAAGTTTCATCCATATCTGTTCAGCAGTAACGATATACTAGCGCCATCTACCGACTAGCGTCATCTGTCTATACCTACTTGATGATGATTTATTGAAGATGACTAATTACTTGAACTGACTAATTACTTGAATAAACCTAACTAAACAAATATGTACTTAGTTTTATTTTACTTACTTGTCTTTCTTCAGTGCTCACTGTGGTGTTACACTCGTAAATGGATGCCAAAAATGTTTCCATAGCATCGTAATACAACCACACTGGCTTGTAAATATCATCTTCTCCTGCGCCGGACCTTACTGATTGTTTTTGCGCCGGAGTAGCTGGCGAAATGTAGCCATGAGAGATTTTTTCTTGTTTTTAATTCTGTTTGAGATCTTCCCATTATTTCGGACAATCTCGCCCATGCATCGCTAACTTTTTGGCTGTTCTTGTGGCATTTATGTTTAGGGTCCCAAATTATTCGTTCTTTTGAAATTGTTCTATGAACTTAAATGTTTCGTCTTGCGACCAATCCTTTATACGATTACTGCGTTTTTGTTTTTGCGTATTTAAAACTAAACACAACCTGCGCGGCACGATGTAGAAGCCAGAATAAAGCGGGAGGGCGAATGTAAACACCCACTCGCGTGCGACGCGAGGTCCTTTGACTCGTGCCCCAAAAACCGCTCCGGACGCGAGCGCCGCGAGGACGAGGCGAGGGACGAGGCGAGCCACGAGCGTCTGTTCACACTCGCACCTCGCCCCTCGCCTCGTCCCTCGCCTCGCGACTCGTACGCGAATGTAAATGGGCTATGACAGACAGTGTCGCAACTAAAGAGCTTATTACACTACGCGATATTCAGACAGTCTTACTAAGATTTAGCATAATGTAATAAGAGTTAGCAAGTTAGCCTGTCTAATTAGACTGACCGAATGGGTTCGGCGGTGCTTACTTGCTGAATATCGCGTAGTGTAATAAGACTTAGCACGCTTAATAGCCCATTTACATTCGCGTACGAGTCGCGAGGCGAGGGACGAGGCGAGGGGCGAGGTGCGAGTGTGAACAGACGCTCGTGGCTCGCCTCGTCCCTCGCGGCGCTCGCGTCCGGAGCGGTTTTTGGGGCACGAGTCAAAGGACCTCGCGTCGCACGCGAGTGGGTGTTTACATTCGCCCTCCCGCTTTATTCTGGCTTCTACATCGTGCCGCGCAGGTTGTGTTTAGTTTTAAATACGCAAAAACAAAAACGCAGTAATCGTATAAAGGATTGGTCGCAAGACGAAACATTTAAGTTCATAGAACAATTTCAAAAAGAACGAATAATTTGGGACCCTAAACATAAATGCCACAAGAACAGCCAAAAAGTTAGCGATGCATGGGCGAGATTGTCCGAAATAATGGGAAGATCTCAAACAGAATTAAAAAACAAGAAAAAATCTCTCATGGCTACATTTCGCCAGCTACTCCGGCGCAAAAAACAATCAGTAAGGTCCGGCGCAGGAGAAGATGATATTTACAAGCCAGTGTGGTTGTATTACGATGCTATGGAAACATTTTTGGCATCCATTTACGAGTGTAACACCACAGTGAGCACTGAAGAAAGACAAGTAAGTAAAATAAAACTAAGTACATATTTGTTTAGTTAGGTTTATTCAAGTAATTAGTCAGTTCAAGTAATTAGTCATCTTCAATAAATCATCATCAAGTAGGTATAGACAGATGACGCTAGTCGGTAGATGGCGCTAGTATATCGTTACTGCTGAACAGATATGGATGAAACTTTTGCGATGAATCGATATCATCCACCATCTTCTTGGGCGCCACCGCCGTTTCTTTACTACTTTCCTTTTATTTAAATTAGTGACGTAGCAGTATAAGCCCAGTACGCACAAACTTGTTGCTGCTAAAACTTCGACGTCCTCCATTGTTGCTAGCTCAAAGACGACTGAACTCGGCACGCGAGTGTAAACAGGCAACTCATTTACCATCGATCAACACGAGCCTCGCACGAGGGACGAGGCGAGCCACGAGGCGAGGGACGAAGCGCGAGTGTAAATCCCGTATAACCGTTCAGTCAGCGCGTGGCAGCCGCAGAGCAAAGACGTTCGTACATGTTTGTTTGCTGTGGCCGCGTGCACCATGGCGTGTTCGCAAGAAAAAAAAGTACTTTTCAATATTATCAATTTGTACCGAGACATGCCAAATTTATGGCTGCATGATTGATTGATTTATTAATAATTGATGACCTTAGGTTTTTTTTTTAATTTTTTTAATAATTTATTTCATAACCATGGATACAGAGTCCTTCAGGATGACCTTAGGTCTTGATAGGAGTTGCCCGTTGCCAGGAATCTTAAAGTAACTACCAATATTTGTTAGGACTGACACTTTGTCTAAGAACCGTATCTTCTTTTTGAATGTATGGAGTAACTCATTGGTCTAGTGGTTAGTACCCCTGACTGCGAATCCATGGGTATCGGGTTCGATCGAGCATTTGGTGTTGTGCTTAGGTCTTGGGTGTTTAAATATGTATTTATATCTATATATCTATAATAATATGTATGTATATCCGTTGCCTATTACCCATAACACAAGCTTCACCAGCTTAGCATGGGACTAGGTCAATTGGTGTGAATTGTCTAAAAAAAAAAAAAAAAAACTAATTTCAATAGACATTCAAACTCGGTAACTCCTACTCTAAGGTAGTTTCTTAAGTCACATGGTTCCAAAACACTCAGTATTTGCATATTTGATAATAATTTTTCTCGCAAAAGTAAATACTCTTTCACCCATATGTTTCTTTTCTTTATTTAAATTAATAGACGCGGCAAGAGCCATGGCGATTTTCTGGTGCTTTGAAAGTTTTCCCATCGCGAGACAACCGTCACCGACAACGTACGCTTTGCAAATGAGTAAAATGAGTTAGCTTGCGATATTCAGTCCAGTGTAATAGCGAGCTTGACTAATTCGATTTTAAGACAGTCTTACTAAGACTGTCTGAATATCGCGTAGTGTAATAAGCGCTTAAGTATACTGAGTCATCTAACAAATTTAGGTATTTTGTTTTTTTTATACAAAAGTACATAATAAACCATGATCTTAATGTTAGTGTTATTTTTTTTTTAAAAAGACCTATAATTACCGAGATAATTTCACGTATACTAAATCAATTTCAACATCAGTTAAAATCGTACATTGTATACTGATCCAAATAACATTGTATCAGTATTCGCGGGGCGTGAGGAGGGACACATTGATACAAGTATATTATGGCTCAGTATACGATAAATGACGGCGAGGGCGCGAAATTTTTTTTATTTTCTCAATAATAAGGTGAATAATACTAATGATACAATTAGCAATATCTCAGGAATCGGTGATATAATGCAAAACAGGGATGAATATGGTAAGTTACATTGATATACTTTGTTTATGTTACATATAGTGTGATTTTGCCATTTTTGTTTGATAATTGTTACACGTTGCTTAGTACGCCGTATACTGATACAACTATATTTACACCTGTTTACAACGAACAAACTTTATAAAGAAGACACTTGATTTATCTGGCTATAATAATGTACTAATTCAATTTTTGATATATTTGTTTTATTTGTGGTATAATATATTTTTTTATGTGTTATAAATTTTATAACTTGATATTAGCACGTTAAATATAAAATATGAATTCTTGTGTTTTTAATTGTTGTTTGTTTTAGAGTCTCCATTGCCACCGGATGCAAATTTTATGGAAGAGGAGCTTTCAATACCTACTTGATGATATTGATTAGAATGATAACAAAGAAGTATCGCAGAATATCCCTTCTAATGCTTACATATTATTCCTAGATTATATTCTTTGCTCTTCGCCTTGGGTATCGAATGCTGATAACTGAACTCAAAAAGGAGATCGATCGCCATCAGTCATAGAGAACACTCCAGGAAATTCGCCCATCCAGAATAACATTATAGAAAATTATTGTGATATTACTCCAGTACCATCGCCGTATAATTCTTTTGACTCATCTCCTGTTAATTTCTGACATTAATGATATCACATACTCATCGTCCAATAACGCCAAAAGCGCATTTCCATTGCGAAAAAAGATAAAGAAAGGCTAAGAGTTTTCATAAAAAAATTAAGGATAAGGAGAGGAAATATAAGCTTAATAGAGGATTGGAATATGTCAGTAGAAACGGAAGAGTACATGCTACGAGAATTATGAAAACTTCTTACCCCTCAACTTGTCGGAAAAAATGCAGTGAGAAATTAACAGAATGTTTTGGATTATTGGACCACCGAAGACAATGGGTTTTTTGGCAAGATATGTTGTAAAAGCTGGAAAAAAAGAGAAAAAATATTGTCGATAAAAAAAAGGAGTGAAGGAGATAATATTGAGACCACAAAAATATCGGTTTGCAAAACTATGTTCTTGAGAACCCTTTCTATTAGTTTTGATTTTGCTTATACAGATTTAGAAAAGTCCGATAAAGGTAATGGATTTTTTAAATCAGATCAGCGTGGTCTTTGGATGAACATATAATCCATCCGATAACGTTCACAGTCTTATAGATCACGTTGAAGCATTTTCTCCTGTAGAGTCACATTACACTCGCCAAAAATCAAGTAAAAATTATCTGGAAGGCTTTTTATCCTTCCCAAAACTGTTCATGAATCGAATGGTTTATGGACTACCGTGAGACAATATCTATATATAGGTTTTATAAACCCAAAAAAGATATTTGTGAACAATGTCACATTTATGAAAATAACAAGCAAGTTCTACAGGCAGATAAAGAAAAGCATGAAGAGCATTTAAAAAAAAAGAGAAAGCTAGAAAAATGAAAACAAAATAATGAAATCCTTACATCAGCATCTGATCTTCAAAAGTGTCTTAATGTATGTACCTCACGGAAGCGTGAGTACTTTTTATTATAAAAGGAAACATTATTTGTATAATTTCACGATATTAAGTCTGGGATCTCGCCAAGGTGATTGCTTTTGATGGTATCAACAGACAGCAAAGAGAGGTGCAATTGAAATTTCCAGCTATCATTTTAAGTTTATAGAAGATACGGGTGGTGAAGGTGTCAATGATTACCGGATTAGAAATAGGATTTATTTCTTAATGTATATGTTAGGTAGTTTACAGTGTAGTATAGCTATTAGCCATCGCTTTCTAATAGTGGGTAATTCACAAAGTGAAGGCGACAGTATGCACGCTTTAATTGAAAGACAGACAAAGATAAAAAGCTTTATATGCCTGATCAATGATATACAGCTTTTAGATACATACACAGTTATTGAAGTGTCTCAGGATTTAATAAAGGACTTCAAATCAAAGTCAAAACTTATAAACAACGGACTTATAATGATGGATCTATCTATCTATCTAAATAACTCTAATGGAGCAGAAGATAGTGATTCAGACTGATTTTTGATTCGTTCAACCTTTAATATTTTTATTTATTTTGTTTAACCTTATAGCAATTTTTTGAGCGTTACAATTTCCTAGATTTTTAGATATTTATATTATTCATATCTATTATTTTTATTAATATTGTTTAACGTAAGTTACCATTTTTAGTTTCTATTATTTTTATTGATGTTAGTTACTTTTCAAGAAACTTTAATGATACTACATGCTACAAAAAAGGGTCCTACTTAGTATAAACGAAAAATACATCGTGATTCTTTAAATGTGTTGTTTTGTTAATGAGACTACTTCTTCCTAACCTTTATTAATTTCGTGAGGTATTCGAAATACCTAAAATGAGTAATTAAAAAGCCTCGATTAATTATATTAGTCCAGTATACGTTGAGGTTTTAACTACTAACATAGGTAAGTACTTTCCTAGTATAATGAGTCAAGTGATGTAATTTCAACATTTTATTATTAAGTGGGACAAAAAAAAGCGAAAATAACCAAAAGTAGTATGATATTAATAAAATGATTATCATATTTCGTTATATTCTCGAGTAAGCCATGGATTTTCATGTACGACGTACATGAATATAACTGGTAGTTAAACCATTTTACTATTGAGTCCCGCCCGTGTATAATGAGTCATGTACATAAAATATCATTTAAAAACAAAATTCAGCAAAATCATGTTATTCCAAAGGAAGAGCTTTCAATCTTTATTAAAAAAACATTTAATTTATTCCGAATTAGTTTTATTTCATTAAAATATAAACAATTTGCCTTAAAATGGCTCTCCTATAAAATTACTAAAATGTTAGTTGACTCAGTATACTTAGGAGGTATCGAAATAATGTTAGACATGTGTTATTCTATGTAGGTTCAAGGCTAGGTTGTTTTGAATGTTTTCTTCCAATCTAGTATTGGCCCTTTTGCACCAATAAAATTAATAACTATTTTTAAGTCAAAAATTATTTATTACATACGTTTTTAACAAATGTAAAAAAGATACGTATACATTTTACAGAATAAGTATGTATATGTTAGTCGGACTTATTATGGATTAGGATTTTCTATATTGGTTTTCAGTGAAATCAAGTATGGTTTAAATTAGTTTTCATTGTCTTCTTCTTTCCTCTGTGGTAAAATTAAATAATTCATATTTCATTCGTTATTTCTGAAGGTAGTATTGGTGTTGCATAGCTGTCCTATTCTAAAGCATCTTCCCCACCTGTGTCATGTTCCTGTAGGTTAATTATCAGAGGTGGTGTTTGATCTCTTACGCGTCACGTCGACTCCGCGTGCGCATGTAGCTAAGTAGTAAGTATCGATAACATTAACGGGTTGCATTTCGTGCACATTCCTACTGTCAGTGACATTTATTTGCCCGAAGACTCAGTTTAAAATGCGTCGACTGTCAATTAAAATATTATAATAACCCATTAGTATAAAGTTGTTGCAATGGGTCCCCGTATCAAGTCGGAAAATGCATATATTATCTATATAATAGTATTCCTTTTCCTCGATTAGGTACAATACTTTTTAAATCAT
Organism: Pieris macdunnoughi; assembly: GCA_905332375.1. Classification (NCBI taxonomy): domain Eukaryota; kingdom Metazoa; phylum Arthropoda; class Insecta; order Lepidoptera; family Pieridae; genus Pieris; species Pieris macdunnoughi. The sequence goes on along the minus strand of CAJOBZ010000080.1, from coordinate 176,531 downwards.
TGAAATCGGTAAATTGGTTGCGAAGATATTACACATTTTGTGCAAGCCAACCGCGGGGCGGCCGAAATGCTCATGTGACGTCACGAGATCCCTACCGCCCGCGCTCTCGCTCTCCGCCTTTCATTTATTAAAGTTTACTCGATCTGCGCGGGTCGTGTTGTAGTTTTTATGTGAAAATATGCCGCATTATAAGTACTGTATAGTACCGAAATGTACTAATATTTCAACTAGTGCGCCTGAAAAACTGTTTTTTAATGTGCCAAGGCACCTGAAAGTGCGCAAAAAATGGTGTACTGTCATGAAGAGGGATGACAAAGTTCCGCTTTCGTGCCACACTGTAAGATATTGTTGCGAGGATCATTTTGATGTAAGTAGCTCCATATACCAACTAATTTCATCATTACTCATGTGGTAAACAGTAACTTATTAAAAGTGACCTCAATAATTGATTGTTTCGAGGTGCAAATTCAAAAACCAAGTAATGCCACATACCAGGCAATAGCTTGGTCGCAATACAAAAATTGCAACACCATTAAATTTCTGTTTTCCATTACACCTGATGGTATGATTTTTCCATTACACCTGATGGTGTTGTATTGGATAGTCGTTTAACTTGGAAGCCGCACATTGACATAATTAAATCCAAACTATCTTCTATTCTTGGCGTGCTGCGTGGCAGTGTGCGTTGCTTCCCAAAGTCAGTCCAACTCATTATATATAATATTATGGTAAAGCCACATATAGACTACTTAATCGAATTATGGGGCACTGCAGCGCCTACAAATCGTTATAAAATACAAATTATGCAAAATAAATTATTGAAGACATTATTCTATTACGATTATTTGACTCCAACTGAAAAACTATACAGTGATACCAAATTTATGAGTATAAACCAGACATACGTTTACAATACCTCAATTTTAATATACAAAATTATTAACAAATTAATTCATACAAATCTATCCTTTACACAAAAATCAGATACAAAATATTCATGAAGAAATATTGATACATTATGTTTAATACAACCAAGGACTAATTACGGAAAACTTAATATTATGTATCAAGGCGCACAAATATTTAATACATTGCCACCCAGATTAAAAGAAATAAACCCTTGTTACAAATTTAAAAAACTTTTAAAAGTACATGTAATTAACAACATACCTATAAAATAACAAAAATAATAACAACCATAATATCTATATCTGTGTCTGTAACAATCGTCAAAGTTTAATATGAATTAATGGAATAATTAATGTATTTACAAAACATCAAAAAGGCTATTCTAGCATTTACTTATGTCTGCGAACTATTCATTGTCACATAATGCCTGTTGTAACATCGATGCGACCTACCTGCACTTTTGTAACAAATATGGTACATATTGTTACAAACTAATATTTTTATTTTATATTATAGTGTATTTTCAAATAATTTTATAACACGATGTACATAACTAAGTTACTCTAAATTTTCTCGCTAAGTGAATGTAATTCTTTGAGAAATAAAGTATCTTTTGAACCTATGATTAATTTTATTTTTGAGGGGTATGGAGGGCGTACCCCAGATTCCACGATCTTTGAAGATTGTGGGTTTCTAGATGAACTCACACCTGGGAGTTTGGTTTTGGCGGTCAGAGGATTCAAAAATATAGCCCATTTATTAGAACAAAAACAGTGTAAGCTTTTAAGACCACCTAGTGTGAGTTCAAGCTCAAAACCCAAAAAAGAGGAAGTGTTGCAAACAAAGAAGATTGCTGCGTTGAGGGTACATGTTGAAAGAAGCATTGGAAGATTAAGAGACTTTCAAATGGTTGGACCTCATGCAACTGTCAACATTTCTTATATTCAACTATTGGATGATATAGTGGCAATAGCCTGTGGTATTGTCAATTTGCAGGACTGTTTATTTAAAAGTATATCTTAGCCCAATAACAATTTTTTTCTGTTGGAGATGGTTCCTCGCTTCGTCTGTGAAGCCACATAAGAAATGCTACACCGTGTTTACAACCTCCCAGTTGAGCAGCTCAATCATGACACTCAATGTTTAATATTATTTATTGTGTTTCATTACAAGTAAATGTGCAGCAATAAGCTTTACCCTTTATTGTTGAAAATAACGGCGTAGGTAATTAAACAACAAACACAACTGCCCTGGCTGACTAACCTAAATGACTAAAAAAAAACTTTTGGGTAATTTATAGGATAGTCCAAGTATGTGTACCTACCTACTTATTATCCTGCTGTTTTGATTAGTTTGATAATGAGATTTGCTTACCTCTGAAGTTTCCAACCACGAATTTCAGCGCTTGTGTAGTTTAAATGATTACTAAGATAATCAAATACCATGAAGGTATCAACTTTAGGTAGATTATCGGATTACGCTTGCTTAAAACCGATATCTACTAACCTTATTTCTACCACTCATTTGTTATATTATAATAACAACCTTCTAATATTAAACAAATCAAATCACTTATTAATCGATTGGGTATAAACCGCTAACGTTACGCTCCGTGTTGGACGAGTATCGCGAACAGAATAAACAGCGCGGGGCGCGCTGTGGTTCGGCGGCAAGCGTTGGGATCTTGTGACGTCATCGCTTGCATTCGCGCGGTCAGTAAACCTTGTTAGGTATTTTGCCCATAACTTTGTCAGTTTTGGTCATAGAACAAAAATTTTTGCACTTTAAGTTTTAGTTTCTCAAGGACTATAAAACTGCATTTAAAACATAAAACCATTACGGGTCCCCATTATAGAAAATAAGATAAATAAAATGATTTTACTCACTTCCACAATATTATATACATTACATACATATATATTAGTCGCCATCACACAATTTATAGAACTATCTTTGTGCGTTTTCCAATTACAGAGCATTTTTCGACTCAGTGCCGCACAATGCCGCATAACGCTGAAGCTTAATTGGAACGTGAATTAGTTTTCAAATGCATCAGCAGAGTGCGCTAAATCAGTGTTGTAAAATTTTTTTTGAATTTCTATGAATTGAGTTAGCAACCTCATTAATGTATAAATAATGTGGTAAACAATAATAATTGATTGAAAACTTTTTACGCTTATTTTTATCATCAAATTATTTCATTAACATTTTTTTTATTGAAATAATAGAAAACCTTTAAAGAATACATATAAGGTTTTAACAAGCTAAATTAACAGTAAAATATTTAGTTTCATGTAAGAAGTTTACATCATTTACGTTTTGAGTAATATTTTTTAATGATTTCTAAAAAAATTATATACTTTTTCAAAACCATTGCAATTTTTTCTAAAGTATAATCCTGTAAAATTAATTTGTTTACAGATCCGAATTTTAAAATAAAATTGTATTCATATTTTAAATGTGGAATATAAAAAAAGTAACTATTTATCATCCATACTAATATTTTTTTTTTAGCAGTTTGAAATAACTTTAATTATTTTCAAAATCTACGACGAAACGAAAGCCTTACAAATTTTTCAACAATAAATAATATTTACTAACGAAAATTTCGATAAATGCCAACTTAAAGAAAAATACTGGTCAATTTTCTGTCACTTTGTTGGTATTGTTTGCGAGAAGCTCGCGAGAGCATTCGTTTTGAGAGTGCTCAATTGTGCGAAGCGTTTCTGTAGTTGGAACACTCGACGTTGAGCATTATGCCGCAAAATGCGCTCTAGTGCTGTAATTGGAAAACGCACTTTATGTTTATTCATCATTACACAGCTATGAGCAAATATTTTAGTCTGTGGTTCAGTGTTCACTATTTGTAAACACAATACTTTCATAATTCATTACTCATTAGTTTAGTGTACATAGTACTATAATCTATATGAATAAATCAATTTTTAATTCATATAAATCTTCTGTGTTCAATATTTATTTGAATTTTGAATCAACTTACAAATTTAGTGTTGTAAGTAATCGTTAGACAAAATATTGGTTGTGTTTATTAATGTAGCATCCCTCCCTAACAAACTTTTATTCCATCTAGTGCAGAGTGCAGACCGTGCTACGCTACTCTTCGATACTAATTACTAATGGCAAACTGGTGGACCCGTGTTGAGTTATTGAAAGGTAATCATACCTGATGCCATAAAGTTGAAAGTTCAAACGCTTAGTACTCTAGTTGAGTTGCATTGAATTCCTGGTGGATGCCAGGTAATAAAATTTCACCGCAGACAAGATTTTAGTTAAAGAAAAAACTTGCTAATGAAAGATACAAGCATTCAACTTGACATATTTACTTAAATTATAATACTTTTTTTTTAAGTCACACCCAGAGAATATCATAATTTTTCAGAAAATATTAGATAGAATATTAGATATTGGCAGTAAATAATGAGTTACAATGATTGGATAATTAATGAATAAGGTGTGTAAAAAAATAGACAATGCTTTGTGGTCATTTATGCATTCCTTGAATCTTTAGAAACATTTCCTCGATAATTCTTCCCATAAAAATATAGGTATATAGGTGTCAGTTTAAGGCTTAAAAACTTTGAAGTGAAGGAATGAAAGAAGTGTACAGAATACAGATTCCCGAAATTAAATATGTATTGGGTTTTGTAGATTAGGTTTGTTTAGGTTTTAATATTTATTTTCTCAAACCAAAGTACAACTTTGTAAATACTTTGGATTTTAATTGAACTTGTAGTTCTTGGAAGGCATTCATTGTAACATTGGAGCAACTATCTGCTATTATCTAATGCTTGTAATAATTTTCTCTTTTCTCTCTTAAAAAAACAAACATAAAAAATATGGTAAGGGTCAAAATGATTTGAAGTTTAAAGATTAAAAAAAACTACACCATGACTTTAGTAGAAGCTAAAAAAGATGGTGAAAATGTCACACTCAGCTCTAATTTTCTAATTAAAAGAATGATTTTAAAAAATCACAATATAAGTTGTTTTAGTTGAAGCACATCTGCTTCTGCTAACATTTTTCAGTAAACAACATTTCTTTATGTGATTCAGTTTAAAGAAGAATCTGATCAGTCAGAGCTATGAATATGAATATCTCAATTTATCTGATGATGAGGTATGCACAACCTCTGAATTCCTTAAGGTGCTCAGCTATAAACAAAAATAGACATCATCATAGACACCTGTGACCTTTTTAATGTATTAAATCTGTTTTAAGATATTTTTAATATTTTCTCTTAGTTGGTCTAGTTTAATAATAATAATAAATCATTTATTTGCAACAAAGTGGTACATTTATATGAATCATTTATAAAAATCTACACATAGATACATATTATGTTAAACAGGTTTTAACAGTGCTAATGTATTTATTTTTATTCTGTTGAATAACGATGTTTTGTTTGGGCTCTAGAACTAATTTGGACTATAACAGCATCACTTCTAGAGTATGTCGAGAGTGCAACAGACTTCGATTTCTCCAGGGCGAACTACACTGTTCAAGGCCTAGGTGTGCATACGCACCCTGACTGAGACTGTTGAAGCGAGTATAACCCACTCATTAAATATTCGGCTATACAGCGATTCGGTCGGTTCCGCAAAAAGGCTTAATGTCTAAATTGATCATTTCATTTGAATTATATACAATGTCGTTTTTGACGGAAAAAACAGGTTTCAAAATGGTTCGTTCATTCCACGATCACGACCCCTCCTTCCCGAAAAAAAACCCGGTATGAGGCCCCGACAAGTCTTAACGGATCGGGATGATCCAATGACGATAGCTGTCAACAAAAGGATTGCCGCCCGCGCGGCCAAGCAAATCGGCTAAGCCGAGGAGAAGACCTAGGAAAAAGCCCATTCCGACATTCAAAGCTGATTCTCGCTGAGCTGTCAAGGCCCTTCAGGCCAACAGCGAGTTTCCATAAAAAAACAACGATCACAGAACTAGTGTCTGGTGTCATTACGTACGTTAGGTTAATTTTCGCACACTACTTTAATGTAGCACTTTCGCACTTATTAAACGTCAGTTGTATTAACCTGTAATTTTTGCAAAAAAGATCAACCCCGTTCACCTTAAATTGTCAAAAAGCGAAAGTTGGCTACTTTGCATAATGACAAAATACACAAATTATAAGTTAAGTATGAAGATTACCGTCAGTCAATAAAATAACAGCGGGTCGTTTAGGCGAACACGAAGGCTGCGCGGCCTCTCGCATGTGGCGCTCGGCGTGCGCGACACTGCGCGCGGCGCACGCAGACCGCGGTTGGGCAGAAGTCTCGGCCGCCTCAGCGCCGGATTCCGAGTGGCACTCGCTCACCAACTGCGTGGCCTACCAGGCCGGGGTCTGGCAAGGCCTGGTGCTCAAAGGGATGGAGGACGCCACTCACCCGGCCGCCTTCCGCCTCGCAGTCGTGCTCCGGCACACGCCGCCCGAGCTGGCGCTCAAGCTGGTGGCAGACAAGTTGAGGACGCACCCGCAGGCGGTGAGCGTCGTACTTTAGCCTCTTGTTGCTTTTCGACTAATATTAACATTATTCACTCCTTTCACTATTACGTTGAAGCCTGTCAATTAATGTTTAAGGACGATATGTATAACATTCTGGATTTGACAATCAAAAAGACGCTTTCCCTAATTCAGCAAGAGCTCACGTCGTACATCGTCTCCCTCTTGACGGACGACTCCCCCTGGTGCGAGTGCAACGCAAACGACTCTCAGTACACCGCTCCTCTCAGGTAACTATCGCGTCAGACTCGTTATATTTCGCATGAGACGGATAGTTTAACTGTGGTTGATCCGAAAGAGACCTGCTGCTATTCGGTGACTGCGAGACCGCAGTGCTGGCCGCGTCCCGAGAGGAGTACGAGGCTCACGCCAAGAGGCAGAGGGCCGCCTACAGCGCCATGGCTCCTCGTCACTACGTGGAGCTCAGAATCAAGGTATGGTGTGTTGCTTAATTAAGCTTATACAATGCCATTATCGCTTATACGCAAAATAAATCCTAAATACCTATAAGCTTTTTTACAAATTATTTTTATGTTATTCCGAAAATTTCATTCCACGTTCCACGAACCCCTAGGTCTTTTACTTCGGCTACTCTTGGAATTCGCTGTTTCTCAAACATATCGATTTCTCAAGTTGTATAACGTTTAAAAATTTCCGTTGTACTCACTTAAAGTCTTATCTTTTATTAGTACATTTTAGCACAAGTTTTCTTTGCACTAATGACACAACACGACGATTTCTATTATAATTTTCGTAGCCCTACAAACTTAGTGAATTAGTTGACACGATCCTTGTTAACTTATTTGATTATTTCTTAACAATAAAGATGGCCACTGTAGGTCCTCACCGTAATCGTTTTAATGTCAGATCCTGAACCAGCTGATCCAAGTGCCGAAGATCTACCAGACCCCGGAATTTGAATGCTTCGAAAGCGCCGCGAGGGAAAACGTCGACAGAGAGATATGCACTCTTCGGGAACATCTTCTCACCGGAAGACATGACTAGCAGTATTGGACTCCACAAGATTAGGAGCCACTTTCCTAATCTTGGTTTAGAAAGGACTATTATTCGGAGGTGTTGTACGACTTATCGAAAACAGTGAGAGTGGTTAAGGCTTATTCAGTACTAAGTGTATGTGAGTGGACATTGACAGTGACAAGGCAAGATGACAGATGTTATGTAAGATAGGTGCTGTGAGAAATTATACTCGTCTAACATTATGTATAGCTTAGCCACAGAAGGCTGATCACTGTAACGCCTATAAAGAACTTTAAAAAGGAAACTGATATAGATATATCTATCTGATAGATATTTCTATATCTATATATATCTATCTGATGCCAAAACCAACGTTTTCTATTTAAAAAGCTTAATTAGCCCTAGTTAACATTTATTTTTTATACTTATTTAGTAAATTTACCCCAAAAAGCTTACTTATTAAGATATAAGTTCTATGTTTAATAAGAGCATTCTAAAGATAATTATAGAATGTGTAGATATGTAGATAGTATAGAACTTTTAAATTAAAGTTATAGTTAATAATATATAAAAAATTTGGTATTAATTAAATTATAGGTAGGTAGGACTAATAAATGTTGTAGATCTCTTTACTATACGCATCAAAATCGTCAAAGTAAATGTTTTTCTATCTTATAAAAAAACAAAACTTTGAATATGCGTTTATTGGTTTTAAAAGGTATATCAAATTGACTTTGGCTGCTACTTTATTAGACCACATTAGAATAAGTTGCGCTTTACACATTCGATTAGGCCGCGATATGGTTTAGATGGAGAATTGACTGCTTGTGTCATTAATATTTCATAGGATACAATTCATCCCACACTCCGACTTTATCCTTGAACAGGTCCTTCCTCAGGGAGAAGTCGTTGTCGATGCGCAGATACGTCATGTCGTGTGACGTCATCTTGGGCCAGACCAATTCGCCCAACTCTGGCGTGTCACCTTGAGGATTCGGGTCTCTGCCAGCAAAACATAATTATATATTTATGCACGTATAGGACCATCCGATCATGTACTTTGTTAGTTTGTTGCGTTTTACTCCGGGTCCTAGGTTCGATAATTACTACGGAAAATAGTGAGAGGTAAAGGTGCCGTAACTTGTACATACTTCGGCACGGTTTCTATTATAGGTCATAAGATTACCCGTATTTGGCAAAGTTGAACCAGAGCGCAGTCATGCGGTCGACCATGACGGCGTCGCGGCCTTCGAGGCCAATGGCAGGGAATCGGTAAGGCAGAGTGAACAGGTAGATCAGCTCATCGTGATGTGCCGCTCCTGAAACATGAAGCATCATTATGTGCTACGTTTATAAGCCCAAAAATTGTAACTGGCTCTGTCTCGTATCCATAATGCATCTGAGGCATTGAAAACTTTTAGCGTGAAGCGCGTCAGGACAGGTTATTAAACTACAAAAAATAGTATCCGTAGGATTCCACTTTATGTTTTACCTAGGGGTTTCATAGTTTTGGGGTCCTCGTAATGGCTGTGGTTCCCGATGTAGCCCCACTCGTACTCGTAAACGGGTCGCGGCGAATGCAGGGTCATCAGCCTCGCCAATCTGAAATGACGCCATTTCTATTATTTGCCTGCCTTATGATGCTTTTAATACCGTGTTATTAAAAAATTCACACTGCATTAATAGTTAACGCGTGGCCAACCGTCGAACCAACAACTAAATACCTGTAGACAGGAAAACTCTCAACAGAGTCGGCGTAGAGTCTTCCGAGGTCGTGTGCGCTGGTTTCATCGTTCTTTAGAGGACGGTTCTTAAGATACACCCGACGAAGGGTGCGCGTCGGAACTTCGGCGTTGTCTCGCGGGAGCAGGAAGGAGATAGGGGCCACTCTCTCCCACTCGGAGTTCATCTGCTCTCGGAGGGTGTCGTTGCGAGTCACGGCTAAAAAGTTAGTGAGTTTTGAAACATATGGTAAGTATAGAAAGTACTAGAGGTTAGTAAACGGTGTAGTACTGACTGAATGCCATCCAAAAGAACTCGTCCTGTGTCTGACTGACGAGATGAGGCACGGCATACAATTTCTTCTCTCGGATGGCCTCATCGGGCTGAGATGCGAGAAACCTTTCCTGCCCGAAGTCGGGTTCGACCACGGCTGTCCAGATACCCACTGGGTCGAATCCGAATTCCTTTAGATTATTCAGTATTTAAAACCACCGATCGTCGAGCACGCGACATTATCCATGTCTATGTCAGAAAGTATTTTATTTATTAAAAATCCTTACATAAAATCCATAGAGCGAGTTCCCTAGGTCCCTCCAAGGCTTAGTCTTCAGACAATCGACGATAGCTTGTGAGCTATGAGTCGGGCAATTGAGCAGCTCTGCCTGACGAACCGCCAGGTGGCGCTGCTCACTAGGCAGAGGCACTTTTCCCAAAGGGGAGCCGCTCATCGATATTGCCCGGTGAAATAGACCTGTCAGGTAGTCATTATTTTGTAAACCAAACCTGAATGTTCTGAAGTTTTTAGACATAGGTCGTTTACACCATGATATTATACCCGGTTATGTTAAGTTTTGATGATAATTAGTTGCTACTTTAAATGATGTAAATATAGACAAGTAAAACAAACTTTAAAATAACTGTTGATTTTGAAAATTGCTTGCTACCGCATTAATCTTAAGTAAACTGTAAAGCTAGTTTTGTATGTGTTTCAATTCTTATTATTATAAATACCTGTGGCCATGGGCGATACCATCATGAGCATGGCGCTGATGGATCCTGCGCTACATCCTGCCACCGTGACCTTGTCGGGATCTCCTCCGAAGGCCCGAATGTTCCGATTGACCCATCGCAAGGCTGCCACCATGTCTTTAAAGCCGTTATTGCCCGGAGCCACTGCGTCTCCAGTACTGAGGAATCCTGTAATGCCATTTATTCAAGCAAAGCAACCCTTGTCTTAGGCCTATGGATCAACCTTTACTCCCTACGCATTTGGTCTAGACACGTTAAGTCACGGTCAACGGTTTTTTATACATTGGTATTATAACAATCAAGTCCATATACAAATTTACTTTGTTTTTCCCGTTTACCACGCTAGACCAAACCTGCAGGTACAGTAAAAACAGTTGAAACAGATTTCCTAGATATTATTTCTAATAATGTAACCTATTTCTAAAGTAAACGTCAATAAAACACACCAAGTGAGCCGAGGCGATAGTTGATGGTGACTAGAACGACATCCCTGTCCAAGAGGTAGTGCGGTCCCGCGAGATCTGAACGACCCGTCATAACATAGAAGCCGCCCGGATGGATGAAGAATATTACCGGCAAAGGCTTTTTTCTGAAAAAAGTAACCAATAATCCTGTAATGAGTAGAACAAGACGGGGTCACATGCGCATTTCACAGCAAAGAGTTTTGTGCATTATTTTTTATTAGTTATTGTATGTTGTTGATTCTGTTCAAGATGTCAACACAAAATAACATTTAGGTATCGATTAGCTGCAGCTCTGCATCGTGCCGAAGGCTACTACTGCTACTGAAACTGCGTTAATGAAATTAACAATTTCTATATTTACCTATCGGTGAAGAGAGGCGTATATACATTGATGGTGAGGCAGTCCTCATCGACAGGGTATGTGGGAGATGCCGGGAGGGGGCAAGCGGGTCCATCTGAGCGTGCGTCTACTGGTGTGGGATAGTGGGTGATCGGTCGAGGTGGCTGAAAATCAATTTCAAGCATATGAATCGAGAAATGCATTGAGACAGATGTTTGCGAGACGCGTGTAATTTTAATTTGTTGACGATATCTTAGTGTCACATGTTCAGATATTGACTATATCTGCAAAGCACAGCATATGCGACAATAAACACTAAAATATTACCTAACTGATCAAAAACATATTTATAGACTCTATTTCAATTAGCTAAATATTTTAGTTTGAAAGGAAGATGTTTACTGACTGACTGTTCAAATAAGTAAAGTAAGATACGCAACAACTGGCCTGCATAATGAGCCACTGTATTATTACCACATAAAGCAAAAATTCAGGTACCTGAAACCGAAGTTCTCCGACAGGGGGCTCGGCGTAGCGAATACCCCGGTAAGTCTCAAACTGACGTCCTTTTCTTGTTACATTATAGCCTCCGCGAAACTCACCTGACGGACTGCGCACCACCGGGCGACCATCTGATAATATTAATTAGTTATACGAACAAGTTAATTCGGCGTAATTTTAAATGTTATTTCTGGGTGAGAAATCCAATTACAAAATATTAGAAATGGCTGTTCATTATTTAAACTAAATAAAACAAAATGTTGAGTCTTGACTCAAATGGGGCAGTTCTATTTTTTTACTCTTATCAAAAACACGTTTCATTCGACTCACCTATAATATCATGGTCATGATGCCCATGATTGTGATGCCCGTGACCTTTGTGGCCGTCTCCACCTAGTACGTGGTCGTGGTCATCTTTATGATCGTGTGCAGCTGAGCAGACGAGCACATAACACACTAGCACGATACGCCACATTTTCCTCAACTGAGTGGCGTTGTGAAAATATCGCTTATATAGCGAAGTGTAAATTGAGTTGCAATTCTGAGGGCACAGGTATTCGTCAAATTAGGGTACATAAATACTTCAGGACTTTACTTACTTTTGTCCACATCATAAATGCATTTATTAATTGTTATACTTACTTTGAAAAAAATACATTCTTAAGCCAGTTGCGGATTTTTAGCTTATAAACAGTACGCTACAAACCAATTCAGACAGATATAATTTATCTAATGAGCCTTTTTAAAAAAGTCATCTTAACAAACTAAAATACACCGCTTCAACTTAAAATCTGGAATCGGGCTAAAATATAAAGATAGGTATCGAGTAACCCTGTACCTACTGATTACCTTTCAAGTAAAACCGGTCAGAAGTAGTTTTTGTTTACAATTAATATGTATATGTGTATATAATGTCACCGGTTCAACAGACTATCCTTATCGACTTCGAACATTTTCCTTAACATCATAGCATTAACCATTGTTCGTAGACTTAGGTATATAAAGCGAACCCTGGATATCTACGAAAATCTTCAAGTACATACTTGTATGTTATTAACTTATGTAAATGAGTTTAGTTTTACATATAGCGATGAGTTAATTTCAAATTTAAAGAAAGTAGAGAAAATTTGCCAATTAACTATTCACCTTCATAACATCGTTCGTCGGAGTTAACACGTTCACTGCGTCATCATTTTCAAAGAACTTTCAGCTGGTGCTTTGGAGACCTAAAAGATCTCGTAACAAGCCTATCCTTTGGTGCGTTGAAGATCTAATCAGTCTCCTAAACATACAGTTTTGAAAATAATTTATATCTTCCAAAAAAACAATGACATATATTTTTAAGTTTTTGTGGGTGAAATTTATATAATATTGCTTTATATTTTGCTAGGTTTGCACGCAGTTACGACATTTGAATAAACTACAAATACCAAAAAAAAAATAGATATCGATTCTATCTCGTACCGCACCCGAAGATAGTTCAATATGTGTAGTAAGTAGTGATGGGAATAAAATAATATCTCAGTTAACGATTCTAAAAGTTTTATTAATTATGCAAAGTGTTTTTCATTTAAACATGGTAAGCACATTGATTGCTTGCACATTACGCGCAAAAGTATAACAATTCGTTTAGATTTTTTAGAAGCGTCAGTGCTGTTTAACTGCGTGTGCTCTAACGAAAAAGGTTCATCGTTTTCTTTGTAGGTACGTCAAATATTTCATAATTAGAATCATTATTATTAGCCAATGGGGGGCAAATTTGGACATTTTCCAACATTTTTATCGACTTCCCATGTCGATTCTGAACAACACTAAAAAGAGTCACGCAGCGCCCGCGTCGCCCATCCTCCCTCTCTTGCGTCTACGAGGCCTACGATTTTACGAGTACCGACATATCTCCTAACGCAAGGAATTAAAACAATTACAGTACTGTGCGTTAGGGACTTAATCCATCTCTAATTTATTTTTTAATGTCCTTTAATTCAGCTTTAAGTAGGAAGAATATATATATATTTGTCCTGCTCATACTTAAAGAACTTTACAAGTTAGATCCTCCCGCAAGGAGTGAAAAACACGATTATGTTCAACGCACAATACAAAAGTCCTGCAAGAGATCTGTTAGATCTCGTAATGCAACGAACGTGTTAAATTACTTGTGATTGGTAAATAAGGAAAACGCCTTCGTTTACCGTGAGGAAACCCCCACAGGTAGATATTCGCTTTCAGAATACATTATAATTGAATTAACAGGACCATTTGTCTATAAATTATTTCTTTCGTATACTTATGTTATTCCTTTTTGAAGTTATACTTCTTTAGGCGCGTTATGAAAAATTTATGAGAGTGAAATTTTACAATGCGCGCGCACCCGTGACACAAAATTAGGAGTGTGATTATAGCGTGCGCGAGCGAGATAGGAATAAGACAATCTACAAGTAAAAAGAAATAGAATATGCGTGAAGTTCGTATGCCAACAATTTTGAATGACCAATAATGACATTTGTCATTTACCTTTTAAACAAATAAAGGAGTTTTAATTATTTTTTCAAAGAAATTTAGCGATGCTTTTTGAATTATAATCAGAAGTGATTTAAATTGAATATTTAAACCAATACTAATTAATATTTGTGAAAAAACTGTGCTCATCAACCTTCCTAAGTGCTTCAATACAATTGAGGTTAACTATCCGTATGTATTATTATTATTATCGAGTAATGTTTTGATTAAAAAATTAACCACATTGTTTAATCAAAACATGTAATTTTTCTGATTTTATCTAGCAAATATAAGGAAAAGAGACAAAAAACAATTGATGAATCAGTGTAACTGCTGTTCGGGGTTGGGATAAATTATTAAGATATTTAATGCGATAATTATTTATTTTATGAGCAATGGACTAAACTAGTGGGGTGAGATGAGATTAAGAGTCGCGCCCGGCACGAGGTCTAAATGCGAACTAACTTAAGTGAATATAATAAGATATAATGTAAATGAACACACAAGCAAATCATATTGCATGGTGTCATTTACATTGCAAATACCTGTACGGTTGTAAATCGTACATGTTCCCGGGGAGGAAAAGATGAGGGTTAGTAAAATGGAGGATGAACTTAAGACTAACAAGGTGATACACAAATTTTAATATTAAATGTTTATATGTTATGATTAGTTGTGTAATGTGTAAATCGTACACTGCACTAAATTGAATACAAAAAAAGAGTTTTCATCTTATCGCTGTGAAACATCAAAAACTGGAGGTGGAACAAAGCCAAACTATTTTTAATATTGCCAAAGAAGTATAACTTCTTACGCGCGTACATAAGTACACGGACCCTTTTTTTTTATGTACTTAATAGGAGGCTCATCTGATACCGCCGCCCATGCACACTCACTAATTGCCAGAAGGCTCGCATGTACGTTGCCGGACTTTTAAGAATTGGTACGCTCTTTTCTTGAAATACCCTAAGTCGAATTGGTCCGGAAATACTTCAGCGGGCAGCTGATTCCACATAGTGGTGGTGCGCGGCAAAATCTGCCTTATGAAATTATTTATGCAATTAATAACTAATATGTCGCATTTAAGTTGAATGCACCCATTGAGACAATGACTCATTTCCACAACAAAGCGGCTTATTGTTTTTCCAGTTTTCCTTAATATACTACAAGTAACACATATTTTCCTTAAATTGCATCAGCGTGTCTATAGACAAAATTCACAACTCTTGCTACTATTAAATTAATAGCTTATTTGAACTCATTTGAAAAATCTAAACAGGTATTCTTAATATTTCCGTGTGGAAATTAATTTACGTTTTAGCCAAAATCTGAGCAAATTATCACTGAGTAGAAAAGTTACCTATTGTTTAGCTTTATTATAATAAAGACAATTTAAGTGTTTACGTTATTTTTCTTTGATTATAATAATCGAATGTTGGATCTGAAAGTTATTTTAATTTATAATCCTATATGCTACACTTGTGTCGAAACCGCGTCTCTACTCTATATATTTATCTGAAGAAATAACCAATTAACAAAAAAGGCGTACATAAAAGATTAATAGGACACAAATAATTTATTTATTTACTTATTTTAAAAAGACACACTAACGAAATATATACAAGTCACTTACAGAGAAGCCACGACATACGAAAACACAATACATGTATGTGTAGGTATCAATGACAAGTGTGCACAACATTTTAAAGAAAATATAACAATTATAAAAGTGAACAGAAGTAATTCAATTAAATTAAACGACAATAAACTAGAAATATTTATTTATTTATTTACACTTTGTTACCTTATACAAAACATACATATAAAAAAAATAAAAAAGCAGGTTACAAGCATATGTTATAAGGCAACGGGCGGCCTTATCGCTAAGAAGCGATTTCTTCCAGGCAACCCTATTCCCTGATATGAAACAATAAAAAAGAAACACCTACAGAGGGTAAAGTACAAGAAGTGCATAAATAATTAATTAACAAAAAAAACTAAAAATAACAGGTAACTATAACTAAAATAAAATAAAATCTAAAGAAAAAATAATAATAAATAAAAATGTAAAAGCTAATCCAAAAGTTAACTGAGTCACAATTAATATAATATATAAGTAGTAGCTAATTACGAGGCAGAAAAAAATGATCAAAAAGAAGATTTTTAAATAAATTTAAAGACTGAGCAGATATCAATAACTGGTAAGGAATTCCATGGCAGGATACTTTGCACAGTATCCTGCCATGAAAGCATGATTGAATTCAGTTTTATGAGTAGGAGTTTCAAGAATTAGATTGTCTAAGGAACGCAAATTTAAATTACTTAATGCAATTAATAATTTCATATATTTCTTATTTGCAATTGTTATTTCTGACGGAATAACAATGGTTGCAGTATCTTACGCCTAAAGATATGGAGACTTTCATAAAAAGGCCTAGCTTGTCTTCAAAGCATCGTTTACTGCAGATAGAGATCTGTTTAGACGAGCATTATACCAGTTTTACATTCAGCTGTAGTGAGCAGGGACGTGGGCAGGACGAGTGTGTAAACGCGATACTTTAATACATAAATGCGGCATTACAACCGACGTGACATTTGGTCGAACGCAAAAAAGGACTGATGTGTTTCTTGCGTTTCCCATTCAAATTCATTCATTTCTAAAGTTATTCAAAATTTTCTAAACAAAGATAATGTTATTCAGGCGGCGTCTATCACGGAGTGTTTGCAAGTGAAAGAAAGCCAGTCTTTTTCATACTCGCATTTATAGCGAATCAGTGACGGATTTACCAGCAGGCTGAGTAGGCTGGAGCCTAGGGCGGCAAATTTTAAGGGGCGGCAAATTTAGTTCATAATTTTTTTATTTCGGTTTACAAATTTAAAAAAAAATATTATACACACACATAATACGAATTTCGAAAATTGGAGAGAAATTAAAATATTTAACAAAAATCTAAATATTCTCATATACAGTGCTAATTAATAAATATTTCAACATCTCTGCATGAACAATTCCTAAACGCTTTACTAATTATACATTAATGATTATGAACTTTTAGAATATCGCGATTCGATATTATAATCGAAACTTAGTAATTTTTACATATATTCTTCACTGATAACTGCTATAATTTTTTCTCCGTGTACCTAATAATTATGAGATCTGCTTACCCAATTCAATCGATATAATATCGATGGTTTATTAAAAATACTGACTAAAATTGACTAATTTTTTATTAAATAAAAAACTAGTTCAATATCTTATAGAGATCATTAATGAAATAACTGATAGTTGAACGACTGTGACTTGACAATAAAAAAATTCCTCCACAAAATATGAAGTGAGACAATTTGCTCATTAGAAAATTGATACATTTTATCAGTTAATTATTTTATTCGCAGTAAGAAAAAGTTTGGAAAATCCAAATGAGCAGGCCTTAAGCGCTCATGTCGTACACGAATTATTTAAATTAAATGTTTACATCAGTAGATTTGATAACTTTTTCGCAAAGCCAACTTTTTCAGAAAATGCCAATCGGAATGAATTAATTATAATAAGATAAAACAATACTCAGCTGCAATTTTTTATTCAACGGCTTCTCTCCAGTTAAACAAGTATATTAAAAAAACTGTTTACTGTGAACACGATCATCCAAAATCCATACGATATGGCATTAAAATTACTTCCTTTTAAATAAAAAATAATTAATCATAACCGAAAAAAATAATTTTTATAAGCTCGGCGATCATTTTTCTTTCCGATAAGTTGCTTTTTAAATAATATTCATGTACATCATATTTGTTAGGTACGGTTTCAGTCTCACGCGTGTGCGCATTGAGGTGTGTTGTGTGATTTCGTTACGGAGCTATCGCAGCGACGTATTAATTTCGTTATTACAAATATGACGGACGTTGTGAAATGTAATGTTTGCAACATTGTTTTAGATGAGCTATTATCGTATATCCAAAATAAAATATCGATAATGGATGAAGTGTCGTTAGTTAAAATTTGTGTGTCGGCATTTACGAGTGAAGAAATTAGTAACTCGAAATCATTATTGTTTAGTGCACTTCCGGCAGATCGCCGACAAATACAGCGAAAAAAAAAGGGAAAAGAATCTCGAGATATGGATGACATCATTTCCTTGTTTAAATCTACAGAACCTGAGATCTTACCAGTATTTGCTGCGAGACAACTGGAAAAACTACCTCCTATTACATTTGATCATCTTGACTGCACGAAATTATTGAAGGATTTAACAAGAATGTCAGCGGAGATCGAGACTATTAAAAATAACTATGCTACTCTAAACCACTTAGAAGATTTAAAGCAAGACGTTAATAGATTGAAACACACGTCGATAGCTACCACGCCGTGTCACAATATAAACAATCGACGTGGTGCATGGGCTAGAAATGGTGGCCCTAGAGATCCATCGCAGAGCATTAACTCGTCATTAAATGACTCGCACAATTCAATTAACTCCAATTGTGAGTCAAACAATAAAGACCCACTTTATCGAAGCATCAGTGAGGGTAGTGTGGTTCGCGAAAACATGCATTCGTCGATTATGTCGGCCGAGACCGGTATTATGACTCATACCATGACGACAGGGGCGACGGTGAATGCGGAGGCTTCAGCGGAGACAAGCGTAACTCAACAAATGAGCTCTGGACAACTGATCGAGACGGTTTTTCCAGTTGATAATATCGAGCCCACGGATGGTGCGTGGCAAACCGTTACGAGACGTAAAACAAAATGTAAACAACGTTTTGCAGGAATGACGGGTCAAGCCAGTGACGGTGTTAATTTCAAGGCGGCGGAAAGGTTTATACCTATTTTTATAAGCAATGTACATAAAGATACGGTTGAATCGGATATCATAGATTATGTTCTCAAGAAAACTCAAGTGAATATATCGCTAAAAAAAATATCAATTAAAAGACATAACAACCATTTAGCGTACAAGTTCATGATACCTGAGGACAATTTGTCATTATTTTTAGATGATAAACTCTGGCCTAAAGGAATTATTTTTAGGCGCTTTGTACATTATAAAAATCGCCATATTAAAAATGAAACAAATATGAATTCCGGCCTTGTAAATGTAAACAATGGATAAGGCGTATACGCAATGACAACATTTAATTGTAAAAATATTAAACGATCCTTAGAGTGTATCAGGGATTTATGTCGTCACTCAGACATCATAGCTCTTCAGGAAACATGGTTGCTACCGAGCGAAATCTCATATCTTGGCAGTATTGAGGCGGACTTCGGGTACACGGGAACATCAGCGATGGACACATCAGAGGGAATGCTGCGGGGGAGGCCCTATGGAGGGGTGGCCCTGCTGTGGAGGAGGAGTGTGTTCAATAATGTGATAGTGTTACCGTGTAATAATTCTCGAGTTTGTGCAATAAAAATAATAACGAGTGATCGACCCATAATCGTAGTGTGTGTGTACATGCCTACGGACTCGCAGGACAACTTGCCAGTGTTTACGGACTGTCTAAGTGTGGTGAGTGCTATTGTTGATGAGTATGGCATAGAATCTGTTTACATACTAGGGGATTTTAATGCGCATCCGTACTCGATATTTTACTATGAACTTTTAAATTATTGTTATGATCAAAGGTGGTCATGTATAGATGTTGAGTTGCTCGGACCGCACTCTGACACTTATACTTTTGTTAGTGAGGCTCACGGATCACGGAGGTGGCTCGATCATTGTTTAGTGACAGACGCGGCTCGCCATTCAATATCAAAAGTGTATATTATGTATGATGTGTTGTGGTCAGATCATTACCCGCTTATACTTCATTTTAATATTAAGATTATTAGTAAAAAGTTGTCCTCTATACAAAGTAACTCTGTAAACAATAACGTACGTTGGGGTCAAAGATCCGAGGAAGAAATATTGTTATATCAAAGTGAATGTAACAAGAGGTTAAAATCAATAGATTTTCCAGAGGTATTTACGGATTGCGCAGGTTGTTATTGTGATAGACCTAATCATCAAGGTGCAATTGATATATTATATAACAATATTGTTATTTCTCTTAGTGAGGCAGCCGTGACTAGTCGGAAATACCCTAATAAAAATAAAATTAATGATAGAAATCAAAATATTATAGGTTGGAACAAACATGTGAAGCCGGCGCACTCGGAAGCGAGGCTGAGGTTTAGGATTTGGTTACTTCATGGGAAACCAGAATCAGGGAGGGTTTATAATGACATGTGTGAAAGCAGAAAAATATTTAAATCACGACTAAAATGGTGTCAAAACCATCAAGATTTAATAAAAATGGAAAAACTAGCCACTTGTCATGATAAAAAAGATTTCGTTTCGTTTTGGAAAGAAACAAAGAGGCTGACGCCGAGGCCGGGACTCCCAGTCAGCGTCGGAGGGTTAAGTGACTCGAAAGAAATTGCTGATTTTTTCCGAGACAACTTCTATATATCATCCTCGCTGAGACCGTCGCGAAACGAACTCAGTGCTGTACCCATTGGTGATAGGGTTAATACTCAATTTAGCGCCAAACATGTAAGAAGCGTTATAAGTTCTATGTCAAGAGGAAAGTCCCCTGGTCATGATGGGTTAAGCATCGAGCATATACGGTACGCTGGTTCTCATATATATAGGTTATTAGCCATGCTATACTCGTTGTGTATAAGTCATGCATATCTACCCTATGATCTTATGCGAACATTAGTTATACCGGTTGTAAAAAACAAGACAGGAGATTTGGCGGATGGTTCAAACTACAGGCCTATATCGCTGGCGACTATTATGGCTAGGGTGTTGGACGGTTTGCTTAATACTCAGTTAAATAAATATCTACATTTGCACGATAACCAGTTTGGGTTTCGACCCAAGCTGTCTACAGATGGTGCTATACTGAGTCTTAAGCACACCGTTTCATACTATCTGCGTCGGAGGACGGCGGTATATGCCTGTTTCCTTGATCTTTCCAAGGCATTTGATTTGGTTTGCTACGATCTACTTTGGAAGAAGCTAGAGGATATAAGTGTTCCTCAAGAACTTCTGAACGTATTTAAGTTTTGGTATGGTAACCAAATCAATAATGTTAAATGGATGGGTGCCTTGTCTAAGCCCTATACGATGCAGTGTGGAGTAAGACAAGGTGGACTGAGCTCTCCATCTCTCTTTAATTTATATATAAACGCTTTGATTGAGACGCTTAGCAGCGAGCGTGTCGGCTGTCACGTGGACGGTGTGTGCGTTAACAATATCAGCTACGCAGACGATATGGTGCTGCTGAGTGCGTCGGTCTGCGGGGTTAGACGTCTCCTTAAGCTCTGTGAGGTATATGCGGCTAGTCATGGTTTGAAATATAATGTAAATAAAAGTGAAGTCATGGTCTTTGGGGCCGGTTGGAAGGGTGTGTCCAGTATACCCCCCATGTCGCTATATGGGGTCCCTTTAAAAATTGTAAAAACATTTAAATATCTTGGACACATTTTGACACCCGACCTCAGGGACGATGCTGATATAGATAGGGAACGGAGAGCGTTGTGTGTCAGGGCGAACATGATCGCCCGCAGGTTTGCACGATGCTCAATTGATGTGAAAGTAACCTTGTTTAGAGCATTCTGCACATCATTCTATACGAGCGCCTTATGGTCGAAATATACTCGATTGTCATACAACGCTTTCCGTATCCAATATAATAATGCGTTCAGGGTGCTGTTGCGGCTGCCTCGATTCTGCAGCGCATCGGGGATGTTTGCTGAGGCGCGGGTGGATTGTTTTTACGCCACCATACGCAAGAGATGTGCATCCTTGGTGCGCAGGGTGAGAGCTAGCGGTAACGGTATCCTCCGCATTATCGCGGACCGAGTCGATTGCCCATACCTGAATCACTGTTCCTCTATTTCATGCGGAATGATTCCGGTATGAATTAATGTAAACATACTAACACTTAGATTTAAGGTATTAAGCTGTAATTTACTAACATTGTTATGGAACCTTGTTTTCTGAATTAAACAATTAAATTAAATTAAAAAAAATAAAAATAATGTGAGAAAACATCGGATTTAGATTTTTAGGCAAGAGTAGAGCATACCTACTACGCGCTTCGCACTTAAGGCATGTAATTGCGTAGTCGTATTTGTATTGTAACGCCAGAACAAACGACATGACGATTCGGTAAGAGTGTCTGGCTGAATGGATAGCACAAGTGCAGCGCGATAGGGTTACTACGTGAGCCGAAGCGGGCTCCTGATATATAAAAAAAGTTATAAAGTTGGAATTTTATTGATAGAAAATTGATATGATTGTGGACTTAAGATATCAAAATTTAGAGGCGGCAAAATTGAATAGCCTACGGGCGGCAAATCTATAAATCCGCCACTGTAGCGAATGTTATTAATTAAAAGGCATAGATGTTTGGCGAAATGGCGGTTAATTCGTTCGATTCTATCAACATGGACATAATAATGAGGGTTCCAGATTACAAAATGCTAAGGACCAGAGAATTGAATAATAGAAGTAGGTTCTTATGATTTTACATTTTTGAAACATTTAGTCGGTCGTACCTTATACCTAGCATTCTAGAAGGTTTAAAATTGTGTTTCGTTATTAAAGCCATCTGTTGTCGCCGAGTTGGTATTTGCTATATTCCGCTGTATTTTTAAAAGATCCGCTATTGAATCTATATTCGCTATCGTATGTCGCCTAAATGTAGGTAAAAATCTATACAGAAAATTTTAACGTTCTAAATTTACTATGTATATCAAGTAAAATTGAAAATACGTATGATATAGTAAACAAAGAGGAGACGTAAGCAAAAGCCGCAAAGCATTCTTTATCTGATATTTTAGGTTGGTCAAAACGTAGGAAATAGTTTAATTTCCTTTAAAGTCTACATGATATGTGATATGGCATACCTACTGCTGTTTTGGACAAACGTCTATTTGATATCCAGCATGCTATAAAATACTTAGTAGAATTTATTTTAATAGCTTTATGAGATTAGAACGTGTAATGACATCAAATTTAAATTATCTACATTAAAAATTTCCAATATTGTTTACAATGAAGCTAAACTATAATCTAAAGGGTAGAGTTGTTCCCAAATTCGATATCTCTCTTTATACCAATCTTGTCCTAATGTGTATTGTTCCGAGATAGAGAGATGAGTCCCGTTGGAGGGGGTAAAGGGTACCCATGTGGGGGGAGAAGTACCCCAGAGAGGGTTCGGGTCACTGCGAATAAATAAGAGGTTATTAACATAGACCAATTCTTAAATCTTTATACATATTTGCTGTTAAATAACTGCATTATATGTGACATTTGATTTAAACATATATTCTCAATATATAGTTGTAGACATAGCGACGTAGAATTAATGTCTGCTTGGCTTTTTCATTAATTGAAATTTGGTAAATCCTTGAAAATTTCGCGGTGAATCAACTGCAAACGCAATAATTTCAATTCACACGGTATTAAATCATTTCCTACTAATATCTAATATATAAAATTCTCGTGTCACAATGTTCGTTCCTATACTCCTCCGAAACGGCTCGACCGATTCTTATTATTAAATTTTTTATGCATATTCAGTAAGTCTGAGAATCGATAGCTACTATCTATCTTTCAAACCCCTAAATGTTAAGGGTGGCCCTAAATTTTATGTTTTAGATAAAAAAAAATTCACCCCTCTACGACCAACCCTTATTTTTTATTTGTTAATTAAAATCTTATGATTTGAACTCTGAAGTTTATATAGAGAAAAATCACAGAAAAACTTTAAAAGTTTTCATTCCAGAAAACCGAACAGTGTCCACGGTAGCATTTTCTAAAATGTTATAGATTTACTTACCCCGTACGTGCAAAGTTGTAGACAATAGTAGTCAACTTGTCCACCATGACAGAGTCGTGAGAAGGTGATAGTGGGATGTCTTCAAATGCCACTCGGAGAGAGAACAGATAAATCAGCTCATCGTGGTGGGCCACACCTCAAACAAGAATAGCATATAATTATAATTAATACATTAATTAACGACAGATTGATTATGATAGATGCATAAACTAAGCCCATATCATGTAGTTATTTGTAAAAGAAATGTGTTTTCTAAAGCCTGGTTTTTTAATATAAATATTGATAAAAAAACCTATAACTAATTATGATTATTCTATTACACACCCACAGGTTTTCTGGTGGCAGGGTCCTCGTAGTGGCTGCGATTGCCCATGTATTCGAACACGAAGCGGTAAGTCGGCTGGGACTGATACGACAGTAAATTCACCAACCTATGGACAATTTTATATTTCAATAGACAAATTAAAGAAAATGTTTCCCATATTTTTGTTTCAGGAAAAGGTATATAGCAGAGTTTAAATATACTTATACTTAATCATTTCCTGCGCATTGAGCAAAATTTGGCGACCTACAAACCTACAATCATCGACTACCAATCAGTATGGTGACACGGTGATACTCTGAAACGCACTAAGTTATTCCGACGGTTTAGGATATACCACTTTTTGTCTATAGCCGTTGGGGTCCTTTCTGCCACCAGCTTAGCCCGAACTGGCCAATGTCCGCCCACGATAGCGGGTGCGAATGAGGCCTCTGAGACCTTCGGGCCGGCCAGCCAGTGGTTAGGTATACCTACTGAGCAAGAAAGTATTTACTCAAAAGACTTTATTGGTCTCTGAGAAAACAAGTTTCTGCGACTAGGCAAATGAGGAGTTACACAGGAAAAGGTTAAAATTATATGAAATCTATGACGAAATGCAATATAACACTAGTGTGGAATTTAGGGAATATGTTAGGTTGTATTCAAATAATTTCAAAAAAGATTGCAAAACTGCAATATTTAAGTTCAAAAATAAAAAATAGCATGGATAAAGTAAAAGCTACCTGGAAAATAATAAATGAAGAATCAGGTAAAACGTCTGACAAACGAACTGATTATATGTTAAAAGTTAAAGGGAAGTTAATAAAATCTGACCCAGAGGTAGCTTCTTCTTTTGAAGAGTTCTTTACAAATGTACCACTAAATACGACCAAGTCCCTAGATTCTTCACCTGCTGCTGCGATCTCATTGCAAGAAAAATGTGTACCTGAATGTAATATTAAATTTCAGTTTAAACATATAACTTGTAATGATATCGTTAAAACTTTTAAGCTTATTAATTTAAAAAAAAGTAAAGATATATGGGGTATGTCAACAGTCATTTTAAATTCCGTTATTAATGTAATAAGCTCTGAATTGTCTATAATTTTTAACAGATATATCGATTGTGGAGTCTTTCCGGACGAAATGAAATTAAGTAAGATTACACCGTTGTTCAAGACCGGTAGTGAGTCTGATCCGTCAAACTTCAGACCTGTTTCCGTGCTCCCTGCGTTGAGCAAAGTTTTTGAAAAGATAATGCTAGACCAGCTTTCTTTACATTTTAATAAAAATAAACTCTTACATAATAAACAGTATGGTTTCACTAAGGGTCGCTCCACAATCGATGCCGGTGTGAAGTTGATTTCGGACATATTTAACGCCTGGGAAGAATCATATGATGGAGTCGGCGTCTTTTGTGACCTGTCAAAGGCCTTTGACTGTGTTCATCCTGATATACTCGTTGGAAAGCTTCAACACTATGGCGTTGATGGCAAAGCTTCCAGCCTGATGAATTCATATTTAAAGGGAAGGATCCAAAGAGTTCATGTCAATGGAGTCACCTCTCCGGGTTCGCAGGTATCAATGGGCGTCCCCAAGGATCGATTCTCGGCCTTTCTTATTTCTGATTTACATAAATGACCTCCCATTCTTTGTCAACGAAGTTCATGAGATGGTATTGTTTGCTGATGACACTTCACTTCTATTTAAAGTGAATAGGAATAACGTATTATTGGACGATGTAAACAATTCTATCTCTCGTATAGTTAACTGGTTTAATGTAAATAACTTATTGCTTAATGAGAATAAAACAAAATGTATTAGATTTACAACTACTAGCGTAAAGCGAGATATTGGTAACCTGAAAATTAAGGACAGTGAACTAAACTTTGTTGACAAAACTGTTTTTCTAGGCATAACAATAGATAGTAAACTCCAATGGGGCCCACACATAGAGACTCTTTCGAATAGGCTGAGCTCTGCAGCATATGCAGTAAAGAAAATCCGACAGTTTACTGATGAGGACACGGCTAAAATTGTGTACCATAGCTACTTTCATAGCGTTATGTCGTACGGCATTTTACTGTGGGTGCTGCTGCAGAGGTTCAATCCATATTTGTGCTGCAGAAGGGGCTGTTCGGGGTATTTGTTGTGTTTCTCCGAGGGAGTCGGTACGGAATAAGTTTAAGGAATTAAATATTATGACACTATCTGGTCAATATATTCTTGAAGCCTTGTTGTATGTCCAAAAAAATATAAACGATTTTAAAACAAATGGTGACTTTCACCAGTATAATACGCGAAAATATAGAACTAATTTGAGTGTACGACCAACCAGGCTCCAAAAGATAAACCACTCCTTATATGGAAATTGTATTCGTTTTTACAACAAGCTCCCAAGCGAAATTAGAGAATTATCACTAAATAAATTCAAAGCCCTCGTTAAACGAAAATTAATCAACAAAGCTTTTTATAAATTTGAGGACTACTTAAATGATCCTAATCCTTGGGATTGAATTGCTCCAGTTCAAACAATTTGTATGACAATACTTGGCGATTAAAAAGAGTGGCGGAAAGTTTCTTGCCAGTTCTTCTTACCCGCTCTACGCCCTTGACTTGCGAACTGGTAGTAAATGTAAATTTACGATTAATTTAACTTGACGATTCAAAAGTGTACTTGGTTACCTACTTGAATAAAGATATTTTGAGTTTGAGTTTGAGCCTCCTAGAGGAAGAGTTGTACCTCCCTGCCTCCACAACATTAATCAATCGCGTCTTTATTAGATAAGCAATATAAAATAGACAATTTCAAGATACAAGGAAATGAAAAATATCTATATTACTCGCTGACATGTGGCAAAGGTAAAATTAATTTTTGTGTTGATCCAATAGTTTTGACTTTTATATAACAAACAAAAACATATTTTTGTTGATCATAATATTGAACATTACCTGTGAACCCCAAAGCCGATGACTGCGTCTCCATACAACTTCCCTAGATTTCGGGCATCTTCCGTGTTGTTCTCGAGGGATTGATTTCCCACATAAGGCCGGCTCCACACGTTGGCCCCAATATTGGCCTCAACGCTATTCGTCCAACGTGTGGATCTAGAAAATGGCATTGGTCCCAACGTTGGGGCGAGTGTTGGT
Source organism: Pieris macdunnoughi (assembly GCA_905332375.1). Taxonomy (NCBI): domain Eukaryota; kingdom Metazoa; phylum Arthropoda; class Insecta; order Lepidoptera; family Pieridae; genus Pieris; species Pieris macdunnoughi. Next base: position 149,271 of record CAJOBZ010000080.1, on the reverse strand, counting down.
AGTTGGCCGGCTCGTGTCGGTTTCATCAAAGGAATCTGCGCCAACGCTCGCGATCTGTCCACACGTTGGCGCTTTGCTTAGTTCTGTTACAGTACGCAGCGAGTGCGTACGTCGAGCGAGAATGGCTTCCTCATCCACAAAATCGCCACCGGCATGGACAAATGAAAAAGTAATAGAATTTATTGAACTTTATCAAGCACATCCAATAATATGGGACGCAACTCGAAAGGATCATAAAAATAAAATTTAATAGCTGATGCATGGCGCACCATTCAACAAAATATGGGAATGAATTTCTCAATTGAAGATTTTAAAAAAAAGCGAGAATTTTGACTTTGACGTGGCTTTTTATTTTTTCTCAGTAACAAATATAAATGTGCACTCATCATTACTATAAACGCGCTCAGAGCAGTTTCGATTTCTGTATCGGACATCTTCACATTGGCCCTGACGGGACAGAACTAGTTTATTAGCCAACGTGTGTACGCCTCACCGAGTTTGCAGTCCAACGTTGGTACGAGCGTTGGGACCCACATGTGGAGCCGGCGTAAGCCTCTCTGAGAACGGCAGCGGCGTCGTCGGAGGGCGACGGCAGCATGAACGCAATTGGCGACACTCGGTACCAATCAGAGTTGATCAGGGACGTGTATATGAAGTTATCCAGTACCACTGCGACAAGTACATTTTCACGTAATTTTTTTACGAAACCGTTTCTTATTTAGAGTAAAAGTAAAAGTTTTTACCCTCCTGGAATGTCGTGTTACTCCCTTGGGTGTTGTTTTTCTAAGTTAACTGCGTGAAATAAAATTGTAGTTGATCATAATCAATCTTAAACTAAAATTCGGTTAAAAAAATTTATTATTGAAAAAACTGACTGCATCTCGCACAAACAAGAAAATAAAACTAACAGAAAGCCTCCCAGAAGAATTCGTCTCTTGTCTGACTGACAATGAAAGGAACCGAGCTGATCCTCCCCTCCCTGATGCTGACCATCGCATCCTCAGTCAAGAACCGCTCCTGGCCAAAGTCTCTCTCGATCACTGGTCTCCAGATTATTATTGGGTCGATTGAGAAATCCTAAAATATGCCATGAAATGTTTCAAAATCTACATATATCGCTGCTCTAGATTTTTTTCGTTGTATTGGAGAAAACTGTTTACTTAGAATATTTTTGTGCATGGTAATTTCTGCTAAAGCTCATTCTAAAATATATCGATTGCACCTACTGGTATACCACCCAGCACTATTATCTAAAGGTTATTGATCTCGTGGTTTGCTTAAAACATCATCATCTAGTCTCGGGTTCAAATGCCAGGTGGAGCCGAAATTTCAAATAAGCTATTAAGATTTTTCTAAGAACAGTTTGAATAGTACCCATTCCTGCTGTAGTAACACAGTACGCAGAATCTTAGTTTAGATTCCAGTCAAAACAATAATTGCTTCTGGTTGTAAACTATAAAATAATAAAAAACAAAATAGCAGACATGTTTTCCTTGCAATAATAAGGGACTTCACTATACATATACATATGGTTTAACAACAACAAACCCTAAATCCTTTAAGTGAGTCCCCAAGTTTTCTCCAAGGAACGGTTCTGAGACAGTCGACAATAGCTCTCGTGGAGGAGTGAGGACAATCGACTAGACGCGCCTGACGCAAGGCTAGCGACAAGAGTTCCTGGCTCCGAGGTATTTGGGAGAAAGGGGAGCCGCTCATGGAAATTGCCCGATGAAACAAACCTGTAACAGCACGAAATGTATGTATTTACTACTGTATTTTAATAGGTTTACGCGTGAGGGTAAGTAATCTAAACCTTTCAATATAATATGAGATATGTTAGAATGTAGCAGCTGTGCTTAAAATACAAACTTGACCTGCCAACTTACATACCTTTAGACATAGGCGATACAGTGTGTAATGCGACACTCATTCCTCCGGCACTATAACCCGCCAGCGTCACGCAATTGGGGTCACCACCAAATGATTCAATGTTCCGCTTCACCCAACGAAGGGCCGTCACCTGGTCCTTAAAGCCGTTGTTGCCAGGAGCCTCTTCATCGCCTGTACTTAGAAATCCTAAAACGAATAATTCGATGAGATTAATACTTTTTACAAGATGAGGAGACACAACACTTTAGCATCATCACAACGCAACAAAAAGATAAATGTTGTCTAAAACTTATTGTTATTTACATAATCAAGTTGGAAAAAATCGGGATTCGTGTCATACGAGCCAAAGGGTCAGGATCGATCGTAAGTCATTGTACGGTTCATGGGTCATATAATAAGTGGGCATGAACTAGTATTTATATACAAAGACAAATTAAAAACATGAAATATAGTTACCCAATGAACCCAGGCGATAGTTAATGGTAACAAGGAGCAGATCCTTGTCAAGTAAATAGTGAGGCCCAGCGACGTCTGATCTTCCGGATACTGAGTAGTACCCTCCAGCGTGGATGTACACCACAACGGGTAAAAGGGAAGTGCTATTTCTGTGTAGTTTAAATAATCTTTAGGTATTCTTGACAATACACACACACATACATATATTCTATTTTTTCTTAAATCCTTACGTGTAGTGTTAATTACAATAAAAAATTAATAAATTTTTTCTCAATGGCTAGAGAATCATTTCTCGGTTCTAAATACCTGTTTCCCGGTTTGTACACGTTTAGTTTCAGACAGTCTTCGTCAAGGAAGTACCCTGGGTCAGCATCTTGTGGACACGCGGGACCTTCCGCTGTCGCGTTAACTTCTTCCTTATATTTTGTTATTAATACTGGCAGCTGTCAAGTATATATAATTATCTTTTTTGTTATTCACTATATAGGTACTAATTAGCAATAGTATATTTGTAAGGTTCTGTTTATTTTTGTATAGCATTTGATATTCGTAAAAGCAAGGAAAGATTGGTGGTCCTTGTGGAACATTTTGCCCACCGCAATATTAATTTCTAAGTATGCCTAAGGCTGGATTCGATTATTATTTACAGTTTTGGTCCCTGATCTCCATTTATTTTGCACAAGCTAATTCTTCAAAACTTTGTATATAAAAATAGAGACTTTTGTAATTACTTACTCTGAACCGCAGTTCTCCGATGGGTGGCTCCGCATAGCGAATGCCCCGGAAGGCGTGTATGGGACGGCCACGGCGTGACGTCATTAAGGACCCCAGTATAGTGCCCGATGGGGTCACTACCGTTGGTGACCCACCGGCCTCAGCTGCTATTAATCAGGTATGAAAATCTTTAATAATGGTCAGCTAACAAACACGGGGATTAGCAGATTTGGCCTTTCGAACCGAAATAATTTTTGAATCGATGGTAGGTAATTGAATCCAGGACCTTCTGAATAAATATATAGCTATTAAATAAACATAGCGTTTGTCAAACAAAACCAGTATTGATTATCTTAGTAATATAAAATAATACACATATTAGTACTTATTTTAACAATGTTTTTCCAAACTTTATTGGTATTCTGTAGAAATAAAAAAATCTAACTTTCGTCTCTCCTGTTGTCTTACAATTCTTATGTGTTATCTCTAATCTTACTTATATCGTTTAAATTTACCTTCAACATAGCTGAACACACAAACAAACCAATAAATAACCAAACACAACGCGTGCATCATCTTACGACACGGAAACAAAGTATCGCCTTTATAATATCTACAAACAGGAAAATAGCTTTATAGTTATCAGCGACAGATTTTCCTTGTAGGTAATTCACCTAAACATGACAATATCTGACCTGAATAGGCAAAATACATCAATAAGTTTACCTTCATTCAAGTTTACGTATATGAATATAGTTAACCTATTCAAAGTATTTAAACAAATAACAACGCTACCATCCGCAATTACTATATTATTGAAATCTTTGAGATTTTTTTGCGAAAAGTTGTATTAAAACCTATTTGCTTGTAAAATCGACAGGCGTTTTATTACTTTAATGTCTACATTACGTGAAATTAGTCCCAAACTTCAGAATATCCAGTTGAATAACTAATTTCCTTGAGCCATTAATGAAGTCTACTGACTACTGCACTCACTTAAATATGCATTGTGTTAGTGATAGGTATCATTCCGTGTGTCAGTCTGAATGGGGACTAGGATTCATGAACGGAAAGTTGCAGCTGATGCTTTCGCCTGATATAATTACGAAATCATATTTTTTTTTAATAATAATTAAATATTATCTTTATATTAATTAATAAGAATATTAATTATCTCAATTTCAGACAGGGAATTTATCTCTATGCAGACTCTGTACAGGCCTTTAAAAATCTAAACACCTTCCCTTTGAAAGCATTGTAAAGTATCCACTGCAATTACTTAAATGATCTATAAGTTCAGGAAAGTTATTAAATAGGTTTACATATACAGAACTTATTTATAGTTTAACCATATAATGTCGCTTCTTTAAATTCGAACAAATAACTACCCTAATGCTGTTGTCAATGATTATTTTATCGCTAGATTATTTAAAGGAATAATGCGCTAGGTCACTATCACGGAGAGGCAGCGTCCTTTCACCGCATTCCCCGCTATTGATGCTTTTACATCTCGGCAGTCCGCAATCAGCACTCAGTAGTGAGCAGTGTTAAGCGTCAAGTGAGCGTGGTGAGATGCGGTGACGGTCAATAGAAAGTAGATAGCTATTTTGTGTTTATGAAATTCAGAACAAAATGTTGCGGTTCCTGCTTCTTTTGGTGAGTTTCAAGCTAACTACGTTTATGCGGTTTTAACTCGTAAGCCCGACGGATTAAAAAGAACCCACAATGTTACCCGATAGGATTTTTTCGGCCTTTTATTAACAAATTGAACAAAATTTTCATAAGGGTATTAAACAATATTTTTGGTACATCTATATTTTAATGTTTAAAATGCATCAAAAAAGTTTTTTTATATTAATGTTTAAGAATGTGAAGTCCAACTTCAACCGCCACGAACCACTAAACTGACTGTTTAAACCCGATTATGCGTCGCTTCTTGTAGGACTTGCGAACGTACTAATAATTTAACTAATACGTAGTTCTGGAACTTTAGGAATTGAAAATTAGCTAGTTGCAATAAAGCACATTGGTTTCCGTGTGTAACTGTGTATTGTAAGAAGTGTAAGCGGAACGGCAATGTTATGGTCTAGTTAAGAAAGCGCTCCCAGCACGATACTATGCGATCTGTGTCAGTCACAGTTATGTGGCAATCCGACAGAAGCCCTTTTCAGACCGTTACACTCGTTTTATAACATTTAGATTAACGCGAGCTAATTATGAGTCATCACAAAGCAGAAATAATTAAATCGGAAGCTCTTTAAAAATAATTATAAAGAACAAAGTAAGGTACCACTACCTATACCTTAAGTGACCATTTATTATTTGACTCAAAACGGGACATTGGATTAATTTAGGTCAAATAATAATTAGTCAATGAAAAAAAAACACTTTTTTAAAGTTATCTATTTAGAAAAAGTTAGTTGGCTTAAAAGTTACGAATCACAAAATATAGGTACCTACTCAAAATGTTTAGTTATATTTATATTTGTCAGAAGAACAAACTTGTTTTAATATGGCTGGTGACGATTTCAAATAAGATTGAAACTCTTGGCATGTTTTTTTTTATATTCTGCTGCTTAAATTTTGCCACAGTTTCTGAAAACGGGACAATTTTGCGTCTCACAGTTCATTTTGAGGATACCGGGACTCGTAATTGGAAAAGGGGACAGTCCCGTTCTAAACGGGACGTCTGGTCACGTTAGGTATACCTAGGTAAGATCGTAGACGTCTCTGTATATCTCGTGCGGACAGCAGTCGTAACAGGAAGTCCATATCCCAATCACTAACATTAAAAAGTGACGAATAGTAAAGAAGTGATAAATTATTAATATTGTGCTATACAGTGTCACGCTTAGAAATCATCAGAGTATGTAGATTGTGTTGAAGAATGCGATGCCGTTACGCATGCGCCATGAATATTGTATCAACTGTCCTCCGAACTGATATTCGGCTCGGAAGTTGGCAATATATTATTATGCCCCTTCTCCAAACGAAAAAAGGAGGTGCTTTTTTCGTAATCCTGATAATCTACTAATTAAAGAAGAATTGATTTTTAGGTAAAATATTATAACAATATATTAATGGTGTTATACTGTAAATAGTTTTGTTAAATTCAACTTAACATAACTCAATTGAAAGTTTAACATTATTTCGGTAAGTGAACTGATATTCTGTAGTACGGATTCTCTAAACTATCCCCTCACTACAATTCTAATAAGATATAAGTATCATCTATTGAAATCAGTACTATATACACAATTTTTGAAAATGGAGAGTTTTGAACATAAGTATAAATATTTGTGGTCTTTGCCGAATGCAGTCTAAAGGCTTTGTGTTCCAGTTTCATCAAAACTGACGTCATTCCGCCCGTTAGTCGGCCTTCACCCAGTGGCCAGTGCCGGGGGCGGTCACTGCCCTTATACTTACTTCTACTTTCCTCATTATATAGGTTAATTAGCACTGATAGAGAGTTAGATATGGAACATGATGGAGTAGACACAGGTATTAAAAGTTCTAGGTAGGTTTTCCTTTTTGGTTAAAAACAAATGCTTAAGCAATGCTGATTTCAATAACGTGCTAATCTTACTAAGCTTATCTTAAAATATATATATATCTATACCTATTAAACAATATAAAAAATATTTTATAGAATCTATAATATTGATAGTAGTACTTATATTTTAGGATAAATTTATTTTATTCCATAACATAATTCTATCTTTACAGTAATTACTAATTTAATAGAACGACACAATATTTATACCCACACCAATTAACCTAGATAAAAAACATTAAAAAAATATATTTACATAACTAAATCTTATAACTAATAAATAATAATATAGGAAGCAACTCTTGTGAACTCAGCCAGTGTACAAACAAATAGAAAAAATTACGGGAAATTCCGAGAATCTACGAAAACTTGACACTTATTTAAATATGTACATTAAAATTATTAATGTACGGTGATTATTTATAAACTACGAGATCGTTGAACCACGGAATTTACTATTTGACCCACTGACACTGAAAAGTTAACTGGATGTGATTATTATCTACCTGTTGAACATTTAATTTAAGATATTTATACAAATACTAAATAAATTAGAAGAAACGTTCGTTAAACACCGACCAAATTAATAAGCAAATACTGCAATACTCTGTGCGTTTTTAATATTTATCTGTAAGAATACTTATTATAAGTGCACAGCGGTCTGCAGTGCAGGTTTCTTTAGCATTTGCGTGCGATTCTTTTTTGTATGTAAGCAACAACAGATTTTAGTAGATGGTTACAATTAGTAGCAGATATACCTAATATTAGATACATAGACGTATATGAAGACAATTACAAATCAACCCTCATCAATTGTTACCGTATGCTAATTGCTACGCATCTTGATAACCAGTGAGGACTCGATCAATTGGTAAGATTTCAAAAAATATTAGAATGAATACTGTATTGTATGTATTATTATTATGTATCGTCCAAATGTTTTCCGATCGCATCAAGATATTGAGACGTTATTTTCAAACACCAAAAAATTAAATTACAAAATTTCCGCTACCACCATGAGTAGTGATGTAAATAATAGTTTTATTATACTATTGGTTGATATCTTTCCTATCGGTTGTCACTCGGGTGGTGATTCGATTAATGGTACAACAAAGCGAGGGGCTACTTCCTGAAGACGAGGAGCTCAGCCCTCTACATTTAAAGTGGAGTGCCTACCACATTTAGCCTCATCGCCTTAATAAGGTTCATATTTAAAGAGAAGACTTCGCTCTTTTGGATTTGACTTACTTACGCAGGTCATACTTAGCTCCAAGTCTCGACTTCGAATATTAGGTATACTAAGTATATACATAGGTATACTTAGTATATATATAGGTATACCTACGTGCGGTGTTCAATAAATAGTGGTAATGCGATACAACATTGATACATTCTCTTTAGACAAAAAAATCCTGTCAGGCATAGCCCAGACATTAGACATAATAATAGAACAATCAATGCAAGTAATTTGTTTGCGCCGTGTCTGACGTGTTCTTAAAATTGGAATTGAAGTTCGCGCGGTGATAAAATATCTCTGCTTGAAAAGTTTACTACGGAGCTGGTAAATCTACACTTGACAGCAAAGTTTGGGATTCATGCTTCTCCAGATCGGTTGTGCGTAGGTATATATGCTGAGTTCAAGCGAGAAGAACTTCCATAACCGTCGACCCCGGCACAGGGCGCCCTACATCTGTGGTAACTGAACAAATGATTAAAGAAGTTACAATCATTATCTTGGCGGTTCGTCGTATTACTGTTTATTTTTATCAGAAGAAATAATTTCAGCCCGATTTTAGACCCACGCACAAGTGCAAAGTTGCGATTGCTGCCTATCAAAAAGCTGGCTTTTTTTATTGAACACCCCTAATAGTACATACTCCGAAATGATTTTAATATTCATACACGTTATTAGTGTGACATACAATGTCACAGTATGATGAGTCAATGTTCTGCAATTGCCTAGCGGGAATAATGACTTGCCAGCTCTGATTACCTTCATAAATGTCTTATGTAAGTTTTACACAGCCATGGAGATTCAAATTTTATCATCATTAAAATTTTACAAACGCAATACATATGAAAAGATGTAACCCTAGAGATACTCGTATGTATCGGTACAAATGAAATGTACCTATATACATTTATATATATATATATATGTGCGGTGACCCTAATTAAGGTATCTAGATTTTGGTGTAACATAGAAGTAATTATACTTAGATAGACGTAACAGTATACAATTGAGAGCAAAATTTCCCAAATTAGATAAAAAGCTCCCACGCGGCGGCGGTTGACCTCAAATCTTGAAAGACTGAGAAAGTAGACTCAAAAGGAAAACTCTTTGAGTCACGCAAACTTATAAAACTACCTCTCTGGCCCCAAACTCAATAGATAATAAAATTTCGTTGAGTGTTGATAAGGAATTTCAATATAATGTATAAATAAAATATATGTTTTTATTAATGAAATCGCCTGTTACGAGATATCATTCCGCCTCTATAATTTGTAAAATTGATCTAAAAAAACACAATGGAATATCAATTTCAAATCAGACATAATTTTAAAATAGATTCGATGAAAGTATTATTAAGTTAATGATTCAACCTAACAACACGTATCGAATAGCGGAGAGCAGCATAAAACAATACAATTGTCGATATAAGCGTATCAAAGCACAAATTGTATTATAATGATGACTCGTATAAGTACTCGCAAGTAGCATTTCCCTTTTCATTCGAATTACGAAATTTAGAAATTATTCCACCTAGTTTCTAGTTAACAGTTTCACTATCATTTAGTGTTTTTTGTGTTATTATTAATGCACCGGCCATTCCGGATATTCGGAAAATATTTGAGTCATTTAAGACTGGCGCTCCAAATGGAGTGGTCGGCGAAGTTTAATCACTTCAACTAGGACCTTAATTAGGAAAATATATAAATTCTAATTGGAAAGCCTTAAAAGAGGTAATTTTAGGTTATATAGTAAAGATTAAAGATCTTTCAAAATCTAAATATGTATAGTTAATTACAGTATTGTCAGCCACTAGGGCAGGTGAGACACGCATGTCTCTAAGATACGGTTACTCGTCCGTTACTCTGACCTGCATTCCGCTTCGACGCGTCTCACTTGTTTGTATGACTATGGTGCATCGCTTGCACGTTTTTATTTTACCAACCTCTTTTTATTTATTAATCTATGGCTATGAGGATTAGATCACCAGTTACCGTCAGGAGCTGAAGTAACTCATAATTTAGTTTATTCTATTTATTACTCTTCGTTTATTTATATAGGAATGTGAATAATGATGAAACGCGTCCATCTCTATTTTTCCAGACATTTACAGTAATCGTCCAGGCGGATGAGCCCTCCCCTTCCCTTGCAGGGGAAACTAAGGCCCTCCCGGCTTCCGGCGACAATCACACCGACCCAGAAGAGCCGCCAGAAGGATATTACGCCTTTGTCGAATCGCCAAACGCAACGCCACCGAGGTTTATTTATTATACTGTATTATAAAAAAGAGAATATTGTTTAAATACAACACAAACGTGTTTACGACTTGCGCCGGCGCCGGGTAAACTTTCACCGGTTTTGTTGAACAATAAATGAACTTTTTTTTACTGACAAATAAAATGATTGATGTTACAGGGTCCGCCCCCCACCGTACCGACAGGTGGCATCGGAATGTCCCGAAGCGGGCGAGTCCAAGGCCCACGTTAGCGCTAACAACCTTTGCGGAGACCTCAACCGGGGAGTTATACCTCGTAACCCCATGGGCCAGAGCCCCAACGGTGAACCATATCCTTTGTGAGTCATTCGACATCTACCACTCGAAGGCACTACTACAAAGTAGATCGTTGATTCGTTACCCATATTTACTCGCTCTATTTCTCTCGAGTTGTGTCTTAAGAATACCCAAAAAATTAGAACTTTGCTTGTCTGGGATAAAAAGGTTCACATTAACGTCACGTCCTGACCGTCCATACATGTTGTTCTAGTGAGCTGATTCGCAACCATACTCTGCGCTACTTGTCCCGAACGCTGCCCGTGCTGCGCGCAGACGACGCTCTGCCTCGCGTCGCTCACCTGTCCGCTGCCGCTCCCGCCCCTGCCCCCGCCGACACCGCTACTTACGGAGCGCCCTTGCCGCACGCCCTTCCCGATGTACAGCACAACAGGTGTGTGCAGCAACGATGTTCTAGTGGACGATCACTCAGAACTCTTAGTCGTGACGGACAATATTTTATTTTTCAAGATTGGAAGAGAGAGGACGGGCGGCTCGGTCGCGAGAAGATCCTTGGGAAACGCCGGACAGCGAACTGGAAATGGAACACCGAGCGGACACTCCTCGCGAGAGCCGCAAGTTTTGCGACGGCGGTGGTGTGTGAGTACATGCTTTATTTTTTGTTACGAGGTACGATGTTACACGATAACGATAAAGTTAGCTTCTCAGTTTGAGCTATTGTTTATAATAAATCCCTCAAAAATAAGAAATATAAATTACAAGTTATATCTTAATATACGAGGGGAGGTCCAAAAGTTCGTGGAATGAAAGGGTTTTAGTAAAAATGAAACAATAAATTTATTTTTCCTTTTCAATATAATCACCCTTAAGCTGAATACATTTATTAGATCTATGAATTAATTTTTCTAAACTATCGTAAAAATATTTTTTATCTTTTCCCTCAAAATGAGCCAAAATTGCCTCCTTTACCTCATTATCGTCGGAAAATTTCCTTCCCCTTAAGTCTTTTTTTAAATTGGGGAACAAATAAAAATCACTTGGGGCCAGATCTGGACTATAGGGTGGGTGGACTAGTGATTCGAAGCCATGCGTGTGTAGAGCAGCCATTGCAACTTTGCTCTTGTGAACCGGCGCGTTGTCTTGCAAGAGCAACACACCCTTGGTCAATTTTCCCCGACGTTTTTCTTTGATGGCATCCTTTAATTTTTCTAGTATTGTTGCGTAGTATTCTCCGGTTATGGTCCTGCCCTTTTCTTTATAATCAATCAGTATTATCCCCTCACAATCCCAAAAAACAGTAGCCATCAACTTTCCAGCCGACTCCGACACTTTGAATTTCTTTGGCGGTGGTGTCCCCTTTTTATGCCATTGCATGGACTCTTGTTTGGACTCAGGCTCGAAGTGATGAACCCATGTTTCATCGCCGGTAACAATTCGCTCCAAAATCGATCCAGGATCGTCGCTACACAACTCCCAAAAAATGTTTTGACGCTTCGACGCGCTGCTGTTTTTGAAGCGGCGTGAGCATTCTCGGTACCCATCTTGCACTGACTTTTGTCATACCCAGGTGGTCATGTAGGATTCGCAAAATTGTGGTATCTGATACTCCAACTAATGCAGATAACTGTTTTTTCTTCAAACGGGTGTCCTCCAGTACAATTTTTTCCACTTTTTCGACGACGTCTGATGTGGTGGCCTCAACTGGCCTTCCTGAGCGGGGGTCGTCTTCAATCGACTCCCGACCATGTTTAAAAAGACCATGCCATTTGTAAATCATTGATTTACTAGGGCACTGTTCCCCGTAAAAAAGTTTCCATTTCATTCAAAATGGTCTGAGCGTTCTTTCCTTGCTTGGTAAGGAATTTAATGACAGCACGGTGTTCAATTTTCTCCATAGTTTCAGTTTTCTTCCGGATTGACGTGTTTAGCAGGCGAGTGTTCGTAAACGAATGACGCAATAGGGCTGAAACTCTATTTATATACTAATTATGAGTCCCCAATTAGTATGACACTAAGCGAGCGCCCCTATCCCCACTCCATCCCCTCCATTCCACGAACTTTTGGACCTCCCCTCGTATATACTGCTCAAAACAATTAGCGATACAAGATTTTTCTCCTTTCTATTGCTTAAACTAAAATTAGATTTAAATTAACTTGTACGCTATTTTTTACCTTGTTAATTTGTTAATTACTACAATTCATAAAAAAAAACATTTTGTATTTTTTTTATTAAAAAAAAATTTAAATGTGCATTGTAGACGAAAAAGTAATTGGTGATAAAAAAGGTCCATCAAAGAAATATTCTTATATCGTTTGAATATTCGTCTTTAGTGACTTTCAGTAACGTGTGTGGCCTCCATGAGCCCTAATCACGGCTTGACAACGACGCGGCATGCTTCGTATGATCCTCCGAATATCTTCTTGTGGAATTCGCTCCCATTCTTCAATCAACGCTTCAGTGAGCTGCTGCAGTGTTTGAGGTGCAATCGGACGCTTCCGCATGCGCCTGTCAAGCAAGTCCCAAATGTGTTCAATTGGATTTAGGTCAGGGCTCATGGAAGGCCACTCCATTACACGGATTTCCTGCTGTCGTAAGTAATATGACGTGATGGCTGCAGTATGCGGCCTGGCATTATCTTGCATTAAAAGAAAATCTGGGCCCATACCTTATGCTGCGGGCCAAACATGATCTTCGAGCACATTTTCAATGTAAGTTTGAGCACACAAGCGCCCGGGAACAACGACGAGATCAGTGCGCTCGTCCAAACTAACTCCGCCCCAAACCATCACAGAGCCACATCCAAATTTGTCATATTCCTGGACTGCTGCTGCACTGTATCGCTCGCCTGGGCGTCTGTAAACACGTATACGACCATCGCAACGTGTTAGACGGAATCGTGATTCGTCAGCCCAAAAGCACTGGCCTCCAATGTCGAAGTTGCCAATTAGCGTGATTTTGCGCGAACTGTCGGCGAGCTTGTCTATGTTGAATTGTAAGACGCACAGCCCGAACTGGTCGGCGTTATCTCAAATTGGCTTCCAACAACCTATTTCTTACCGTCTGGTCGGAAATTTCTACACCAGTAGCCGTCCTTAGTGTATTTTGTAGATCTCTTGCAGTTGTGGTGCGGTTACGTAAAGCACAGTTGACGATGTAGCGATCTTGCAAACGTGTAGTTTTTCTCTTTCGACCTTGACCACGCCTTCGTGAGTATTCTCCCGTCTCACGGTATCGCTTCCAAAGTCTGTAGATAACAGAAGGGGCTACTCCTAGATCATTTCCTACATAACGCATAGTTCGACCCTCTTCAAGCAAAGCGATAGCTCGGGAGACATGCAATTCAGTCAGATCTGGCATTATGACCTAAACTCACTCGCTTCAATGAATAACAATACTCAAAAGGCTCACTTCAATTTCTATTAATACTCAAAAGATTGAAAAAAAACTACTTAAAATGTGTTTTCTGTGATTAGAAAGTAATGAAAATTCAAAGACGTCACTTTGTTTTTCGTCTATAATGCACATTTAAATTTTTTTTTAATAAAAAAAATACAAATTGATTTTTTTTATTAATTGTAGTAATTAACAAATTAACAAGGTAAAAATAGCGTACAAGTTAATTTAAATCTAATTTTAGTTTAAGCAATAGAAAGGAGAAAAATCTTGTTCCGCTAATTGTTTTGAGCAGTATATATAAATTACGCGTCACGTTGTTTGTCTGCTATGGACTGCTAAACTACCGAGCCGATTTCAATCAAATTTGCACACCGTGTGCAGTTTGATCTAACTTAAAAGATAGGATAGCTTACATCTCAATTTATACCCGCAATATTATTTTATAGCAAAATATTTGTTTATTATTTAATTGTCACAATTCTAACAGATGGCGCTGTGTTGAATGTACCAACGTTTCACATAAGCTACAATTTAATGGCATAACCACCTATAAAGCCGAACGTCCACCGCCGGCTAAACTAAGTTAGTTTAGCTTAGCTTGCATAGTTGAGCCAGTTTTTCATACGCCGTTTGTCCACCGCAAACTATGCCAGCTAAGCTACGTGAAATGCCCCAGCTGAGTGGAACTAACTTAGTTGTACGGCCGATCCGTAACTAACTGAGCTAAACTAAGCGCCCCTCACCCCCTTGCCTTACCCCTCTGACGCCTGTCGACAGTGTTTTGACAGTAGTTAGTAACTCATCAAACTGTTGTCTAGATACACGATAGTACGTACATCTTAAAATTTTCGTCGTCTAGTTCATTAAACAAAGTGTTAAATTCGCTACTTGTTTTCCAGGACTGAATGTGTTGACTTATCCAGTATCTATGTTTCCGTTTTTTCTTCATAAAATAAGCAATAATCAATGTTCTTCTCCTATGACGATAGACCTCCTCCTCCTCTCTTACCTCTAAAGTCTCGTCATTGCTCGTGTCGTCTTCTAACCCGACGTTCTAGCACAAACTGGCCATCCAAAACGTAGTTTTAGCTTATTTATTGGAGGACGGACAACGTAGTTCTAGTTTAGCTTAGCTTAGTTCACTGAGTTTAGTTTTCATTTAGTTTAGCCGGCGGTGGACGTTCGGCTTTAAGCATGGTGGTCCCCATGACTGGTGTTCTCCTACCGTTTCCCTTAAATAGTTTACTACTATGTAATATAACAAAAACCTTAGCCACAGCAACGCTTGGCCGGTCTGCTAGTAGTTATATATATTTAACAAATAAAATTACGAAATGCCAAACAAAAATGAAGAATGGTAATCGACCCTATTTGCATATGTATCTTTCTCATATTACTTCTATACCTAACATTATAATACAGCTAAAATAAAATGCATAGTAAAGTACAAATTGTATATACTTAAATGCGAATTAACAATTACCAACGAGGATTCATAAGCGAGAGGCTCCCGACTCCGTCAGGTCTTTCAGGACGACTTCGAAAGCGTCCGGACTCGTGCCGTCCAACATCTTAACGCGACTGTCTTTCTCGATCTTTAACAAAAATAAATTTCACTTTAGTAACAGACATTTCCATTGTGACGTCGATCCAGTAAAGGAGGCGAAGGGTCGAGTTCTCGGTTTAATTACTTTTTTAACATAAGAATATTGTATCAAAGAGAAAGTGGCATCACTAGAAAAGGAAAGATAGAGTCCCTCACCTGTGCCTTGAAGCGCAAGTGCTCGGGCCAAACGCATTGTTCGAAGTACCCGGCCGTGTCGGGCGGGTCGTACAACCGCAAAGCGCGTCTCGACGCACATTCGCCGTACTCCAGCACGAAGTAATACCTGAAGCGCGCATTTGTCACTATTAGAACCGTTTGAAACAAGTATAAGCGAGAATGCAGAAAGGACCGAATCGTCTCACCTTAAGTGACACAGTTCGTTCAAGGGCCTGTGGTTGAGGACGGTGAAGCCCTCGAGAATCAAGAAGCTCTTTCCGGGCACGCCCCACTTCCCCTCGGCCCTCTCGAGGTCGACCGCGTGAGCCCTGGTCTCCCCTCTCAGAGTGCGCAAGACGTCGTCGTGCATCTTGTCCATGTCGAGAGCCGACAATATGTCGTAATTGTTGTGTTCCACGCCCGGACACCTCACGTGCTTAGGGCTGTCGTCCGGGAGGAAATACTTGTCTTGGTGAAACACGTAGACCGGCACCAACGCGTCCCTTAGGCGGTTGGCCAATGTCGTCTTTCCCCCGCACGTGACTCCCGATATCCCGATCACTATCCAGTCGTTCACCATTTTTGTACCAGTTCTCTGCGATTCTTTCAATATACTATAAATCTTTCCTATTAAATGATATTTTCTTACAATTACAGATACGATTGCAGCATTTTTTCTATTTACACTAATACTATTTTCATTTGTGAGATTTGAAATGTAATTCTTAAAAAATATACTCAGGGTGTGTTTTGCTATAAATAAGGGTACAAATGGAAGAGTGTGAATGAAATGAGTCCCCCGATAAAAAAAAGTCCCCAAACTGCACAGAACAGTAGCACCCACTGTGGATTTGGTATGTACTTGTAGATGTAGAGATCTGAAAAATGGAATTGTTCATGTGAGACTTAAAAATGAAGAGAATTAAAAACAAATCAATACCCAACTGAACTAGGCAAACTATCCTATTTACCCTTGTGGCAATTCACATCATATAATATAAACCAAACATAACTCACCGTTGTCAAAGAAAGTATAGGAATTAACCCAGATTACGAATAAAGTGAAAATAGTGAATGTTGATATCAAAGTTGCTTTTCCAATGACTGCATCTGGCAAATCCATCCAAACATTGCTTTAACTTTTTCTTTCTCTTCCTTGTTTTAAAGATTATTTGCAAAAGTATGAGTTTTCAAAACTTTTAAAAGTTTCTTCAGGGAATAATATGGACTGTTCTATTTCGACTTTCTTCTCGACTCTTTCTAGCAATGGTTTGCCTTTCACTGCTCGTTCAAGAATCTGAAGCAAAATATTATATAAGCACATCAATTTTCAGGCAATGTAAATATAACATAATTGCACTAACTACATATTAGATAATTTATATGGTTTTAACAATTTACTATAAATCCATAAACATTTTCTATGAGTAATTTTAAAATGACTACGTATTATTTATTTAGTATTTAAACCATATATACCTTTTGAGCCACCTCCGGCTTGGACACAGGAGCAGAAAGTGCGAGCAACTTCCTTATATTGCTTTCTACTCTGTCTCCTTCAGGTGGTATATCTGTCTTGTTTTTTTTATTTTCCCTTTTGTGTGAATGAGAGCTTCCTAAAAATATCACTGCATGTTTAGAATGGCAAAAATTTAGATTTTTTTTAAGAATTAGAAGTTCGAAAAATATAACCTACTTGTTCAAATAAAATTTTAATTTTCAATTTTTTTAGTATTAAGTTTAAACTCACCGTTGGAACGTTTTAAAATAATGATAGTACATTAACTACATTTAAATTATTTAAAATAAAACACATACAATGTTTGTTTTATCCGCCGATAAGGATTTTAATAAAGCAGAGAACCATTTGCGGCTAAGAAGTATTATATTAAATGATGAAATAATTGCGCGAGGTCAACTTACCTTGACCCGACTTCAAACGTTGGTTTACTCGGGCACGCTTGCGTTTCTTAGTGTCGTTTTCTAAAATCAAATACAATCTTAAGAATATAACTCGTTCATGCTATGCGCACAGCTAAAGAGCTAGTATATCCTACCTTCAGGATCAACAAATGCTAAAGCTTGTTTCACTAATGCTGTGGACATTTTAATGCATTAAATACCATTGAAAATACTTTCAGATTTTTTCAAAGTACTACTTTTATTATAATAAATGTAAACTTTAGCTGTTAGCAGAGGGGAGTTAAGTTTTAATCAAAAAAAAATAATGTAACACAAAAGTCATGTGCACAGTGCATTTGATAAAGCTGAACGTCATGTTCATGTCATATCAGTCATGGAAGTGTCAAAGTCAAACTAAATGATAGACGACAGCAGCTTTAAGTAATTTAAAAATAACCATAGATATTTGATAGTAAAATAGGAAACGATCAAACATAATATATAGTTTCCCAACCTTTTACTTGAAACTGGCATAAAGTGAAAACTATTCAAATCAAATCAAAATACGTTTATTCAATTTAGATGCTTCTTAGAGTATGCTTATGAATGTTAACAACGTTTACAAAATTCACGAAAGAGCAAGACTACGCCATCCGTTCGCAAAACTACCAGGAGGCCTTGTTCTGAGAAGAACGGGCAAGAAACTCAGCAAATTTGCCATAATATTAAAAAAAATAAAAAAATAAATAATATATAGCTGTTTATGTGTTTTTATTTGGTTTTTAATAGAAAATCGACAGTCTACTGAGCAGAAAACTTAAATTAATTCTTTTTCGAACATTTTGCATCAAAATCGCTTGTATAGTATAGCTATACTTTATATGACGTATAGAAGTAACTTCAATGAATGTTAAATTTGTGCTATAAAAAAATCTCGAAAACAGATGCAAATGACAAATTCAGTAACATGAATAATATAATATGTTCGTATATGCATTATGTTATAAGTTATATATACAATTAAATCTATCAGCGATAATGTCTTATAAATCATAGTGTTGTTTCGTGTAATTCTTCATTTTACCATTATTGGGTTAAATTTTAAGATTTAATCTTATACTTCCATCAGGGCCATTTGTTGAGAGAAGGCATTTCGGAACAGATGGCCAGTAGTATCTTTCCAGTAAAGAATTTTTTTTTCTGTTATGTTTATAATATTATTAAGGGCTGGATATATTGAGATCAATTTGAAAAAAATCATACATTTAAAAACATGCTGTACTACCATTTCATATTGAGCTATTTTATTAGAGTTGGATTTTCTACGTCGTTTATAGGTAGTGCTATTAAGTTATGAATATAAATTACGTAATTATGATTTTTTTTTCGTGATAATGATTTGTGTAGATAGGTAGTTATAAAATAAACATTTTAAATTTTCAGGTTCTGTATGTTGTATCGGGCTATTAATGGAGACTCTGCTGGACCTGAACGTAGGGAAGACCCTGGAGTCGCGCCGCAAGCTCCGCACGGACCTCACAGATATGAGGTCGGTATTTCAATTTTTCATTATTTCATTTCTCTTTTGTATTCATTGACTAAGCTTACCAACTCGAATTACAGGGTCCCCCCACACCGTGTCCTGCGCGTGTAGAATATGCCACTCCCGTATTCGCTCGGAATTACCAGGGTGTGTGGCGGTATGTGGTACAGATACCCTATGAGGGATACTTTACACAAACCGTTGAAGTCACGCGGTAAGCTGTACTTTCAAGTTGATCTGATTCATAATCTAATCGGAGTTCTAACCAATATTCTAAGTGGTTGTTAATGGCGTCCTGCGAATGCAAATGTAAACGTAATGTATCTTTGTCAGTTGCATGCAGTCTCGATGCCATTACTTAGAGGGCGGATGTTTGAGTTCGCCGCGCTGGGTGTCGCTGCTCGTCGCTGAAATGCATTATCCGTCGACGTCGCAACAGCCGGTAAAACAGCATTTTTATTTCCAGACCCTTTTTACCTGTTGTGTATAATATTAATAACTAAAATGTACGATTTAGGATTACCAGCAGTTCGGGACTCAGACGGGGGAGGTGACGACCGAGAAGCCCATGCACTGTGATGGGCATGACGAACTAGGATGTTATCAGGTACCTTTTTACTAGGATTTAAAACTAACTTTAAAATGAATACCGAGACAAGCAGTGATAACATGGCTCCGCGTGTGAATCTTTGCAGGTGCGGTTGTACTACGATTGGTTCTTAGTGCCAGGCTCTTGCAAATGCTGGCGTCCTGACTACTTCGCGCGGTACGTCCGGCGCAGGCACAACGAATTGTAATTCATTACTTGATAGAGACTGCAGCAATGTTTAAAGGGATACCTATTCTACTGAAGCTATCGCCGGGATTTATTAAATGACTGATTGTGACTATAATTTAAAGGCTATATTGTTTTGTTAAGCGACGAAAACTGTTACATGGAGTATTAATTTAATCAAGAATTCATATTATCATTCATCATAAATACCATAACTTCTTTAACCGTGATTGTAATGTTTGCTAACTATAAGTAACCAATGTACATACCCTATAATATAAAGTTATAGGTAGCTATTTGGTGCTAGGCATATACTAAGACTGTAGTAGTACTAGAATATTAACCACGTGTAATTTATATTAATATTTTTAGGATTAGCCCATAAGAACCTCAATGTTTGTATATGTATAGATGTTAATAGATATATGGAGTTTTTCACACATAACTCTACAAAATGCCGTCCTATAGTAAAATTTGGGTGCATTTTGATCTCTGTGAGAAAAAAGAATTAATCGAATTTAAAGACATTTTGTTAAAAATGTAAGTAATTAATACATAGCTCAATGTGCATTTATTAATATTGTTAAGTGTTAATTAATAAGTACATACAACTAAATCTTTGATCTGAAAGCATATTAAACTTTTTTACAAACACTTGGTTTTTGTTAGACGTGCATACCTATTCCACACGATCTAACCTATTCCACAAAACGGAAAATTGTCACTATATTACTAGTTACTTGTTCGGCGTGTATTTAAATGACGGTCATATATTAAAAGTATATTTATAAATTCTTCCTTCCTTAAGTAGGTACTACATTATTACTCGATGTAATATGTAGTATTTACAACAAATGACACAAAGCATTGTACTTTATAGAATACTTATTCTTGGTAAGTAAATTAATGTAATAGATATCGCTATAAAATTAAACAATTAAAATTTTAATTTCTGAAAACAAATATTTGAAGCGATATTATTTTTCGACGGAAAAAGTGCAAAACTAGTTATTGGTATAAAATGTCTATTTGTGCAACCGTTTTGTTTAATCGTTTAAACCAGCTACAAATTACATAATTGTAACAACTTCTAGCAAAAATACTACTTTAATACCTACCGACCACTAGCACCTAATTGGTACTACATACTTCTTAAATCAAAAATCACTTTTATCACATTTTTCGAAATTGTCATCTCAAATTATACTTATCCAATAGTGTCGCCAAATTAGTTGCTTTTGATCAATGCAAGTTGTTATTAATTATCCGATCAGATTCAACTTTATTGGTACCTACTGTAAGATCGGTGGTAAAATTTATATTATCCACCTAATTATTGAAGATAAAATCACAATATACGTTTTTAAATTAACCCAATTCCTATCATAAATAATCGTTTAAAAAGTTTTTTTGTTTCTCATATTGATCAACAAGCGTCGCTGAACACTTTCGGTGATTCTGCTCTCGCTTCACTTTGTCTTTCATCACTTCTTGAAGCCTCGCGCTGACCCGTATCACTGCTAGACGTTCCCGCATCCAGGTCTCGAAAAATATTCTGCCGCCGGCTGTTGTAGAAGTGGACGGCTGGGATACCGTCCTTCGGGTTCGTAAATTCCACGTAGCATGCGGAGTAGGGTGGAGGCGGTTCCTCGAATCTGTGCTTACGGGAGCATTCAGAGTAGGGCGGAGGCAGGTCATCAGGCAAGTCGGCGTCGACCGCCTCCGAAGGAGAGTCTACCTCCACGGGCGGCGTCTCCACTTCTGGAAAATTTTAACCACACTCATTATCCACATTAAAAAGAATAATTCCTTAACAAATAAATAGAAAAAAACTTACGACTTGTCGCTAATACGTTAGGAGTGGGCCACTCTTCCGACCGACTTCGGCGCCCTGCGAATTTCCCTTTTTTAGTTTATATGCGATTTTTCACATACTTGTCTAAGTGCCTCTTGCATGAATTTCCGTTTCAGCAAGTACAAAAAAGAAAGCCAATCTGTTCGATACTTACAACGTAGGTAGTTGCGGGTGAAGAAACGGTCGGTCGCTCGCAGCAGAAACAAAGCAGCGAGCAGCAGCAGTGCCCCTGCTGCCCAGCCCCGCGTCGCACGCCACACGCCTGCACTGTCCGCTGTCTTCACCTGGGGTGTCTTTGGCTGCAAAGTGTGCTCTCATTAGGAATTAATCTCTGCCAACCATGACGGGCACATTTCTGATAAAGAAATAATTATATTTAGGTACCGATATAGAGATTGTGTGAACATAATTAAGTCTATGAAGTTGCAAATACAGAGGATAAATCTCAATTTAACATAGGTATGCCGTAGGTACTTCCGGTAGCCTCAAACTGACGACTATGTTAATTTGATGTCGCCAGCGTATCTATTAGGCACCGACCACAGTATCAAAGAGTTCCTGTAGATTGCGCGGCAACACCACGGGCCGCCACGGCGCCGGCGCCACGCCCTCCTCTAGGCGATTGTTAACTCTGAAATATTTATATTTTATGTACTAAATATCTAGAATATTTACGCAATACGTGAAACTTAGGGCAGCGTAAGTTGGCAAATACTGTTATCTGTAAACGGTTACCTCAACAGATGATCTGTGTGTTGCGGCCGATACGGCTGTACATCATCCAGACGTCGGCGATAATCCCGAAGTCGCCTCAGTTCAGCGAGGTGAGCGATGTGCAGCTGAGCGGCAAGTTCCGTCAGCTGCTCCACGCTGAGCGCCCTCTGCTGCATGCGGTATCCATCTAGTACGCGGTCTAGAGGTCGCGGTGACACCTGCATCTGTAGTATACCAAATGTTTTTAATCTTCTGTGCAAAGAGTGCCTTGGGTTTTAAAAAATAGCTTTTATTCATTTTTCGAACGGCGAGCGTCGTGAACGAAAGCTAGAAAGATAAAGTTAAAAGCAAAGACTTAGATAATTATAATAGCCTGATAAGCTATAGTTTAAAAAGCAGACTATAACAAATCTCTATGCGATGACTGTATTTGTAGCCTGTTTTAAACTCGATATACATACCTACAGAAAAAAGACCCTTAAATACATAGGCGTAAGTAATATAATCGCTTGACGTATTCCGTTAATTATGCAGAAATTCAAGTGTTGCAATAATATTTAGCGCGTTCATGTTGCTTGACTTATTATGTCAGTTTACTTGGAATTGCTTAATATTTATAATTACATGGTAGATTACATTTCAGCAACGAAACAGTTACAGAAATTATTTTACACTACAAATACGTAATCAATTTACTGACGAATTTATAATCACACTTATAAATGTTATTATTTGAAATTAAATGTAAAGTCTAGCTGATTACATTTCAGTACCGTACATTTTTAAGAACGCATATCGTCGGCTTCAGTTTTGCTTGGCTTTCTAAATAACATATTTGCTTATGCAAATAAGTCACTCTTTGCATATATTCTATGAATTATAATTATTACATAGAATATATTCAATAACAAGAAGTTATCGCTATCTGTTACTATCTAGGTATAATACAGTGATGTAACAACTGTTTTAATTGATTATAAAAGTAGCATAAGCATACTAGCTTATATATTTTAATGTAATTGCTTCTTATATCTGAATACCTTGCCTTGTACATCAGTTATGGTTTCTGTTTTTCCATAGAGTCTTTATATTGACGTTAATTTTAATATTATAATAAAAAATACAAGATTATTGTGAGTATGCAATTAGCACTGACCGAAGCAATATCTGATCGGCTTAATTCTTTAAACTTACCATTACAATTTTATATCACACATAAATACCACTTTTCATTATTAATATCGCTGGTGTTTTTTAATATTATTTAGAAGAGAAACAAGGTACAGTGGTGTTATTAGCAAACAGACCACGAGCATGCGCGTTCGTTCTGTGCCTTCTTTATGGCGACTGGCGAGAGGCGAGGGAACATCGCGCTTGCGTACTTACTTTTGTCTAGGCTCGCAGCCCCTATTATTGTTATTTTATTGAACATGAAAGATAAAGAAAAATTAAATAAAATTTTGGTACTTCATAGATTGGCAAACTTCTATGAATTACTTTTCAATTTTCCTTTTACCAATGAGGATTCTAACATTATCAAAGTTGCGACGTCTATCTTTAAAAAAATCTATTTAAAAAAGCTGACTACTAGGTAGAAATACATACCCAAACCGAAGGAGGAAGTTATCAATTCGGCGCTTTTTTTTTGTTTCTCAACGGAGCTCCTCCGTCCGTGTACCGAGCTGAAACTACTAAATTCGCGTCGCTGCATAGTGATTATACGTCGATGATTTATAAACCTACATCAATTAATGAAACGGTTTTATAAATGAATATGACAGTGGTATAAAAATAAAATAACTATATTATATCTATATACATATATCTATATATATCTATATATATGTCGTGGCTTTTCTCACAATTAAATTCTTGTGTATCCTTATCGTCCCAAATGGTCCATTAAACCTTATACGTCAAAGTATACACTCTTATTATTACTTTATATATTGACATACTTCTGACGAAGTTTCATAAAGATCAAAGCTATTAATGCATGAGATGAACAAGACATTCGCGCAGGCTTTGTATTTTGTCGCCGCCCAGTCTAGCGTTTTTAACCGATAATAATTAAACGATAATTCGTTCAATGCATTTAATTGTTAGTACAAGTGCAATCCATGCAAACAGGAATTTATAATAGACCTTTAGTAATATATTTTATTCATTTGTCACGACAACAAAAATATGAAAAGTTTAATTCATACCTAAATATTATGTCGTACATGGTTCTTGGATATTTAAATTAAAAATACTCGCTACCTGGTATTACTTTGATGAGCACTTTAAGTAAAATATAGTGCTCCATCTTTGATTAGGTTACCAACCTGTCAACCTCTACGAAAAACTCAGTGATCTTATTGCCGAATCTCGTACCTTATATTATATAACATACATTAAAAAGTAAGCAAACCTTATCATGTCGGTAGTTGGTGAGGTATTATTAAATAAAGATAAGTTAAAAACTACAGTTTATTTCATGAATTAATAACAGTAATACCGTAAACTATGCAAAGATTGTCTTCATGATGATGTGCCAAATCGCTTTATATAATTAAATATACTGGATATCGTCTGATAAAAAACATTTCATGTAAGCGACACGTCCTTTCTTTTAATTGAGCTATTTTGGCACATTTCGAAAGCGAAACATAATTGAGCCAAGGTTACGGGACTAAGGCAATATAATGGGACAGATGGGGGTCACTGAAAACCGAGGAGAGGCTGCTACAGATCGATGGACCGCGACACTCCGGCGCCGAAAGAGCTGCGTTCACACCGAGTGTATCTTACTGACATCTTTGGTACTTTCAGAATTTTTTTTCGATCCTTGATGCATCAGACATTATTACAATCAGTATTAAAAGGGTTGTAGCTACGTTGCAGTTGGGATTAGGTGGTGTTAATATTTACAGCAGTCAAACTCAAAAGTAATTTAATCCATTGACTTTAGTAGTGTCTCCGACGCGATAAACCTTATACAAGAATTTAAGTGTATCATTTTGATAGGAAATCGTGCCTACTTCGTCTTTTGTCCACGTAACATATTTTATAAATTAGAGCACTCCTCAAACGTCTGCGAGGTACTCTCGGTGTGTCGCTGCCCTGAAAAGAAGTCTTTTACTATTTCCACTGAGCGTTCACTTGTTCAGTTGTTCTATTGCAACCGTGGGTAACAAATATATTGGAAGTTTTCAATCCGATTTGAATTAAATATGTAATATAATAATTTTCTTACCTCGACATATACGTAGATACTAAATAATGTTCAATTTAAATAATTAAGAGGTGAGTTAATTCAATTGATTATATTATTTATGTTTTAATTACTGTTAGTTTTCTTCTTCTTTTAAAGTTATTTCGAGATATTTTACAAATTTAGAAAATAAGAGCTTTAATGTAACGTCATCCATATCCTTTAAGCTGCTACATTTTTCTTAAGTTAACTTTATAAATGTAGTTAATTGTGTGAGGCGGTCGGAATGGGTGGGCTGGGCGGTGCGGGCGCGGTGTTGGCGGCAGAGATTTTCGCCCCACTACTACTTCTCTGTTGGCTTTGCTGCTGGCCTGATGATGCCTCAGGTAATACTTTCTAATACTTAAAAGAGTAGCCTTCGCTTTGTAAATAAGTTTTATAATTTTACTACAGAATATCTATTTTTATTCAGATACAAGTTCTGGCAAATACCCCGCGAAACCAGCCATTACCAATGGTAAGAAATCACTGGCCAACCATTTCATAAAACTAGTGTATTAATATGTTTTAAGTCATTTAATTCCTAATGTTTGGATTAACTATAATGGAGTGACCACGCAGTTTGGTGGTTACATCGTAACATGCTGATTATTAATTAATTTCACCTGGCCACATTATACTATAACAATATTCGTAATATTTGAAAATTCCAGGATCATCAGGCTCTCACCGATTGAGCGAACTGTTCAGTCGGAGGTGCGGTAGCAGCGCGATCTCTTTACATTTACCTAGCACTTCTGGTGAGAATATTTTTTTTTGGTATATAATATAATGAATCCTACCTTTGATCAGAAGGGGGACTTTTTCAAGAATAAAAAAAAAATGCCAAGTATAATTGATCTTCTACTATGTACCGTGTTGGAAGAATTCGTTTTAATGAATATTTCAGGAACCACAAAGCAGTCGCTATCAGCTCATAGGAGTCATGAAGAAATCCACGGCCGTCACCGCTCGCAGTTAAATATAAGCGAAGAAGACAGCCGTTACCACTCTGCCCCCAGCGTCATTCACGAAGTATTGCACCGCAGAGACTGGGAGCGCTCTACCAAGGAACTTTACATTCCTCTCAGACCAGAGAAAGTGACCTTATCCCCCAGCTCTCCTACTGGTTCATACATGTCTCTGGATAGCCTTGAGCAATGTGAAGAAACAGATCAACGAGTCTCAAAAACTTGCAAGAAACATTTTACTAATATTAAATGCTCAAAAAAAAAGGAAACCGACGACGATATCAAGGATGATGATGCGACTGAAACATCTTGCTTCTATATTGGCGACAATGGTGCCGGGCCCAGTGTTTCAAAGAGGCCAGAAAGGCTAGATAAAATGAATATCAAAGAAGATAACCATGAGGCAGTCGGGCCAGCGGATAATGATACTAAACTGTATAAGCATAAAGAAACTAAGCAAAGTTTAAATGAATGCATTAAAAGTAAAGATAGAATGAGATTGGTACCAGTAGAAGAGTTAGTCGTGTCTAGATTTGAGGTCGCGACTCCTGAAAGCGCGGCTCTAGATAGGTCAGGGGCGCAGCACCACGGGGCAAATTGGGGAGCTGAACTTTTCAACGCTCGATTAATACCACCGCCATCTGTCGGTGAGTACTTTACCAATTCGCATGATGTTGATACAGTTTCCATGCATAAGCCGGTAAATTGAACTGAATTTAAATCACTCGTCATAAATAATTTAATTTATACAGAACCGTTAGGCTACGCATCTGACACGTTGTACCTGGAGGAGGAAGCATGGGGTGCCGCGCCGAGCTCGGGACTGGCTTGGTCACCTCCCGCTGAAGGCTTCATGCGTGGCCGCCATGCTAGTGCCGGTGATGTGTTAGCACCCACACACCGCCCGCAGTCAGGAGCACTCTCAGGTCATACAACAAAAACTTTAAGTGCCTTACATTAACCTCGAGCTATTTTCAACTATGAGTATTTTATTGCTTAGAATACAATAAATCTTTTTTTTTACCCTGAATATGGTATGATAGATTTCACAATTTAGAAAGCACAACAGTAAGCAGCCTTAAATGTACAAAAGGAAGAAAGCCCTACAATATAGTAACTAAGCCAATAGTATATATAATATTGAAAATTCAAATGAATAGAATTCTTTAAAATTTCGTGTCAAACTAATTATCATTATTTCAGTCTATTGACATAATAACGCAGCTTTAATATGAAGTACAATAAACTTATATATCTAAGTTCTCTGACGCAAATTTTTTTTAAGAGTTTTAAAAGAATTTCACGTTCATTTCACAAATTGTATAATAATGTGTAAGAGGCACTGGTAAGGTGTAAGAGGTCTGTTGCATCTCACACACTGCTAGGAATTAGTAACAAATTTTACTTAGAACTATGTTACCATTTTTAGCATTTTTATTACTTACTTAAACCGACGTCAAGCCTCACCCAGTGTTACCAAAGGTTCCGCATATCAACAATTCCCTTTATAGTTTACAGTTTTTTCCCATTTATACCTGGATCTGATAGGGACAGAAAAATAAGTTCTTCGCTCCCGCTACATTTTGGTATGAAGAAATGATTTCCATACAAGTTTGATGTGGAGATTCTACGCCCTTCTACAACGTACAATAAATTATTACATTATTTATTATATAAAATACAAATAAATAAAATACGCCGTTTGAATCGTAGCCCGCGTAGACTTCAGCTTAAGACGTAGCTTTACGCGTAGCGTAGGGTATGTTGTCGTAGCGTATTACTATATTATTTCATCAGATAAAGTACTTCCACTTCATTGTAAGAGTGAAAAGGTGTGACATATTATATATTTCTTAACAGTTAATTTGTCTTTTTTGTTAAAAATCTAATAAAAAGAAATAAGTAACGTAACGTGTGATAGTGAATATTGGATGTGTCGAAAGGTTTTGAGTCCTCTTTGTAAAAATGTATGATCCGGAAATAGATAAAATTATTAATATTCGGAATTATGTGATTTCAGAAAGTGATATAGACTTTGAGCTGGAGGCGTGTGATGAGTTGCCGCCTCCATACCACGAGGTGCATCTGCTCAAACACAGAAATGAAACAGCAATATAATTTACATAGCAGCAATTATATAAAGTTGACACGTTCAGTGTCCATGAATATTTGGCTAAATGTAATTTATGTATCACGAAAGCTTTGTAAAAACTTAATTACTAGTCCCTAAACAAAACTGAACTTAAAATGTCAATCAATTAAAGTATTTTTATAGTATAGCGCATTGAGTGGCCTCTATTTTAAAACTAAACGAGCAATTATTTAGGTTACATTAACAGTGTATCAAAGTTCAATGAATTAATTATCGATCGTGTGAATAAAGTATTTTAATTCAATCTTGTTTGTCTATTATACGATGAAGTATCGTAGTTGACGAATCTAATATATTATATAAGGAGATGTATTAAATGAAACAGGTGCGGTTCTAACGAGTATACTTTCAATAGGTACCTACTACTCATGTGCAGTCATCAAATATTAATCTTAGGACAGTCTCGCTTCAGTTTTCCCTGTGGGTTTCCAATCAAGCGCTTGCCTGGGGGTTGGAATACACTCCATTGGAATATCTTTGGAGTGTATGACCTATCCAGTTCCACTTGCGTCGTTTGCGCGGGGTCTAAAGTTTTCATTTGTAGTTAATTCATTTATCAGAGATATTTTGGTACGAATAAAATATTTTTCATTAATAATTATTTACAAATGACCGCGAATGCAACGAATGATGCAATAAATGTCAGCTCGTATGATTTAACGACACGAAATAAATTATTATTCCGGCCATCGTCGTTTAAGATATAAATGTCGGTAAAACTTTTACAATGTCACAACTCACAAGTAGTTTTATCGTGTAACTAAATAGGGGAACTTCGTACAGTTTTCACATTTTATTTTTTTATTTTTCCATGAATCAATCACCTGATAGCTTAAATTTATAGTCTTGTAGGTGATTGATTAACGTGTCGTAATGAAACAGTGATGTGCTCTGACAAGAACACATCAGAATAGATACGGTCGTGTGTTCTGAAAAGAACAGTTTCATCGTGTCGTAAGACACGGTAATATGCCCTGACAAGGACAGTTGTCAAACGTTTTCGTCGAGAAACAAGAATAATATGTCCTGAAAAGGACAGTTGTTAGACGTTTAGTCGTGATACGATAATTTGTCCTGAAAAGGACAGTTATTAGCGTTATCGCAAGGTTACGATATCGAAGTGTTCTGAGAAGAACACGTTCGTACGCTTTTTTTTTTTTTGAAAGGGATCTCGCTGTTGGCCTTTAGGGCCTTGACAGCTCAGCTCGGGCTGTTTTGGCGAGCGTAGCTCGACCAGAATGAGCGTTTTTCCCGCGACTAGCGCAAGGGCGTCTCCTGTGAGACTCGAACCTCGGCTTGGGCCGTCACGGGGTGGTCAATCGCCTGAAGGGCAGGACGGAAACTCACTGGAGTGAGCGAAGTGCGAAGTAAAGGTCCTCGCCTTCCCCGGTGAAGGCGGTTTTTAACCCTAATCTGTGTCTGAATACTTTGATTGTTATTATTGGCCGCGCGGGCGGCTTTTAATTTATTGTTTGCTACGGTAATTGGATCATCCGGATCCGTTAGTGTGTGTCGGGGCCTCCTATGACACTTTTTTGTCGGCGGGAAGGGATAATAGTTGATGCTTTTACGCACCAAAGGGTTGGGATGGTGTTTAGCCTTGTCGAAGTGGCGTGCGGACGCCAACTTCATCCATTGGGCTATGGTAGGGAGCTCCAGGTCGTGGTGGAGATCGACGTTTCTCACATAGAGGGGCGCCCCGGTCGCAACTCTCATGAATCGCATCTGAAGCGCCTGTAGCCGGTGGATAAGGGAGGGGGCACAATGCGCAAATACTACGCTAGCGTAAGTCATGCACGGTCGGATGCAGGCCTTGTACAATGTCACCTTGTGTCTAAGGGACATGTTACTCCTTTTGTTTAGGAGGAAATAGAGGCGAGAGAGGACGAAAGAGGCCTTCTTGCGAACGGCGGCTACATGCTTTCTGAAAGACATGTCCCTATCGAGCGTTACTCCTAGATATTTGACGGATTTTTGCCACGGGATGGCTTGCCCGTATAGGATTACCTCTTTTTTGAGGCGGAATTTTTCCCGAGCAAGCGAAGCACCGAGGTTACCCCTGGCAAAGAGAACTGCGACGCTTTTCTCGGGATTTATTTGGAAGCCCCATTTCCGAAACCATTCGCCTAGCGACGTGGTAGCGGTCTGGAGTCTGTCCACGATGACACCTCTGTCTTTGTGAGTGGTATAGAGAGCGGTGTCATCGGCATAGAGGGCTAGTTCCACGTTAGGAGCCCTAGGAATGTCGCCTGTAAACAGCGTGAAAAGAAGGGGCGAGAGGACCGAGCCTTGAGAGACTCCGGCCATGATGGGTCTAGGGGACGATAACGTCCCTTCAACACGATAGCGCATAGAGCGGTCGGACAAGAAGTCGTGTACTAAACGCACGAGTCTTAATGGCACGTGAAGGTGGTAGAGCTTGTAAACCAAGCCGTTGTGCCAGACCTTGTCGAAAGCCTTCGCTATGTCTAAGAAGAGCGCACCCGTGGCTCTCGGTCTCGTGGTGCTGTTGTTCAGCCCAGAAAGGATGTGCTCCGTGATTCGATGGACTTGGTGGACGCACGAGTGGCCTGGTCTAAAGCCAAACTGCTCATCGGGAATGAGCCCCTTTTCTAGGGCAAAGTCTAGGAGGCGCTTTTTAACTACCTTCTCGAATAGCTTGCTTAGCGTGTTTAGAAGGCTGATAGGGCGGTAACTGGTGGGATTGTTACGGGGCTTGCCTGGTTTGTGAATACCAATTACAATGGCCTCTTTCCACTGCGCCGGGAAGGTGCAGTTTTCGAGAAGGCAATTGAATATGGCCACTAGTAAGCATATCAGATGGGGCGGGAGGCATCGTGAGACCTTGTTTGAGATGGCGTCGAGACCTGGTGATTTACGAGGCAGTGAACCCTTGATTAGAGTTTTGACCTCGGCGATCGACGTAGGAGGAAGCGGCTCGGGAGGGAGGGGCAGTGCGACTATGCGTTTGACTTCGCGGTTCACGTGCTCAACGTGCGCCGGGTCGCTATGGTCGAGATAAGGCGTGCACTGCTCCACTAGGTTTACGGCTAAGCACTCGGCTTTTTCGTCGTCATCGAATGCGTCAGGCTGATTTGGACGTTTTAGGGGGGCATGGAGGCCACCGTGTCGGTTTTTAGGGAACGCGCGAGAGACCAATAGGCCGTGTGCGAAGGTGACAATTCGCTGGTAAGACGGTCCCAGCGTTCGTTTCTAATTTCCCGTATGCGCTCTTTAACTCGGCGCTGCGCGGCGCGGAGTGCTCTACGGTTATCATCGGTCGGTGCCCTTGCGAAGGCGCGAGTCGCCGCGTTCTTCTCGGTCAGTAAGCGCCTTGCGTCCGGGGGAAGCTCCCAACGTTGAGTGAACTCATCTGGGACCTTCCGGGACGATTCGGCGACCTTGGTCTGAATGTAATTAGTGACCGAAGAGAGCGCGTCTAACGCGTGAGCGGACGAGACTAAATTGTCGGGGATGTTATTAAGGTCAGAGACTTCGACGGGCTTGAGGGCCTCGTCTAGTTTCTGCCAGTCGACAATGGACTTGTACCTCTTCTCTTGGGTGTTAGGAGGGCCGAATTCAAAATGAACCGGGAAGTGGTCAGAGTCTAATTCGTGTAGCACCTCTATGCTTCGCGGCTGCAGTGCCACGTTGCGTAGAATCGCCACATCTAGGACGTCCGTTGAGAGAAGACCGTTACAACTTATACCGCGACGAGTCGGTTGAATGGGGGCAATGACATTAAAATTGAGTACGTCAATAAGCCTACTGAGGGCTCGCCCATTAGGGTTTTGCTTTGAGCTATTCCAGTCCCCGTGCTTGCTATTCAGGTCCCCGGCCAGTAAGACCGAGGGGCCCAGTGCAAACAGGGTCCTAAGATCGCTCTCTAATATGTCCTTAGTGGGAGGGAGGTACACCGATGCGATGATAATCGGCTGATGACCGGTCATAGCCACGCGTAACACAGAGCACTCTATGTTGGTTAGGGAGGGCGGGTCTAGCGGTGAGCAGTGGAGCGCACGTCTATAATAAATGAGCGTACCGCCTTTCGCCGTAGGTCGGTCGTTTCGCACCGCGACGTAGTTCGCGAATCTAGGTGCGCGAACGCTGGGCTTTAGGAACGTTTCCTGTACTAGGAAAATATCAATTGGGTGACGAACGAGGAAATCCCGAATTAAATCTGACTGTGGCTTGAAACCGTTTGCGTTGAAAGTCACTACGGACAGTGATCGAGCCTTGACCCTAGACGTGGTCGTAGCTATTGCGGTGTGTTGGAATCTACGAATTGCCGCACGGATTTAAGGAGCAGGGCGTGCTCGGTTATTACCTCCACCTTGGTGGACGCGCTTTTAGCGAACTTAAATGCTTCCGCGAATGCGACGAGTGCGTCTAAGTCTATAGCGCCTATTACGCTAAACGCAAGATTAAAAGCGTCGCGGACGTTGCCTGATTCCTCAGATGCCTTCACGGGAGGGCTGAGGGCTTTAGTGGGAGGGCTCGCATTTAATGTGGGCCTCTCTTTTAGGATGGAGGTTGGCGCAGGGACCTGGGAAGGCGCTGCGGTTGCCGATTTAGATGGCAGAGGCGGGAAGGCTTCTGTCGTGAGTTGGGGAGGGCCCTCCGTAGCGGGGGGCTTGGCCCAGGGACTAAATTCGGGAGGCGGGGCCGGTATGTATGTGGGCTTTGCTCCCATGCCACGACGGGCCGCATCGCGTCCCACCATGCGCTTAGCCGACGGCTTTTGCGCCTTGGGGGCTCTAGGGCAACCGCGATAATTCGCAGGGTGCCCATGTTGCCCGCAAAGCACACATGCCGGCGGCTCAGCGCACGGGAGTGTCCGCTTACAGTCCGAGGTGCCATGGTCGCCTAAACACTTGACGCACCGCGCCCTCGCAAAGCAGTTTCGGGCTGCGTGCCCGTAGAGTTGACAGCGATGACACTGCCGTGTAAAAGAGTGTTTGAGGGGAGTTTCAACCCTCAACCCCGAGA
Source organism: Pieris macdunnoughi (assembly GCA_905332375.1). Classification (NCBI taxonomy): domain Eukaryota; kingdom Metazoa; phylum Arthropoda; class Insecta; order Lepidoptera; family Pieridae; genus Pieris; species Pieris macdunnoughi. The sequence continues at coordinate 115,620 of CAJOBZ010000080.1, read as the reverse complement.
GCTTACAGCACTCCCGAAGGTTAAAAATCTTTTTCCCACTCGGAGTAGGGTCTAAGACTACAAGTACCATATCGTACTCTTCTTTGGTGGTGCGGTTTAGCATACGGAATACATCCCTTACGGGGTATCCCTGCTCGGTCAGATCTACTTGGACGACCCCGGAGTCTATTTCCTTCGGGATGCCCTTGATAACTACCCTAAGGACGCGCTCCTCGGGCAAGGGGAAAGTGTGACCTCCGATACCTTCGGAACGAAGGTAAGAGGTAAGGAACCGGTGGTGCTCAGGTGTGGACACCTGTATGCAAATGTTATCCCTCAAAGTTCGGGCTTTATAACTGATCGACTTAGTGTCGAGAAGCTTAGAAAGGGTGGGCCATACGCCCTTGTCCCTAACATAAACGGGCGGAGGGGTTTTGATGCGATCCGCGGGGGCGGAGGGCGCAGGTTTGTCCGATTTGTCCGATAACAACGAACTTAAATCCCTCTTCGGAGGGTTTGTCGGCTGAGTAGGCCTTTTCGCGGGTGGTCCGCCGTTAGCCGAGCGCTTTTTCTTACGTCCGACGGTTTGGAATCCGTCGGATTCCGAGGATGAAGATAAAACGGCTTCGTCAACCGTTTCCGCCGGAGCGGATTGGGCCGACATTGCCGACAAAGGACGCGCTAGATCCGTCTCCCCGTCGCTTGCGCTTCCCACTTCAGGGAGTGGTGAGCGCGAGCGCGAGCGAGCGCGGGATTGGTCGGTTGAGTTTAAGCTATTTTTACGCGATGCCTTCGCGGAGGCATTTTTCCTCGTCTTACGCGGCGACGGAGACGGCGAACGGGGTGAGTCAGTACTTTCTGACTCGTAAAAAGCTTTAATGGCGTCAGGAAAACGCTGTTTTAAAAATGAAAGTATTTTATTTAAATCGGGCGGTTGAACCTCGGACGCCATCCTGTATGCGGGAAGCAAGACAGTTTGGCGGCGAGTGTGTACCTATAAGCCTACGTGTGTGAGTACCTAAGCTATGGTTTTCCCTAAGGTGTATGTGTCTCCGCTGGTGATAGCGGAGGTGAGGTTTGTCACAGACCTAACCAGCCCGCAGGAGTTTGGGTAAATAGAGCCCCTGCGGATGTGACAGGACCCGTCCAACAGTGGACCTGATTGAAGCCGGTTTCAAGAGAGTAGTTGGCGTGCCTACTCCCTAATAAGTGCCTACTAAGAGGCCCGGCTGCGCACAGGACTTGGAGGAAGCGGAGGGGCTGATTCGCGCCTTGAAAAAGGCACGGTGTATGCACCCCGGACAAAACACCCGCACCGTTAACCGTTCGATAACCGTTTGGCACCGTTAGGTGGCTGTCGGACGGCCGCAGGTAAACCCGCGCTCATAAATTGCAGCTTTCAAACGCGATGTCCAATCACCGAAGACGCAAGCGACCAATGAGAGGGCAGCGGGCAGCAAGGGCAGCAGTCGGACAGCGCGTGCGCACTGTACAGCGGCAAGCGGCGATGACTCACAGCGAGTGAGCGAGATGGCAGCAGGATGGCGCAGGAGCAGACGTCCGCACAGGTCGGCAGTCGATCGAAGAGTCGTAAAAATCTTCGCGTTCGTACGCTTCGACGGCTGCGTGCAGAAAAAGGGCCAACTTTTTTGCCGTGCCGCATTTTTATCGCCTGCCCTGGTACCTGCGCAACCAACCAACGCTCCGCATCTTGGCACCACATGTCAATATTAGTTGTAAGTGTAGGATAATTTTTAAGTTTAATTGTACACAGTTTTGTAAATAAATATCATTCATTATTCCATCTTCACCTCTTCTCTACAAGTAATTAGGGAGTTTTATTTTAACATCTGAAGCAATCAACCCTCAAGCAACATCCCTAAAGTGCATAAAGCCAACATCCCTAAAGTCTAACTATCTGAGATTCATATAAAAAAATGACAAATGATTTCATCTGATGGTTCAACCATAATTATGATTTAAACTAAATCTGGAAAACGTACGAATCTGCCCCATCAACGGGGCACCTTCGTACAGTGTTGGGGCAGAGACTGATCAAGGGTTCTGACCGCTCTAGGCTATTCATCAGGACACGCCCCTACAAACACAAAAGAAAAGCACTTCACGCGTTATACGACCAAAATCATGACAAGTGACTACAGGCTACCAAGAAGAATACCAAATCCTTATCATATTGGCTGAATAGAAGTACTATTGAATTAGTTTAAAAAAAAAATTACTGACTGCAACAAACCCTTTAGGGTTCTGGCATAAATAGAATGCAGAATCGGTGTCAGATTTTAATAACTGCGCCAAATGGACGTATTCTTCTGCAAAGGTTTCTCCTAAATCGGCATATAGTTGTTTTTACTGCTTTGCTTTGCTTCTAATAAATTTACTTTCGTCTAGTTCATACAGTTTCCCTAAGAAACCAAAGGTTGCGCCCCCCCTAGATCGTCGCGCCCTAGGCTGCAGCCTAATTAGCCTAAGGGTTAATCAGGCCCTGTGTTGGGGGTAGGTACCTTCGTACGCTGTGGGGTAGTTCCGTACGTGCGATTAAAACGACACATATAAATCAAAATTCATTTATTAGCAATGAAATTTAACACAAAAATAAAGATTTAATTTCTATTAAACAAAAATAAAATACTTTTCTTATAGTGAACAAAAATTACATAGCTTTTCTTATGTAAAACAAAATTTAATTAGTTAGGTATCTTAAATTTAGAATCACATTTCTTAATCTTTGGTGCCGATTAGCACTTCTTATTTTCGGGTGTGGCAGTATAAATTCGTGGTTTTCCTGGCCGTCGTTGTCATTTTGTTTGTTTTATTAGAGGAAAGTGACCAAATATGGGATAGTATCCCTAATATGGAATACCCCTATTTCTCCCAAATGCAAACTCACATACGCAATAAACAATGATTTTCTGTCTCCTTTTACTCCCGTTTACGCGTACAAGTTGTAGCATGTCAGTTGAGCAAGTGCTTTCGTCATTGTGACAGTTTTTTGTTTTGTCGCTACCGCATAACTTTCTAAGGTATGTTAAAAATACGTATTTTTCGTAAAGAAAGTGCACTCAATATTGATTTTATAGCTTTTAGAGACCGTTTAGACGTTCTTTTGAATGTTTTACCGGTATTAGATGATATTACTTTCTTAAATATAAAAATCTGAATGTCAGTTTGAAATCGTTGGAAAATCCAAATATGGACAGATCACAGTATCCAATTATGGACTATTCCATAATTGGTTCTCTAAAGTATCAGCTGACATGATGATTTTGTTAATTGTATATTTTTTTAATGTTTTACCAAAATGACGGGCGTCAACTCAAAAACAAAGCGAAAAGAATGGATTCAGAGCATATGGCGGAAGTAATAAAATTAGTAAGAGAGAAACAAATGGGTTATTTAAAAGCTGGAAAATAGTTTGATGTGTCAAGATCTACTTTGTTTTGATTATGTCATAAAAACGAAATTTCTCCAGGAGAAGCCGCAGCTACTACACTTGGAAAGAAAACTGTCGTGTTGGCAAAAAACAAGAATTAAAAACAGAATGAGAAAATATCAAGAGGATAAAAACCAAAAGAGAAGACTAAGCCTAATTCAGATGATGAGGAGGTGATGCTATTTGATACTGACAGTGAACCCGATGCTTTGATAGGATATACAGCTCCAGAATCTGAAGATTCGGAGTGTATTTTCTGTGGTGTGCTGTTTTCGAATGATACTCGGGGAAACATGGATCAAGTATCTTATGTGTGGACTCTGGGCATGTAATGATTGCGCTGTGCCAGAGTTTGATACCTGGATTTGTGATTTTTGTAAAAAATTTGTGTACCTTTCTATATTATACCAAGTTTCCAAAGAGTCTCGTGTATTTTAAGGTTAATTTTTGATAGTGTTTATAGTATTCCATATTTGGGGTACCTATTCCATATTTAGGTACCTAAATCGTTATTTAGTTTCTTAAATTTTTTCTTACCTTAAACTAATCAATAAACCCTAAACTTTTACAAACTAAAGTGCAAATATATGATTGTTAATAAATACCACAAAAAGTTTTTTATATATAACACTTGTGGAAATTATGCCTAAAAATCAAAATGGTATTCCATATTTGGTCACTCTCCTCTACTTCTTACAACATGCAGATAGGGTCGAAATGCCTCTGGTGTCAAAACTGACTTCGAAGGACCTACTATTTGATGGATTGGTAAATTATTCAAAGCATCTGGTTCACAAGCATCAAAATGAAGCTTAATAAAGATAATAAGAAATAGGTATTAATATATATATTTACATCGACGATAGCAAAAATAGCTACAGAGTACAAAGTTAATGCAAAAATTTGCAATTAGAAGACTAACACAATCGTACCTACTGTTCAGATTTCATCATTTGAACATGAACGAACTGCTGACATGGATCCGATGTGTGCTAAATATTAACAGCTGAAGAGCAATTTTAATTATATTTTATTTAAATTTTAATCAGCTGTTGACACGGCTCATATGTGTTCCATATTTTAATAGCTGAGGTTGCGCGATACACCAACAGCTCACTAGAAAAATATTATGTATGTGTGAATAGATGTAATTAGTATTTAAGATATTGTTTTATAACAATAAATGAGATTTGAATATTGCTCTGTCTTGTTCATTTCTCGCTTCCTCTCAAAGTGGCGAAGACTACTTCAAGCCCTTAATTATCGTGGTGAGCCTGCCCGGTAGCTTTGAGATAATCCCACCACCTCGAACCTTTAATCCTACCCGTAGGGCTCCGTCTGTTACCTTAGGTCTCTTGGTGCAGACATCCCGTACTTATTTATATATTCACTATTTATGTGTTAGGGTACGTCTGTAGGGCTTAGGGATCCGTAGGGTTGTTAGGTTCTTACGTCTCACCCTCTCATATATTTAGTCATCTAGTGCAGCTTGCTCACACATACATTACATATACTATTCAGATACTCCTGACATTAAATACATATAAATTTTAAACACACTTTTCACAGTCCACTAACTAGCAAGCTGTTCATCTACCTACCAGAGGGTTTAGTCAAGATGCCTTAACAGTAGTGTATGTAGAATGTCAAAAACTTAATTTGTATGAAAATGACAGTTCGTGTCGACAAATTTTCATACCAATTTAATTGTACAATTCGTTCAAATGTGCCCCATCTAGTGCTGTCCGAAAGTACCCCACTAACTGAATAACAACAAAATATAACTTATTTAAATATTAATAGGAAAACGTCATAAAATATTAAGTATTGGAGACGTATCTTAAGTATATTTTGCTAGTTACTAATAGAATACTCTACACGAAAACTTATTTTATCTACGGTAACAAGAGACAAAAACATTGATTAAAAAATTACTTACCGAGCGCGAAAACACGTCAATCCCTGTAACTTCACTCTCATCGGTACTAATTTCGCGAAACTTCGTTGATATAAAGTTGGTACCTCGACTCATGCACACATGCAAAAGCAAGACTGTACTTAGTTTCGTTCAAGCTTTATTTTGACTGTATGAATGTGCCCCGCGTACGAAGGGTAACGATCTTCCCCTATAGTCCGCAAGTTTACGATTTCTATGTCAATCTATAGTAATTTAAATTTGTCCTAGGTACATATATAATATATATAATATTGTATTAAAATATAACAATGTATTTATCCCAATATTACAATAAAAAATAAAAGTAAATTTTATATGTATTGTTCCAAGTATTAAATGGCTTACAATATGTCTGTGTTAATTTATTAAATTCGCCATATTTTTCAAACACTTGAAGTACATGGGTGTAGTTATAAATGTATTATATAATCAGGCTCTCATCTCTTTCTAGTGCAGACCATAGAGACCATAGCACAGGGGATACTCTTTACACTGGCCGGGCAGGTATTTCTCGGGCAGTTGTCGATGAATACCGGAACAAACTTGTGTCTGAAGTCGAAACTCTACTACGTGGAGTCTCAGACTGGGGCAGACTAAACCTAGTCCAATTTAACCCCAAGAAGACACAAGTTTGCGCGTTTTCCGCTTAAAAAAACACCCTTTGTCGCTACTCCTCTTTTCGAAAACACTCTTCTTAAAGCCACAGCCAGCATTGGAATACTTGGCGTTGACATATCGAACGACGTTCAGTTTCGCGGTCACTTGGAGGGAAAGGCTAAATTAGCCTCCAAAAAGCTTGGTGTGCTCAGCAAGGCGAGACGGTACTTCACTCCGGGCCACCGCATGCAACTATATAAAGCGCAAATTCGGCCCCACATGGAGTACTGCTCTCACCTCTGGGCGGGGGCTCCCCTGTACCAGCTCCTTCCACTTAACCGTATTCAACGCAGAGCGGTTCGAATCGTCGACGACCAATCCCTCTCCAAGCGGCTTGATCCTTTGGCGTTGCGTAGAGATGTGGGGTCACTCTGCATCTTCTACCGCATTTACCATGGAGAGTGTTCAGAGGAGTTGTTCGGATTAATACCTGCAGCTGAGTTTCGTCATCGGACGTCGAGGCAGAGTACGAAATTCCACCCGTATCACCTCGACGTCCGCCGTTCCACAACTGAGCGTTTTTCAAGGCAGTTTTTGCCGCGCACCACCACTTTGTGGAACCAGCTGCCCACTGAAGTATTTCCGAACCAATTCGACTTAGGGTCCTTCAAGAAAAGAGCGTACCAATTCTTGAAAGGCCGGCAACGCACTCGCAAGCCCTCTGGCATTGAGAGTGTCCATGGGCGGCGTTTTCACTTAACATCAGGTGAGCCTCCTGCCCGTTTGCCCCCTGTTCTATAAAAAAAAAGATAGGCTTTAGTCAAGAATATTTCGAATTCTTGAAATACGATCAGTTTTGACCTAGTGGTAATCAACGTTCGACACTCATCCCTGAAGTCGTTGTTTCGAACCCCGGCTGGGCACCAAAGGACTTTATGTCTATGTGTGCAATCGACACTCACTCATACATCGTGAGGAAACCGGCATGACAGAACATTACTGTCCATACCAACATATTAGAAAAATACAAATTATTACAAAACAGACACAGAAATGTGAGGCCCAGACCTAAAAGTTGTAGCACCACTTATTTTATTTTTTTTATTCAGGCTATCAATTGGAGTTAATAAAAAACACTGTTAATAGGTTAAAATAAATAAAGTAGAAAATATTTTAGCATTTATTATACATAGATGTAAATTTACAATTAATTCAGTTATGTAAAAATGTGCGATTATATAATTGTAATGTAGTGTTTTACAACATCAATCTTCGTAGTACATAGCTTTAGCTATGAATAATAAATGTTTGTCGCGATTCTCAATTTACAAAGTGATAGGGACCATCAAGACAAAATATTCAATAGTTACTAAATAATTTTAATAAGTTTTATTGTGTAACTATACAAAAAATAAGCTTATTAATAACGTAAATAACATTAAGTTATTTATTTACAATAAAACGCGAATGTGATTGAACATCAAAAAATTTGTATCTACTAATAATTAATTTTACTTAAGAAAACTTAGCTACTAGTCTATCCAGCTTAACTTTCGGTGCGATTAGGCTATTTCCCCTATAACTGTTACCCAGGGCAGCTCAATTTCATGTTGTATGGAAAATGGAGACCAGAGGTCGGAACCAATTTTCAAGTACACAGCTTTTATACATACTTGAACATTGAAAATATGCATACGAATACATTTTTAGCTCAATTGCACATACATAAATATAAATACACATAGGTATATCAATGCAGTTTTGTTATACAGCTTTTATAATAAAAACAATATATTTCTTTTGTTATTTCTAAATTTCAATTTTAAGGTAAGAAAAAATAAGGCTATATGTATCAATAAATGTTATGAATTGGTAAACCCAACTAGCTGCTACTCAACATCTCCAACGACAATCTGAGGCGGAGCAGAGAGATGCTTCCGTTGACTCTCTTTGCTGGTAATCCCTTCTCTCCGTCTCACTGAAGCCTCGTCTTTCCAAACGGGTAGTGTTTCCTTACTTTTATGCGGTGAAAAATTCTGACTTTTGGGTGATGATAGACGCTTTTTAGGCGTCGGTGTTCCGTCACCGATAACATTGTATTCGTTCGATACGAGTTCTATTCGCGGAGGAATAACTTTAGGACCGTTTCTAATGGGTGTAGTTCTAGATGTAAGTATATTCGGAGGCGGCAGCTGGCTTCGAGTGCGCGGGTGCACTGTGTCAGTGTGTGCTGGGGTCAATGAACTTGACCGTTGCGCTGAAACTACACAAACGGGACTTATCTTACAACTATACTATACTACTCAACTTTCACTAAGTTCATTCAAATGATATCTTTAGTTTACATAAAGGTCAACCAATAATCAAGCATATTATTCGTATTGTAAACCATGCGATCCAGTCTTGGTTTACATGTAAAGTTGTGTAATTTGTATAGTTAGAAGCTGGTGAAGATTTGATATACTATATACAAAGTAAAATGCAGATTAGCTCGTAATTGCGTTTAGTCAAATGTCTCTAGATGTAGTGTCCATTACCGCATATTCCAAGAAGTTAGAACTAAACGCAGCTCACCAAATCTATCCCTGGAGGGTGAGACTAAGCTTCGGGGAGAGGTAGGTGGCACTCCCCGGGAGGGGGAGTGGCAAAGGCGCGCCATCGCAGACGCACTCGCACGCACCGCTGTCACATTACAATATAAACATTACTAATACATTTAAATATTACATTGATCATCAGTCGAATCACAGAATACCATTGACCTCACAGAAAACTAACTAACGTTTTGTAAACTGTTACCCGGATTGTTTAGAATCACAAGGCATTAGGCAACATTTTAACAAAGACAACCAGGCGTAGTGTGTTCAGGAAAAATTTTATTGCGAAGGATAAAATATGTAACAGCTGAACCCGAACCCTGAATCAAATCAACTGAACTTCTTGGGTCATAAACGACTCTCTAAATGCTAAAAAGCAGACCCTTCACTTTCATTTTTACATATGAGTAATGTAAAATTTTCAAATTGTGAAAAATGTTGTGACTTCATAACAAATATATTTTACTTTTTATCTCAGACAAATTTTTCTTAATTTAAAATTATTCAGGATTGTAATAAAGAAAGAATTCATAGTTTGTTGTAAGTTTGACTTATACTCGTAATTTGAAGTAAAATGTTTAAGTTATATAAGAAGTAGTAATCGATAAGAATAGTGATTATGACGGTATCATATGGAGAGATGTAGGTTGATGAGCTACTCTGTTATTCGTTCTCTACTAAATGTTTTTTCTTTCGATATTAACTAACTATATATACTTAGTCTAGTTGTAGGCTTCGATTTTACTTGATGACTTTAGGCCAACCCCATAATTTTGAAAAAGCTACTCTGTGATTGAAGTTACGTAGAAAATTGATAACGGCAGAGGCCAATAATGCCAAAGGATTATATAGCATGCATATACATATACAAGCCACATACACGCATACATTATACATGCACATATAATAATTAATTTATTGATTTTTCATATAGAAAAAGAAATGTTAGAAATGTTGTTTTACGCGATTATTCCTCTCTCGTATCTCAAGGAAATCTGCACTCAGATAACTTACTATGATATGGTATAAAACAGGCTAACTACTAACCAGGTTGCACGGGGTAGGCGACCGTGTCCGGTGGCGGTGGCCGTACCGACTCCACTCGTTCCGGAAGACCTTGTTGGGTCAACTCTGGAATCCAATAAGAATAAAATGTAAAAAAATATATATAAGTATTTTATGAATGCACAACGTAAATGCTAATGGGATGTGAAATAGCAATAACTACCCTTTTCGTCAGACTATTCAAGTTCTAATTTTCACAGCAAAATATTTGTAAACACCTAGTTTAGATTAATGCATGTTTGTCTTGTCTCACTTTTAACACGTCGAATACAGAAATACACGAAGTAGCAGCACAGCAGCAACAGCAATCCAAGGATGCCGGCCAGAGCGACGTAGTACGCCGTGGTAGACGGCGGCCGAGCACCGCGGGTCTTCCCACTACCCATCACCACTTAGCTGCAATCACCCCATCGTAATCTAACGTAACATACCTGGTAAATTTAAATTATCCTAGGGCTTCAGTTAAGACTTATATTGTACAAATTTAACATTCATAGACAATGGATGGCGTTTAGAGCACGTCACGAAACAATACAAGAGATTTAAAAATATCAGAATTTTAAGGAATTAAACAGTACATTTACCGATCAGTTACTTTGAATAAGAACGATTTTATAATTCGTTCATTTACACTTATTTCACTCTTCACACACCATGACACCAAATGATATAATTAAATTCTTTTAAAAGTATAGAAAAAAATATCCAAACAGTCGCAACGTTATTTTAACTTGGCATTTTAAAATTATGTTTATTATCAATTAATTATTTGTGGCTTTAACTTATTTCAGATTACGTTATTCAAAATTATGTAGAACTAAGATAATATCCTCATTAAAAAGGCTGTGCGTTTCGTGTTTGCCGGCAGAAGTAGTGTGCAGTCTGAAGGCTGTCGAGACATGGCAACAAGTGTCGCCGACACTCCGGCGTCACTCCTTACTTCTTGTAGGGATGAATAAACTTTGCGACAAGATTGAGGTCTCCCAATTAATACATATTTATCTTTACTAATCATGGTAATACCTAAGTGTAAACTCAATATCTTAAAACCCTTTTGCATTTCTCTACATCCTTTAGTCTTTGTTTTATTGATAGGTAATTTTAACGACATTAAGGAACGAAAGTTATCGGCATTTCAATATACTGGTGTACTTACTACTGGAAAAACTAACAATGTACATATTTTTTAATGAATATGTCACATTAGTTCAGTTCATCAGTATTGAGTAAGTTCTCACTGCAAAAGGATTTCAGGTTTTACTAAAAAATAAGATTTTATAGTGAGCAGCCCTGGCGTGAGGACAGGATGTGGCGACGCAGAGTCGGCTCTACGTTTGCACAACGCATGCGCGGATATCTCGTCAACATCATGTCACATAAGTTCCTTAACGCTGAATTAATTAGATGTAACAATGGTTTGCGGACTCCGTTTCCGCACTTAGACTCTCAATAGGTCCGTTGTGCTTAAAGTCCTGGCTAACTAAGCCATCCTAACTCCTTCCAAAAGCAAAGAAGCCTCGTGGGCACTTCGCAGGCTTCACGGAGCGACCTCACTGTTCCGAGGATTTCTGCACGTTGCTTAGCCACAGATCCGCATTACAGGACTAGGTGGGTAACTGATTCCTCTACGCTGAAACACAAGGATTCGCGCCTAGGACAAAAGATGTTTATTAAGGAGGCAATGGCTCGTAATTGTCCCTATCATTGTTTTGAGATTAGTTCTGTTTAGGTTTAGAAGTCGCTTTGTTAATTGTGGGTTAACTGCTGGCAGCGCCATTTTGGACTCTTTGCAATTCGCCCTTCGCGACCATCGTTTACGTTAGAGTTCTGCAGACCTTTGGCGCCGGAGCACCGCAAGCGCGCTGGAGTTGTGACCTGCGAGACGAGGCAGGGAGGAGTAAAATATATTGCCACCCCGCAACGACCGGCCCGTGTGGCACCCTATAGCTCGAAGTAATTGCGGTGTGGCGCCGCACCGCACCGTTATCGCATCGTGTGGCCGCTCTCTAACGCCATCAGCACAGACGCACTGTCGGATACGAACTTAATACAAAGTTATTAATTCCTAACCGCTGCACGGCTCTGGCTGCTTCGGTTAAAGCGACACATTCATATTGAAAAATCGAGCTGTGTGTGCCTAGAGATAGGTGAATGTTGATGTTGAGATCAAGAGAGAATATGTCAGCGCCGGAGCCACGCCCTGTTTTTGAGCCATCAGTATATATGCGTAGGTAGCTCATTCAGGGTAGATTGATCACGTTCCTCTTCACTCATTTGTATATGGTATTTAAGTCAAAATATGTATTATAAGGCAACGAAATGTAATAAAATAAGTAAAATAACCTTTATTTCGAGCAAGTTACATACAACGCTTTTTTCCTTACACACAATAAATGCCAACAATAACCTCCTTCCCTTTCTCGCCCAACTTTTGATCAAATCTTGCCTGTAACTAGTTTTATATCGTCTTCCCATCTCTTGCACTGTCTGCCTATTTCCAATTTTTGGTACCAAGTCATTGTAGTTTTACTCCACTTGACGGGGCACCGTCCAGGGTCCGACGAGGGCGAGTAACAACTCGCCCTCGTCGGACGTCGTCTAATAGCGAATAGTGGTTTCAGTGGGTATGCGGCCATCGCTTTTTCTGTCATCGCAATCCCACACTCTACCCAGGCGCGGATTTTTTTATCTTGCCCGTATTAGGTATAGTTATTGACAAGCCCCTTTTGTTATTTGATTATAAAACGATCATACCCTAAGACTTGCCTCTTCTTTTAGGTTCCCCAACTTTTTTTTTATGTAATAGGAGGAAAAAGGGCAGGAGGCTCACCTGATGATTGACACCTGAAGTAACACCGCCGCCCATGGACACTCAATTTTGCCAGAAGGCTCGCAAGTGCTTTGCCGGCTTTTAAAAGCACGTCCGCCAAGATAGTTTTTTGTGTTACGAACTGTTCGTGAAAAATCTTGTTTGATATAATAGCCCAGCATAATTTAATGATTTTTTTGTTGGTTTTATAGTTTTTTATCGTTATTTTTATCGGCCAAAAAAGTAGCAACTCAGCTTTTTTTTACCCAACCCAACAAAAAAATATGTAGAAACATATTCCAGCTGCAATGCTTTGGTGCATACCAAGCCCAATTTATATAAAACATTGTGCATTGCTAATCGAATCCAACATGCTAGACGCCCTCTAATATCCGATCTTTTAAACTATAGTTGATTGCTGATGATATTGTAATCGTTCTTTAAAGTTTTTATTTTTCAATAGATGGCGATACTTGTATTCTTTCTGACGAGGCTGCATTTATAAATTGTCGATTAAATGTAGAGACTAGAGGTTACTTTAGCAATTTTTAGCCAATCAGTAACTTAATTCGTAAACGACAAATAAATATTTTACTGTACCAATAATGTCAATCCGTTCCTATTAATCACATATATATCTAATTATAAAATTCTGAGCAATTAACTTATGTCGTCAAACTAATATAATTTAGATAAAAGGTAATTTAACCTGATAAGAGTACCCTAATCACTATAATAATATCTAAGCTTTTTATCTCAAAAACATGGGAAAAGTTTGAAATTAAAAAAGTTTTTAGCGTCGGGACGTGATGACCCCATCGCCCCCTGGTGAAATAACTTGTGAGAGAGTGCCATGCTGTTGCTTCTGGGCTTCAGCCAAATGAGGAGGTACGACTGGGGCACTACCGCTGCCTCATGGAAAACCGACGTAAAGTGATGCAATAGGTTCACCTTTACATTCCCGGATTTTATAATCGATATAAGAGCAGACGGAGTAAACTAAAAAAGGCACTCCCTTCATCACTCGCTGTGGACTTCACAAATTTTAGGGGGCTCAATTCCAACATCCACACTGTCCACTACCATTGGGAGACTGCGAAGTCGGGATTGCTATTTGTAATGTCCTGCTTCTTGGAGTGATTTACGGCTCACCAACACCACAACACTTGTACAAACATCCTACACACAACCGCTCCGTTCGGATGTCGGATTACGACTGACAGTCTGACAAGTGACGTAGGCGCATGAGACAACCAAGCAACACTTTATTTAGTCAATACACTACATCCCTTTTTTGTTTTATTTGTTTTTATTGATTAGATCTCCCTGATTACTCATTAATGTAACTTATATTAAATTTCATGTATATAATGGATTTTACATGAATCAAACATAATTAATGAAATAAAGGTTTTATGCATCTACACTAGGGTTAAGTTCCGACATTCATTTCCTCGTCGTTAACTTCATTTCTTTTCAGACATTCCATTCCCTTGAACTCTTTTCAAATGTACAACGTCCCTCCTTCGAGTTTGACCGGTTTCATCGTTTCTTACCGTGATATCACCTCCTTTCGTGATTTCCAATGTGTGTGTTTCTGGATTTATTTATTTTAATTTTATTATAATTTATTTCCTTTATTCATATTTTTATATACACTTTGCTCCTGGTATTAAATCACACTATTCAGCCTTCCGTTTCCTTTTCCCATTTTTTTTTTCTTTCTTTTTTTTTTTTTTTGATCTCTATCCTTAACCTAAGTGTCTTGTGTTGTCCTCTCTATTGTATCGATTACCATAGGTAATTTATCTCTAAACATCCTTTTGAAGAAATGTTCTGATGGGGTTCTTCCAGTAAACATGGTTAAATATTCCAGTAAACTTTCCTTCCAGTCTGTATTTTTGTCTTTCGACCTCTCCATTTTGTTGCGGCCAGTATGGTACTGTATTGAAAAGAATAATGTGTCTTTCTGTTAGAAATGATTTAAACTCTTCGCTGATGAATTGTCTTCCATTATCTGCAGTTATTGATTTCCTAATCGACTGAATATTCCTTTAAGTTTGGCTACAATTTCAGTAGAGGTAATTTTGCAACAAATCTTCACTTCTTTATACCTGCCGTAATAATCGACTACAACAAATATGTGGTCACCACTTGTAATGAATTGCGATATCAATCCAAGGCTATTCTGGCAACTCACGCCGTTTCATTAGGGTTTGGTGAACATGGTGCAGATACAAGAGTACATCCTTTACAGGCTTTTACAATATTCTCAGCCTCTTTGTCGCATCTAGGCCACCAGACTTTCGTACGAAGTCTCGCCTTCATTGACTCGATACCTGGATGTCCCTCGAGTGCCGAGGGAACCATAATTCTCATTCCTCTCAATAATATACCCTCACGAAAACAAAGTTCATTTTGTAAGATTTTATACAACTTCACGTCGTCGATCTATATGTTCCGATTAGCATCTGCTATGACAATCGTACGATCGCTAACATTATAATACCCTAAGCTAGGAATATTTGTCATGATTTCCTTCAACGACTTAAAATACCCCTTTTGTTCTGGTCCCCAGTTTTCGGTTACATGATATGCCAAACATGACTCTCTTGTATCTGAATAAGCCTTTACTCGTTATAAAGGTGGTTATGTTTCTTGAAGCAGGATCTATTTCAAGTTGGTGAAATGCGTCTTTAATATCCAATTTTGTAAATACTTTTGCATTTTTCATTTTAGGTAGCAACTTGTCCATCGTCGGCAATGGGTGATTTACACGTACAATGGCTCCATTTTCTTTCAGCACCGGCACTACAGGGGACCCCCATTTAGAAGAACCCACTACCGGCTCTATAATATCCCTATGTTTAAGTTCTTCTTCCTGTCGAAACGACCTTTCTTTTGTTCATGTCTATATTATTATAATATTTGAACTTTCCGCTTCAACATCTGTTTCGTTCGGCAGTATTGTCTGAAATGTCCCATAAGACCACACCTAAGGCATTCTTTATTCCTTGCTGGGCATTTTGCATAATTTCCAGCAAGTCTAAGTTTACTAACATTTACCGAATCCATGTAGAAAATTCTTTAATTTATCAAAGTTCCTTTTAAATTTACTATCCATCCTGTTTACTTCTTGATTCTCATTTGATTTCAGTTGGTTTTTAAACTCGTCTAATTGTTAATTAACAACTTCAAGAGTATTTGCTTCGGTGATTACTTGCTCTAATGTAATTTCATCCCCAATCTGTGATATCGTTTTTCTCAGTTCGGGTAGAAAACATTTTTTCGTTATTTGGTCGATAATGTTTTCATCTCTGTCGGCAAACTGATATTTATCAGCTTGTTTTCTCAGTCTCACCTCATATTTTTTTTTTTCGTCAGGTTCTTGTTTAAGGAGCCTGAATATTTGTCTCTCGTATACTTTGCTCTGTTTTGGTGCAAAGTAGGCATCAAGTTTAGATATTGCTACTTCAAACACGTCTTTGCCTTCAGTTGGTTCGACATTAGCCCCAGGAATGTTGTAAAACACTTCCTGTAAGTCTAGCCTACCGAAATGTAGAAGAGAGGCCCTTTGCTTTACGTCTTTGTTAATGTTATACGCGTCGAGGTAAATGAAAAGTGCTCGTTTCCATCGCCCCCATCGTGCACCCATTGAGGTAGATTTACCGTTACAGTCGAACTTTTCCAGTGAAAGGAGTGACATCTTTGGGGCAACCAGGAATTATCAATTTAATGATTCAGATATCTATGTATCTGCAGTTAGATTTGATCTCAGATGCTTCCATCTCGTATCAATTTAATGATCGGATTATATTTTTATCCGCATAAAGCTACTTAAGCCGTCCATACCAACAAACGTATAAATTTAATTATCAGATTTTTAACCTGCTAAGTTAGTAGATTTTATCTTAGATGATCTTGTATCAATTTAATGATCGGATTATATTTTTATCCGCATAAAGCTACGTAAGCCGTCTGTACCAACAAACGTATAAATTTAATTATCAGATTTTGAATCTGCTAAGTTAGTACCCACTAACGTACAATAATAATTTTATTGTAAAGCTTTTATTTTATTTAATGGTATCAATTTAATGATCAGACTTTTAATCTGCTTTTATTTTTATTCACTGGTATCAATTTAATGATCAGACTTTTAATCTGCTTTTATTTTTATTTATTGGTATCAATTTAATGATCAGACTTTTAATCTGCTTTTATTTTTATTCACTGGTATCAATTTAATGATCAGACTTTTAGTCTGCTTTTATTTACTGGTATCAATTTAATGATCAGACTTTTAGTCTGCTTTTATTTACAGGTATCAATTTAATGATTAGACTTTTAGTCTGCTTTTATTTTATTTACTGGTATCAATTTAATGATCAGACTTTTAGTCTGCTTTTATTTTATTTACTAGTATCAATTTAATGATCAGACTTTTAGTCTGCTTTTATTTTATTTACTAGTATCAATTTAATGATCAGACTTTTAGTCTGCTTTTATTTACTGGTATCAATTTAATGATCAGACTTTTAGTCTGCTTTTATTTTATTTACTAGTATCAATTTAATGATCAGACTTTTAGTCTGCTTTTATTTACTGGTATCAATTTAATGATCAGACTTTTAGTCTGCTTTTATTTACTGGTATCAATTTAATGATCAGACTTTTAGTCTGCTTTTATTTCTATTTACTGGCATCAATTTAATGATCAGACTTTTAGTCTGCTTTTATTTTTATTTACTGGCATCAATTTAATGATCAGACTTTTAGTCTGCTTTTATTTTTATTTGCAGATATCAATTTAATGATCAGTTGGGTTCCAACTGCTTTGAGTTGATACTCCCTTTCGTTTTACAGAATTAATCACAACCACATAGTTTTAATTAATTTAGTGAACCAGATCCAATTTAGGGTCTTTGTTAAATCTGCGTTAGTTAGGTAGACAGGTACCTACCGATTTAACGGTCAACGGTTGTATATAAACCTTGCTATTGTTTTTATTATTATTATTTTTTGTAGACAAATAGAAACATCACTAACCACAAGCATAATCTTAATATATATAAATTACGTGTCACATTGTTTGTCCGTTATAGACTCCCAAACTACCGAACCGATATCAATCAAACTTGCACACCGTGTGCAGTTTGATCTAACTTAAAAGATAGGATACATCTCAATTTATACCCGCAATATTATTTTATTGCAAAATATTTGTTTCTTATTTAATAGTCACCATTCTAACAGATGGCGCTGTGTTAAAAGTACCAACGTTTCACATAATTCTTTCAACGTTTCTACAATTAAATGGCATAACCACCATAAAGCATGGTGGTCCCCATGACTCGTGTTCTCCTACCGTTTCCCTTGAATAGTTTACTACTTTGTAATATAACAAAAACCTTAGCCACAGCAACGCTTGGCCGGTCTACTAGTACAATATATTTCTATCACTATGTAGGTAGGTGCTACAAAACAATCGTACATTTAATGTAGGTACCCGTAGTTTAGATTAGCTGAACCTATAGGTCATTATTTGTTTATATCCTTAGCTCAGTAATTGCAGAGGTTTGTTGATTACTGTTTAAATGTAGGTACGACAATATTAAATATTGTAATACAAGCAAAACATTTATGAAATATGAAAACAATAAGTACCTAAGTGCTGTTCATATTTCCCGTCAACAATAAAATTATCTACATTCGTTCAGAAGTCAAGATGCAACTGTTTCTGCTATCAATAGCTAATGATTAAAACAACCGGGTCATAGTAAATTATAGGCAAAGTACTCTGGGAATGACGTCACTTGTTTAGTGCACCGTATCTTTCCCTTTTTTTTTTACTTATGTGTACTCACTTTTTCCTCGTCGCCACATGTAACGTCCTGCTTCTTGGAGTGATTTACGGCTCACCAACACCACAACACTTGTACAAACATCCTACACACAACCGCTCCGTTCGGATGTCGGATTACGACTGACAGTCTGACAAGTGACGTAGGCGCATGAGACAACCAAGCAACACTTTATTTAGTCAATACACTACACTATTTTTTAACGAAACTGAGATATCCTCCCTGACAGATATTTCTTACCTCCTTAACCGGGTACAAATTGGAACATTAATTTGTGCCGCAGGCGGTTGTTTGCGTTTACGTCAGAGAGGATGTCTGTTCTCGTCATCTCGGGTCGCTTGAAGGACCTATCTATACTCTGGCAGCGTGTGCCCTTACTACTACTAATGCCGAAACTGACCGACTTCTCGAGTACATCCAACCTTTTAGTATGTCTCTTCGCATTTAACTCGACTTCCGATGACCAAGGGAAGGCACTACCGACAATATCGCCAAGTGATACTTCGATGCCAGAAATTGTATTTCGGCAACGTACTATTTGCAAAGTTTTAACATCCTTGAACGTATAGAAGTCGAGCGAGCCTCAGTTCGTCGTGGTCACTAGGCTGGTGACCTTCTCGTTATTTTTATTTTATTTTTTTTATTTTATTTCAAAAGGCACACTAACGAAACACATACAAACACTTACAGAGAACACATAACATAGAAAACAAGATACATGCATGTGCATCAATAACAAGTGTGCACAACATTTATAGGGAAACATTACAATGATGAAGAGAAAGTAAAAAAAAACTAGATTAAAAAAAAATACAAACACATATAAATAAAAAACAATAATTTTCAACTTTGCAATTATCACTATTGGTCACGGATCAACATTGGCTGCAGTATCTTACGCCTGAAGACATGGAGACTGTCACTAAATGGATCTGCTTGGCATGTACTCAGAGCGTCGTTTAATGTCGATAGAGATCTGTGTAGAGGAGCATTACAACCGACGTTGGTCCTCACTGCCCGAACGTAAAAAAGGATTGAAGTTTTTCTTGTGTTCCTCTTTAAGAGGAAGTTAACTTGACTTAAAACATTAGGTAAATCTACTAAGTTATTTAAATTTTTGAAAACAAATATAATGTCGATAAGGCGGCGTCTATCGCGGAGTGATTGTAAGTGAAAGAAAGCTAGTCTTTTTTCATACTCGCATTTATAGCTAATGTTATTATTTAATCGGCATAGATGTTTGGAGAAATGGCGGTTAATTCGTTCGATTCTGTCAACATGGACAGAATATTGAGGGTTCCAAACAACACTACCATATTCCAAAATGCTACGGACCAGAGAATTGTAAAGTATGATTTTAGGCTTCACATTCTTAAAACACTTAGTCGACCGCCTTATTAAACCTAACATTCTAGAAGCTTTATTGACTATTGCATTGTAATGTGGTATGAACGATAAATTACTATCTAGTATTACTCCTAAATCCCTAATTTCATTGACCTGCAGTAGTAGTACTCCGTCGATAGTGTATTTAGAGGGGACTGGTAGTTTCTTTTTAGAGAAGGTAATTTGCGAACATTTTTTGGCATTTAGAACCATTTTGTTATGATCGCACCACCTCTGTATACCCACTACGTCACTTTGCAATAACTCCACATCTTGAGCGCTATTAATTACTTTAAAAATTTTCATATCATCCGCATACAAAGAAAAATTACTATATTTAACAAACGAACCAATATCATTTACAAAAAGAGTAAATAGGAAAGGACCAAGATGAGAACCTTGTGGAACACCTGATGTGGAAATGTACGATTGCGATTCTATACCACCAACTGCCACAAACTGAGTTATCTTACACATTGG
The DNA here is from genome assembly GCA_905332375.1 of Pieris macdunnoughi. Classification (NCBI taxonomy): domain Eukaryota; kingdom Metazoa; phylum Arthropoda; class Insecta; order Lepidoptera; family Pieridae; genus Pieris; species Pieris macdunnoughi. The sequence goes on along the minus strand of CAJOBZ010000080.1, from coordinate 95,435 downwards.
CAATTGACGGAACCGTATCAAGAGAAAAGCCCCAATCATATTATGTACATGTATTAATGTACATTTGCTGTTTTAGGCGACATCGTCGATTGGCAATTTGTTCTCTAGTGAATGACAGGGGAAATAAAAGCCAGTTGAAAATGGAACATTTTATTAAAATCTAAATAGCTTGGAACGTGGAAGATCCTAATTCCCAATGGACAGACTTAGGCACAATGCAAAACGTCGAAGTAAATTACCAGCATTACAAAACATATTTGTGTACTAACGGTAACCATAAACTTATATTTGTACAAATAAACCGTTTATCTTGTTTATCACAGAAAAAATAGACGACTTAATTCATTATTTAACATTTGTAGACAAATTGTCTGACTAAAGGTAGTTATTAAAAATAATTCGGATGTCCATAACATTTATAATGCGTAAATTAAAATGTAATCTTAGCGAAATTAAGATAAGTACGAATACATAAACTTAGCAAATCCTTAAACGTATGCACTAAAATACATTGTTCGAATTAATCTCAAAATGTAAATAAATAAAAAAACATACTTAAAAACATTTTCTTAATATATATTTTTAAATCTTTCAAAAACGCATCTAATACTTCCCAAACCGTGCATTAGGGTCCTCTTAATAATAAATGTGAAATATAAATGTTTATTGAATTGTTTTTTTATTTCGCAAAATGTAAAAGACCGTTGAGCACTAGTTAAGACTCGAGCAACTCTGAATATTGAGCTCAACAGATATGAGCTGACTGCTGTGAGCGAGTTCCCTACACTTTCAGCTATTGCCTATTACATGAGTATGGCGGTGTTTACCGAACTATTCTAAGGCAGTTCGAAAATGCGGTATATTTTTCTAACCTATTTATCAGTCAAAAACCCTGGCCAACATTTTTTATACAGTACATATAACACAATGGAATAATATTTCTCTATATATCTATTACAACGTTAAGAACAATTAATTATGTTCCACTTCACGTAAACAATTAGCTTACGAGAACTGTATTTTATAACATTATCTATACAAAAACTGGTCTATTACATTATTAGAGTAGTGATTGCATTATAATTTATGAGACCACTATTTCTCAAATCCGACAAATAAAACTCTTATAGTTAACCATTTTCTTCACTTAGCACTGCGGACAATTGCTCGCTATTGCAATAACTGATATTGGTTAGGTATTACTTAACTATAGATTAAAGATTTTCTAAAAAATGACTCGGTTAATGTTTCATTCCATATACTACAGTGGGTACAGACAGTCATAATAGTGTTTAAGATAACTTCATATAAACTTAATTACCCCGGAGTCCCACATATGCAATTTATCGGGATCGATTACGTATACATAATCGGAAACATAAGGGTGGTAAGAGCCCGGTCACGGCACCTAAACGTTATCAATATTTCACGAATAACGAAACGTCCGCTGTACAGAAGCGCGGACGCGTTACTGCGCCGCGTAAATGTTCGCCTGCTTGCCCACGGCTTGGTCGTAGGACGGCGGAAGCGCTGGAACGTCGAACGTTTCAAATCAAAATAAAATATTAAAATGGAATGTTCGTGTTCGTGATAACGAGCTTATCAGCTCTACCGTGTCCTCTCGCGATATGCGAGGATGACGACATTTATTATGAAGGTGAATTGTATTTGCGGCTTTGACTCGTAATAACATGGGAAATTCCAATGGGTTTCTCCCCTTTTGCGTGAAACCGATCTCTGGTCAAACATCAAACAAATGACATAACATTAATCTGACATTTCTAATCCTTACTCCTTATTAGGAGTAAAGATTAGCGGTAGATTCAAATTTTAATGCAAAAAGGAAATTTAAATGAACATGAAAAGAGACTACTATGGTATGAAGTGTTGTAACTAGAAAATGTGAGCGTGACATTAAAACAACTGAGACGTGATAAATATAATGAGGGCAACGAGACGAACCTTGTGGATGCCAACCCGGGGCCGCTAATCCGAGGAAAGCTAACAACATAATATTGTGCCCATTTATGATCTACTTTTGCAAATGTTTATTGAGAAGCAGGAAAAACCTAAAGGAAACATAAATAGAACTACGACGACACGTCACACCTCTCAAACGTGTCATTTTCACCAGAATTTATAAGTTTAATTTAGACTTTCTAAAAATTTCTTTTAAAATCTCCTCAATCAGTGCTTGCGTATACAATGTGCGACACTTAAACAAGAATTGTTTCAAAGTGACTTACCGCTGGCTTCAGGGGCACTAGGCTGCGCAGCCGGATATGAAGAAGAGCCAGTCGAGAAGGGCGCAGCCGCCGTGGGATAAGGCGCTCCGCCCGTGGGGTAAGGCGCCCCGGCCGTCGGGTAGGGGGCTCCCGGAGCGGGATAGGGCGCCCCCCCTGACGGGTAAGGGGCCGCCACCGGATAAGGTCCGGCGGGATAAGGCGTCGCCGTGGGATACGGCATACTGGTATTTTGTAGTGGGTACTGAGACGCGACTGAAACGATTTCAATTAAATGAGTGACACTTACCTATTTCGATTCCTAGCTATGCTAACGAGGGGTCTTCGACAAACCCATTACTTATAGATACAACTAATATTGCCAGACAATGAGGTTAATCACATACCAGGGTACTGATGAGGCGACGCGTATTGCTGCTGAGGATATGGCGCGGGTGGCACGGGCACTCGCACGGTGCTGGCTGCAAGTGCAAAGAATGATTCTTAGTAAGCTTTAGTATGAGTGTGACAATAACCTTTAGGACTGTAATTTGTGATCTATGTTTTTGAACTTTTGAGTGAGTTTTACTTTTAATTCAGTTATTGCATAAGGTTACAAGTTATTGATGATAGAAATCATGGAGTACTCACTCTCAACGCTGAGCACTTCACCCCTGTTCCGACGACGACGGCAACAACAAGCCAGGATCATAAGCAAGATGACAATACCCACTATTCCATATGCTATTGTTGACATATTCATTCTTGAAAACTGTTTATGGCCCTAAAAATACTTGTTGCTTAGTTTAGATGACTAGAAAACCTTTTACATATATAAACCAGTAATAATTATTACATTTTTAAAGGCATATGAATATAGATGAGTATATTTTTTAATTTACTAAATAAAATCATTACTAAATTATTATCATTTTTCAAATAGGTATATTACAATAATAAGTCCCAAACATATTGAGTAATAGGTATCAAACAGAGACTTGCAATAATGAAAACTTTTGTTTGTGTGAACTTGACAATTTAAGAATCTATTACAGTAGCATATTTTAAATTGTATTCATGGAATATAAATTCATTCTAATAAGCCTTTTAAGTAAATGTTATAGCAGCCTAACAATTTAAGCAGTTACGGAAAATTTAACTCAATTACATGATAAAAATATAAAGTATAATTTTATCAAACGCTTGAGGCATAAAAGAATCCTAATGGAAAATAAGGAATATGACTCACCTCATAAAAATTATCGAAATCTTTGTCGAATTCTTTAGAATCAAACATATTATTATAGTACTATAGGAATAAGATAAATCACATCTTAGTCAGCATTGATATGACATACAGTACGATATGAAATTATAATTTATAATACCTACGTCTGCAAAAAATACTAGAATTTCCTGCTACGAGTAGTGATAATGGGATATTATTTCTTTTTACAACAGCTTTTTTGTTATTAAATATAAAATAAAATTTCTTATAATAATATGACACTAACACGATTCGCGGAAACAAATTAACGAATTGTTAAACACATCGTAAGATATTTAAGGCTCAATGAATATTGGATTATGAATAATTCGTAAAAATAATAGATATGTACAAAAGGCAATTTCATTAATCAGTAATCACGATTCACTAGTCACTAGTCAAAAATCAAAATAGAATCATTCTAATTTCTAAATGTTATACAGATAACCACAGACAGCAGAATTCTTAATAGTTATAAAAATCATTACCAAACAAAAATAAAAAAAATGAGATTTACATATGGCAATGTCAAGTGTCCTCCGTCAGATCACAAAACGAGACCTGTCAGCCGCTTCGATCTCAGGCGAGAAATATTAAAACAAGAAAACTTCGTTCATGGTAGACGTTTTTTTTTCACGGTGGTGAATTTAATTTTATTTTACTAGTTAAACGCAGAGGATAAGCTGGTAGTTTTAATTTTTGTATTATATGTAATCTTTATATCATATTTGTGTATAGTGTCATCGTGTAGTCGGTAAGTTTTTGTAAATATTGTATGAACAAGCATATACATTCAAATATCCCTCAAGACTCTAACGCGGGAAATTCAAACAACACCTCAGCTTCAGTAACCAATACGGACCCCCGTTCGATTGGTCGTACTGAATATGTTCCTACTGATGTTTCCCCTTATTTAATACATGTTCAACGTATACAAAGTTCACCTGACGACGGGACCATTCTGCATCCTATAACATTTGGCAATTTTTTAAAGCAGAACAAATTTAATAATATTATTCCCGGAAGTGTAAAGCGTATAGGAAGAAACAGGTGCGCAGTTGGCTTTTCAGATTATAAAGACGCCAATAATTTTCTTAACTGCAATCTTTTGGAAACGAAAAAGTTAAAAGCCTTCATTCCCACTTTCAGCGTAACAAGAATGGGTCAAGTTCGCCGGGTCCCTGTAGATTGTAGTGTAGAGGAAGTTCAACAAAATGTATCCGTACCTATAGGCTGCGGCAACATACTTAAAATAAGACGTTTGAATCGCAAGGTGAAAATTAATGACTCGGTTTCTTGGAAACCCTCTGAAACAGTTTTAATAACATTTGATGGGCAAGTTTTACCAAAAAAAGATTTTCATGAGCTATAATGCTCTTCCAGTAGATATATATTTATCCAAGCCATGGTGGCGTAGCATTACTTGTCAGAAACTCAATAAATTTTTCTGAAATAGTGTTTTCTTCATTATCTCTAATGATGCCATTAATATTGTCGGCATGAAAATTTATTAAAATTATTCTTCATATTTTTAAATTATTTCTTCGTATAGTAATATTTGCGAGTGTGGAGAAGATATTGGTGACCGTGACCATATTTTCTTTTCTTGTTCACAATATTACCGCACCGCACCTCCTTTCTAAATTCCTTACAATTACTTATGTTCCGTTTCCGACTAAAATCTCCTGCCTTTTGCTTTATCCTTTATTGAATTATAATGTATTATCTTCTTTCATAATCAATAATAATATTAAGATGTTTGTGTACATATTTTGTTTTTAACCAGCTTATCCCTTTATTTCCTTTTTGATGTCTTTGTTTTTTTCTCGCGTGTAGTTTCCCAACCTTTTACTTGAAACTGGCATTAAGTTAAAACTATTGCCATAATATTTAAAAAAAAAGAAACAAACTCAATATTTGATTTTTAAGGTAGAGTTGACCCTTTAGTTGGACTGTGTGGTTTTGATACTTTTACTTTATTTTATATTTTTCTTCGGTACTTAATTGTGACTTCTTTATTGGGATTTCCAGTACTACTATACGGCGAATCGTAGCTGAGGGCACATTGAACGATGGCAAAGAAGAAAATCAACTTGGCCAGTTTCGATTTACAGTTGATTGGGAATAAAGGAATTCTACACACGCTAATTCCAAATCTAACAAGACCTACATAAATTGTTATGGATAGTTAGTTTTATGTCTCCATCAAAAGGGTCCTTCCTGATTGACAATTTAAATGTTCAAAATCAATCTCCTTAAGTATAGGTCTGTAAAAAATAATAACATTTAACATGTTACTCAAACGATAGCTTAGTCATTCGTTCATCATCAGTCTATATACATCCCACTGCAGGGCACAGGCCCCCTCTTACGATCGAGAGAGGTAATATTACTTAAAAATTTTCTAACCTCAGAGATACTCTTCCTCCGTTGAAATCAATATCTTGTCGAAGAATTCGTAACAGTTTCATAACTGTTGGAATTTGCTTCGAACTATATAGAATTCCATTACTTTATTCCCAATCAATTGAAAATCGAAACTGTCCAAGTTGATTTTCTTCTTGCCGCCTCTCCTCTTTTTACCAGGCGCGGAAAACACACCATTCGATGTGCCCTTAGCACGATTCAGCGTTTAGTAGTACTGGAAACCCCTATAAAGAAGTCAAAATTAAGTAGCGAAGAAAACTATGGTAAATATTCCGTATCGCGGCACCAGCGATTTTCGAGTTTTCAGCTCCATAACTAGTGTTGTTATGATGGCGCATGACCTTTTTTGCCAAAAAAAAATCAAAAAGTACCCAAACCGAATCAGAGCACCCCACTATTCATGTGGTCTTGTCAGCCTTACCCCTAAAGTGTATATAAAAAGTCGGAGGCGCGGAGGAAGAGCAGCCCCCACCCGCTGTAAAAATGAATAAAATGCCTGTGCTTTGGTACGCAAGGGAGGAGGGGCTGCATTTCCCGCAGCGCCGGAGCTGTCTTAAAAACCTATTATTAATATTGTTCGGTTAGGTTAGGTTAGTATATTTTTTAATAAATTAATTTTTTTTTCATGCGCCTTCATCATTTCAGTTATGATGTTTACAGATCATAACGCGACTGTAAAAAAAAAAAAACCTCAAATCGCTGGCCGAAACTATTAAATAAACAAAAAGTATCAAAACTGGACAATCAGGACTGAGTACAGTCCAACTTACCGGTGAACCGCTTTAAAATCAAAGGTTGAGTTTGATTTACACCTTCTTTGTCCTTTATTTCACGATAAACATTGAAATCAATATTTCTCGCTTGAGATCGAAGTTGCTTTTTCGACAATTTCACAAAAACAACAAATTATAATCACAAAATCTCAGCAGTGGTTGACAGATCTCGTTCTTTGATTTGACGGATAACACTTTACATTGCCATAATATGATAATGTCATTCTTTTATTTTTGTTATATGCCATGAGATTCTGGTACCAACCTATATACTGTTTTTGAATTTAAAAAAAATCTTGTTGAATGGTTCCTACTAGCTAATCTGTGTATTATTATTCTCTGCACTCGCATCCCTATGGCCTATACTTTACAGACCATAGAGTATAGTCTTGCCTCTACTTAGTTACTACTTACCACTTACTCGTGAAAACTGAAAAGTGACTAGTGAGTAGCGACTTACGACTACTAGATAACTAGAAGTAGTGATGGGTAGGACAAACGAAATTGAAGTGTTTGTATGTCCCACCTCATTTTATAAAATGAGTTAATACATTGTACCACTTCATTTGAGGATTCTGTTCTGTACTGTTAGTCCCTTTATGTACGAATCCATTGTCTCTATGGCGCAGGTCTTTCGACCAAAAATAAATAAAAAAGGGTGCGTGTACTTATGTACGCGCGTAAGAAGTTATACTTCTTTGGCATTATTAAAAATAGTTTTTGATTGCATGCAAATAATTAATTACAATCAAAGACTGGAAAAGGAGTCATTATAGTCAATATTTTTTTTTTTTAAGTTCAGTTTACATTTGAAAAATTAAATATTTATTATTATTCTCTTACATTAAGTGTAACATAAATTCTATTATTATTCGAATGCCGTAGCATCTTCTGTGGGCAACTTCATTCTGTTAATTTTGTGTAACGGTGCGCGCGCTACGTAAAATTTCACTCTCATCAATTTTTCATAACGCGCCTAAAGAAGTATAACTTCAAAAAGTCAAGTTATTTATGCAAACAAAAACCAATTACAATAATATGTCACAGTGAACAGTCACTGTCACTCATTCAATAATATCGATTTAATCAGTTGCTCATCAGACACGATTTTTAACTATTGTCATTGTCCTACTTGGGATGGGAGAATAAGACAAAACAATTCATCTCAACTCATTCATGACATACGACTCACCGCCTCAATCACATTCAGCGCCTAGCCCGCGTTTGAAAATTGAAATACCTCAACGAGTTTGAAGCGTTACAAAATGTGTGTTTGAGGTGATGCGACATTTGACAACTTTGAGTGTGACATTTGAGGTGCCTCATGTATGAGGTGCGCAACACTAACTAGAAGTACTAGATAGTTGCCAGTTGGTGCCTGGTCACTGGTGGTTTCGTAACTTATGTATATTGTATTTTTTATTACTAATTACTAAATAATTAGAGGTTATTACGTTTCAGTTTATTAATCAATCATTATTCTGAAATCTGAAACTTTTCAACTTTAAAATGTTGTGTCATTTATTTCGTATACTGCCCCTAAGTTACCGGTCAGTAGGAACTTGTTCTTTCATCACTATACCAAAATATGAAATGCATACGGATGTTACTAGATATGCTGTAAAGAAAACAACCTCGGCTGCTGGAGGTATTCTAAAAAATATCTCTAACATTTATCCTTAAATTAAATTTAAAACAGTACAGTTAGTCGAATTTATAAAAATATCTTAATTTTACATAAATAAGTTCAGTATTTGCTATACTGCTAAAATAAGAGTTAGTGAATGCTATGGGTGTGTGTGTTTAGTAATTTGAAACAATGTAACCTGTATGTCATGATTGTAGGTGTGTTGGGTTTGGGTCGAGGTAAGAAGAAAGTGGGCAAAGTTAGTGCTATGGAGAAAAAGCAGCTTCCGGTTGAGTCAGATCCTGAAAAACTTGTAAATTATGTTTGTGGCTCAAATATTTATCTCACTGGTGAAGATGTCAAGGTGAGGGTCCACAAATGCAAATCATAAAATTTCCAGCTTAAGATAATGAGATATGAGAGATGATATATTATATATTATTGCACCCCTTACCTATTACATTATATACCTTTGTATATTTTCTGATTTAGCTTTAATTCATTAGTTAATTTAGTATAGCAGCAAGCAGATCAGACACTGCGTCTTTGTCAACTGCACCTAAAATGATTTACTAATCCCTGGAAAAGACATTAAATAATCTTATACAGAGACAAACAGAGGTAATTTACTTGTCAAATCATGTCTACAGAATTATTCACAACAGAGGCCTGGTATATGTTTTGAAATTATTATTGTTATGTATCTTGTTTGTTGCAATGTTCACATAGTAGCTGCAGTGTGCTGGCTGATCAATCCACGGCTATGCACCAAAGCCATTTTTGTATATGACGTGTGCATCAAACACAAGCTTTTATGGTGTGTACGTACATTGTGAGGTAACTGGCTTATCTTGTCAAAGCAAAAAATCAATAACGTGTGCAATAGAAGACTGTTCACCTACTTGTCAGTGAAATAAAAATGATCAAAGAAATGGATGTAATCTGAGGCCAAGATCCAAGGGTTGAAGCGCCACTGGATTATCATTATGTATCATGTTAAGTAATTCTCCTCCATTTAAAGGTGATGATTAATTTATGCTCTTATTTCTGTAGATAAAAGAGGACAGAGAGTACCCCAATTGGCTGTGGACTTTAAACAGAGGAGCTGCACCTCGTATAGAAGAACTGGACCCTAACACAAAAGAATACTGGAAGAGAGTTAGGGCTGCTGGAATGAGGAGAAACAATAAGCTGCGATCAATGAGAAAGTTTTAGTTTAGCAACAACATTGTGGCTTTGTGTTAATTGCACCAATATTCAACCTGAGTGAAAGTGATGCATTTGTATGCAAGAGTGCACAATTTTGAGTAATTTATAAAATTTGTAAATATATAATATATTACCTAGAATTTGTTTTTTAAATTTAAATCTAAAATAGGTATACCAGCCTTGGTATACCTATATTATATTTAGCTAAGGCATATCTGCAATCATACAAAACTGCCAGATTTGTCTACATATAACTTGCAGAGAGTGCTTAGAATCTAGTGACTAGAATCTTTTTCTATGCTATGCTATTTAAAACTAAGATCCACTAGGTTTTGTACTATAAATAATAATCATACAAATATATCTATCTTAAAAAGTTTACTACTGTATAAAACCTTTTTGACAATACAAATTTTTTTCTACAAACTAACAATATGTCCTATCGTATTTTGACAAGACAGCGATTCAAGTCGCATCAAAATTATTATGAAATATTTTTAGTGAAATTTTAGTGTCTTACATAATAATTTAAAATTTACCGAGTGCAATGGCGTGTATAAAACCGTTAGGTGAGTACAATTTCCATGCATCGCTTATAAAATACGAGATGACCATAATCCCGATTAAAGCTGAGCGGGCAATTCACAGGCCCCGGGCCGGGCGCGTACCGACTGCCCACCACGGTGGGCTTCCCCTCCCATGACCCGTCCCGGAACCGCAGCCCCATGTTTTCGTTCGGCACCAACGGAGGAGCGCGAATTAAGCAGCTCGGACCCGGGCCCGCCTACCGCATCGACCGCATCACCCGCGACGGTGTCGTCACATCGCCCGCTTGGTCCTTCGGCGCGCGTCTGCCGGGCCGGCCTGCACAGCGCATCCCGGGACCCGGGGCGCACGCCCCCGAGCGGTGTCCGCCCACGCGCGATCCTCGCGCGCCACAGTACTCGATGGGCGCGCGGCTGGGCTACGCGGTGAAGCGGCCAGGCCCGGCGCCCAACGCTTACGCGCTGCGCCTAGGCCCTGGCAGTCCCGCCTACACGATGGGAGCGCGCGTCGGCTTTTCGCTCAAGCCGCGCTCGCCGGGTCCCGCCGTGTACTTCCAGCGGGACACGGACGTTTACCGCACGCGCGCGCCCGTATTCAGTCTCGCGGCGCGCTCGGAGGGCGCCGGCAAACCCACGAAGACGCCCGGCCCCGCCGCCTACCCTCCCCACTTGTACAACACCAAAAAGGTGAGCGTCGTCTGCCTAAAGCGCCAGCTAACCGAGGTGGCCGTACTCTTTAAAACGCTCGTATTGCTTGCAGAATCCCTACGCCTATTCCTTCGGCACGAAGCACGGGGACTACGCGTGTCCCATGATCATTAAGGAGGACACCATGGACTGCCTCTAGCCATCGAAACGTCGACTCGCATATCTTTTCGTTTTGGTAATTTCGGATATTAAAATGTGGGTTGGATTAAATATTTAATCTAAAATAATCGATACTGAATCGGAATTCGAGTCCCCGTATAGTTTCTAAAATTTAGCCAATGTGGGAGTAGATAATATATGAATATTGTTAGCTAAGGGGTCTCGACTATTGATGCCGCATTCTGAGGCGAAAATAAAAATTGCAAAATTAGATACGTAATTTTTTGTAAACTTCGCCTTGACGCGAAATAATCATTGAATGCATTTGTTACTGTCGCTTGTCGCTTGTCGTTTTGAATGAATTTTTTTTAATGTGTTAATAAAAACATTAAACTTGAGTGATATCTTTATTGTAGAGATCCTTAATAAACAATACATATTATCAGAACATGAGTTGTCGTTCAGGGCGAGGGGGACGACAATGGCAACAGTTCCGACCCGGAGCCTCTTGCGTCCTTCCCGTCTTCGCTCCCGCGCTGCACATAACATTAGGCTGACACAATGCAAAAGAAGTGAGGATTCAGACTTTCAGAGTCCAGGTTTTGCGTGACAAGAACTGGTTGTGCTGTCGAGGTGTAGACCCACCAACACCGACACAAATGAACCACAAAACGCCAAATAAGTAGTATAGGTAAATAGTCGTGTCGTTATAGTTTAAATTCATTGAGGCGGATTGTCATTACACACAGACCACAGGCTTAAACCACATAACTAAGACGACTCATTGGTCTAGTGGTTAGTACCCCTGACTGCGCATCCATGGGTCCCGGGTTCGATCCCCGGCTGAGACGAACATCGATGTGATGAACATTTGGTGTTGTGCTTAGGTCTTGGGTGTTTAAATATGTATTTATATGTCTATCTATATATAATATGTATGTATATCCGTTGCGTAGTACCCATAACACAAGCTTCACCAGCTTAGCATGGGACTAGGTCAATTGGTGTGAATTGTCTTAAAAAAAAAAAAAATACATAAGTTACTTACCTATCTTAAACTACGAGAAACAAGAGTAATGTGAAAAACATATACATTATCCCTGATGGCCATAATTGTTAGTTATGTTTATGTAAAGAGTCAGTGGTCCATTCGTAGTTATATCCCATGCTGTAAATATTATTACCTATTACATATGTAGTTTATTTGTATGTAGTGAGAAAAAAATGCAATACATTTTACGATGGAAAGTACGCAAAAAAGAAAATAAAACCTGATCGGGAAGGGGACGTTCATGGAAGTGGCGGTAGAGCAGCGCCGCGTACAGTAGGTTGGCGACGGCCAACGCCCGCAGAGTGGCGCCGAAGCCCGCCGCCCACCAAACGGCTCCAGCTGCCACGGGCCCCACGGCGTAGGCGGCGCTGGCGGCGGCCTGCAGAAGCGCGGCGGCGTGCGGCAGACTGTCGGCACGTGCCAGTAACGCGGGCACCAGGGCCGCGTCTAACGCACCGACGCCCGCGCCTACGCCGGCTTGCGCTATGGCCAGAGCCCCCAAAGAAGACGCGCGTGCCACAAGCACGCCGCCTAGCGCCACGCTGCAAAGCCCCGTCAGCGCAACCCGCTGCGCCCGCAGCCCGCGTCCGCCGCACAGCGCCGCCGCGACGCTCGTCGCTGCCAGGTACGCCACACTATCCGGCAGGAAAACCACACCTAGCTCCCAACGCTGGCGATATTAATAGAGTGGGGTCACAAAATTTATTACGTAAACTACAGTTCAGCATTCACGTTCAGCATCCGCTCTCATGCCTCACTCATACCCATGAACCATTTACCATACATACAGTCATTCGGCCTAAAAATCCACAATTATTTAGTTACAACACAAAGATAACCTTAATACAACATATTGAGACAGACTTTGCACTTAAGGTTCTGCAATTCACCTTCGATACTTTAGTCTTATACCTACAAGGTTTTTATTTATTTCAAACTCAAACTCAAAATATCTTTAGTCATGTAGGTAAACAATTACACTTATGAATTGTCAAGTTAAATTAATTGTAAATTTACATTTACTACCAGTTCGCAAGTCAAGGGCGTAGAGCGGGTAAGAAAAACTGGCAAGAAACTTTCCGCCACTCCTTTCAATCGTCAAGTATTGTCATACAAATTGTTTGAACTGGAGCAAATCAATCCCAAGGATTAGGATCATTTAATTTTATTTGAATAAAATAAAATAATTTAATTGTTTACCACTATACACATTCCACATTTCACACTGGCGTTTCTCTCCATAAACTATGTGATAGTATACCGCACCGACTGACTGCCGTAATTGAGAGTTGAACGGTTACCTGGGCACCGAAGCGACGCTCCAGCCACAGCGGCAAACAGGGTTCGAGAGCCGCCATGACGGAGGTGCTCAGGAACACCGCACCCGCACCCGCTCCGCACTCGTTCCACACGCCTTGCGCGCAGTCTCTCCACGCCGTACTCCGAGGCTCGTCGACGGCTGGCTGTTCAACCTTAAATAAGGCGTTGTAGTGTACCTTTTATTTATTTCTCACAAAAACTTAGGACTATGCAAGTGACAGTTATATACTATTATAAATAAATAATTGTCTTACTTCTGTTTAGGGAAAAAGCTAGTTTGTGTGAGACTGATGCCTGCTAAAGGTAAGAGTACCTGTGTTACAGGTCATCCTCCACTTCGGATCGACAGAAGGTCTTATACAATACAATACAAATAGTAGAGAAAAGTCTAGTGAGAATAAACAATCATTATTGCAATACTTATAGGAAAACACATATAAGGAAACCACATGGGGTATGTGTGTATGCGTAAATTATGTGTATGTGTGTGGGTGTGTGTCTGTGTATGTTTTATTACTTAAGTGTTAATCTAATAAAGCTAAAACTATTATACTAAAAATTTATTCCCTATTATTAACATAGATTAGCATCAACTTTATACTCAACTATTTAATTACGGTAAGCATTTTTTCTGTTTCCTCATAGTTGAGGTCCACAGTGCAACCGTCTTCTTGCACTCATGTTTTGTTAGAGGATATATGGAAATCGAAGTGTTGACCTTATTATACAAGTAATCCCCCAAAAAACAGAAGAATTTCTGGGCAAAACTTGTGCGAAAGGGCTTTGAAGTGCACACTATGCCTTTTCTACGCTTGTTATCTTTAAGGTGTTGGTCATAATTGATAAGTGAGTGCTTGCGTAAAATTGTGGCAAGAATGAACATTTGACGCACAGAGAGTACCTTCCAATGTCTGTATACCTCTGTGGTGGGACAAATGAAGGGAAGGGAGGCACTAACCTTGAGTATTGCCCTTTGAGCTCTCTCTACTTTCAGAAGGTGGGTTTTTGCTGAGCCACCCCAAGAAGTGATGCAATAGCTCAGAATGGATTGACCGACAGGTAGACAGTTTTTTTAATTGTGTTATTAGCAATGTGCCTCAGAATTTTGAATACATAAATCAGTTTTCTAATTCTATCTGCCAGTAGGTCAATATGAGCTTGGAAATTTAGATTAGGTATCTAGCATGACTTCCAAGTACTTTACTGTGCCTGCGGAGTGCAGCTTTGGACACCCGCAGTGCTCCCCGGTCAGACATGAACCAGCATGCATCATGCATCGCAAACGCACGACGGCAAATGAGTATACGATGCGAGGACTCACCTTATCGTATTCGGGTTTCTTCAAGTAGGCGTATTGCAATCCTAAAACAAAATAAACTCTGTATCAATCTATATGCACGTAATTTAGAATCGCCAATCTGTGTGCGAGCTACCGAAGTTCACGAGCAGCGCGCCGGCAACAAGGTGGAACGGCGCTGCCGAACTCCACAGAGCGGCCGTCGCGCCGCCCAGCGGATATCCCACGAGCACACCTGACGTGAAATCAACAAAAATATTACTTATTTTTCGATGCGTTTATGAATCTACCCGTCGCCGACACCGACGGACCTAGAGCGACGGCACCGAGCGACGCGCCGAGAGCTTGTTGTTGTCGCGACGGTGATACCGCTCGAGACACCAACGCCATCCCGGCTACGCCACCGAGCGCACCGCCCGACCCTTGCAGCACGCGCCCCGCGGCGCCGCACCACAAGCACGCCGCTCCACCCGCCGCGCACACGCTGCTGCCGCACCAAGACAGCCACGTCGCGGCTGCGAGTAGCAGCAGCACTGCTAGACGCAGCGTAGGGGCGGGCCCAACGCGCGTCGTCAGGGTGGCTGCCAAGGGTGCGCAGGCCAGTTGAGCGGCGGAGCGTGCGCCTAACACGGCACCCGCCGCCGCCGCCTCACTGCCGACTTCGCCGGCCAGCGAGAGCGTCGAGCCGTTACGCAGCATGGCGGGCGCCGCCGTCGCCCCGCTCCACTCCGGCAGGATCGGCACTGCACACAGGCGCAAGCTATAATATGTCGATTTTAAAACGAGCCGATACGGCACCAGGCGCGAAACACGACCGACCGAGTGCGGTGAGTAAAACGTTGTCCAAGAACAGTGTGCAGTACACGAGGAGGAAGGCGGCCGCGCCCGTTCGGCTCGTCGGCTCCAACGGAGAGTACGTCATGTCGCCGATACACCACCCGTACTGCCGCGTCCGTCGGCGGCTCGCGGAGAATCATCCCTCACCTTTGCGATGTAGGGTGTTCCGATACGACCGTGAGATTTACCAATGCATGGTTTGCTATTTTACGAATAACGGGTTAGCATTTTTGACACTACTTACATACGCTACAAAGTATTTATTTGTAAAAATACAATAAAAAAATATACCGGTGGCGATGTACCAACGAAATAACTCATTGATTACATACGAAAAATTCAGGTTGGTGTTATATACTTACAAAATTATTTATGTTACATAATTATGTTATGATTCTTTTTAGTTGTTAAATGAACAATTTAAATAAAATAGTATTTCACGGGTTTTAAATGCTAAATTCGTCGTGCCACGGCCCTGAGGGCCGGGCTCAGCTGATAACGCGTATTCAATCAGAGCGCAGCGGGACGCGAGTATCGCTCACTCAACCGCGACCTTATTTGCCGCCTCCACGCGTCTGATAACAATTAATTAAAATAAAAAAAATTACATTCTCAATGACCTCTTCAATCGCTTCTTAACATTAATAAGATCCTAGTCATTTCGATCGCGTTTTGCTATCGGATACTTTACCTTTTTATAATTTCACAAAACAGGACCAAATTCCAACAATTTAAAAGTAAATGTCTCGCTTAAAAAACTATACCACGTGGCGTCCGTTAGTCGTGTATAAACTAGTTTTTTTTACCTGACTACGGCAAAGCCAAAAGGAGATGTATGATTTTGGCCGTTCTGTCTTGTGCGCACACAACAGTTTCATTAAAAAATTATCCTAC
The DNA here is from genome assembly GCA_905332375.1 of Pieris macdunnoughi. Taxonomy (NCBI): domain Eukaryota; kingdom Metazoa; phylum Arthropoda; class Insecta; order Lepidoptera; family Pieridae; genus Pieris; species Pieris macdunnoughi. Next base: position 79,159 of record CAJOBZ010000080.1, on the reverse strand, counting down.
GACCTTTTTACGTCCAGAACATGCTTCGGTTGTGATGAAAATATAAGTGTTCTCTCTCTCTTCGCTTCTCTAGATGGATGATTACTACGTGTAGCTAAGTTGAAGTAGTTTTTCGTAATCAATTGTGTAAGGCTGATGCCGTTAATATTATAACATCAAAGTTAAGGCTTTAAGGTTTATATTTGATTTAAAAACTCTAAATCTCGATTCAAGGATACCAATTTTTCTCTTTGAGTTGTTGTGGTAGATAATGGTTGCCATCGATAGCTCCAATACAGCCTGGAAGATTCCATTTAGTGAGAAAACCATGATCTATCACTTTCCATACTGACACAATCATCGTCTCTTATAGTTAAACAAGCAAATCCATACTCTCAAACAAACACCGCAACAGTCGTCTACCTCACAAGTGAGGAGCTTAGGAACAAAAGGTGTCATTTACACTTTTCTTTTCTCTTAGTAAATAGGGAAAATAGAAATTCACCGTGATCTATGCAATTATTTTGAATTGTGTTAACCATATAATATGTGTCAGTTAGTAGCTAGATTTTAAAGTATATTAAAGTTTTTATTTAGACGTTAAAATTTAATAAAGTATTTATGATATGGCACCTTTTGATCCTACACTAAGTAAATCACCATTTGATTCAAAGGAATTGTAAAATGTCACCTTTTTCTTGGCACCTTTGATGAAATGACTCCTTCATTACCATAATCATGTCTCCTTTAAATTGAGATTGGTCAAGTTGGTGTTGCGCTTTTATAGATTTTTACCCTTTTTTTCTTCAACGCTTTGAAATTTATAGTTTCTGAAAGTTTTGACTTCTGCTTCAATTCTATTTCTCACAAGTTTCTTATCTATGCATCATATACGTTTCATGTCCTTTATGCCTTCAATTTTCTATTAATTTCTAAAAATATTTATTTTCGATAAAAACAAGTCTATGGATTTAGTGTTACTACAATGTCCTATCGATTTGAGTATCGATTTAATCAACATACAATGGAAGAATTCAAAACAGAATTCTCAGTAGGTATATATTATTTCTCTATGATTCAAAATCATTACATTTTGTCAAAAGAACGCATTTTGATACGACTTTAGTAGCGTGAAGCGTCGGCCTCATTTACTGAGAAAATGTCACTTCTTGTTCCGGACGCAGCTATTGAGTTTGATTTTACTACGAAATTAGTCATCTTTTGAAGTTGATACAACATTATATGATAGAATTCAGGGTTTTGAGGCCGATAGCAAAAAAACAAGTTAAGCTGAATACGTAAATGTCACCTTTTGTTCCTAAGCTCCTCAAGGACCTACTCGTACAAAACAACCCGTTCAAACAAAAGAAAACGTGGACAAGAAAATAAAACCTTAACTGCACTTCGACGCCTGGAATAAAATTAGCAGCTATTAATAATAATCCGTCGTGTATTTTAAAAAAAGGCTAGTTTTAGGTAAGAGCATTTTTATCTTTGGTGCGCCGGGTGCGGGGCAGCTCCAGCAACATCTTACGGATGATAGTCGAGAGGATGGAGTGCCCCTATTTACGACACTGCTCCGACATCTCCGCATGGCTTTGTACCTGATAGTTTTTATTTAACTACTTTTTTCTTATTTTTACTAATTCTACTAACATAGATCTTAAAAAAATTATTGTTACTAACTTACTAATCAATCAATGGACTGTATTTGTCTGATTAATAAAAAATATTATTATTATTACCATCTAGTATTCGCCAACGCAAAAGAAATATAATCTAAACTTCCAACGTCGATAACGTCTAATTTGTTGACTCCGTATTCTCAAACCGCCTACTCAGTTTTCTTACACAAGTATTCATTCTGGAGACGCAATAGTCTTCTGCCAATTGATGAACTTAACATATTCTGATACAGACACTGTTACTGAAAGGTCGGACATTTGGAGTGAAGCTTGGAGAAATGGTTCAAAGAGATGATGTATCGTTAAGAAGAATATTAAGGCAATTTTTTTACCACTTAATTAAAAATAAAAACAATCATTGATATAAACTCATTGTTTTACTCATCTGGATTAAAACCATCTTTTGATTCACAAATATGCCGTTGCTACTTGCAATACAATACTTATATTAATTCACTTTGAATGTTTTCAATTCCAAGCTAAGCCAACATGAACTGATAGAAACTAGGGTGCAACTTGCAAGTGTGCCAGGAAGTAAAGGCATGCAAATGAACTTGTATTCACTGTCTGCTAGAAGCTTCCTAATCCAATTAATTTGCATACAAGGCACTGCTAAGGGCATGTGTATTCCGGGCTTAACAAGTGTACCCAACGCTATCTATTAACACTAGAGTGTATCTTTAAGGCAGTAAATTTAATTAAACATTACAAACAAAAACAATAAGGCGTCTTCACTTTAATTAATACCTAAATAATTAAAATACCTAATACATGTTTCCTACTTCAATTCTAGAGGAAAATGCCGACATTTTCAGTATTTACAATTATTTATAGGTACAAAAGTTATTTAGGAGTTTTAAAGTGCCTCCTGCCTTCGGCATCGCCCGAAACTATGACGAAACAAAAGGAGCACGAAACTGTTTGGTGTTCTAGATGCTAGATTGTGACGCATTCCAACGCGACCTCACAAATAATTAAAATACTTACCTCGTTAGACGTTTGTTTATATAAATTGGGTAGGTTCGTCGCGTTATTTAAAGATTCCAGGAGAACGTGAGCGTGAGAACGGAAGACGAAACGATCGTACGCCACGTTCGGCCAATCACAATCGAAGGCAACGTAAGTCATCCACAGACAACATGATAATATTTGGATTGGATGGGATTCGATTTCTATTGTGAATTAATTAATACATTACATTTATATGTATACTTTTTAACATCTATTTAAGTATTTTAACCGTACCAACGAGGATAGCACAAATGAAAATACAGAGGTTTCTTTATATAATGTATAATTATATTTACATCTGAGTCATTACAATAATTTCTTTGAGAGTATATGCTGCACAGTACATAAACGGTTTCGCTATGTACTTCTTTGATCGGGTGTACCTAACGTTGTACAGTTTGAGTGACGTGAAGAACTTGATTCCGAAGAGAAATTAAATTCTGCACACAACGAATATATCTAAAATATTATTTATATGTAAATAAGTGAGTACTAGACGGTCGGTCGGTTACCAGCCCAACTTTAATGCGGCTCGGTCGCTCAACGCGCTCAACAGAATCGACTGTCACGAGGCCTGAGCCACGGCGCGAGAGCAAGACGCCACGCCGTTACATCTCTCTCTCTCTCTTTCCCTCTGTCTCGTCTCATCGTTTTTTACGAAAATAATCTCAAGTTAATCAGTAGTCTCTACTCTTAGGTACTTTAAATGTGACTTTACTGTTTAATACTGTTTTTTCCGAGCGATCCGTCGACACAGGTCACAATTAACTCCTGCTTAAAAGGAACGACGCCTGTAGACGAGGATTTTTGGAGGTTCCATTACCTCCCTTAAACATAAAATAAGGGGGTCGACGGTCAGACCCGTCGTTTTCAAAGTGTCTAAACTCTATGCTTATATTTTCGGAAAAGTTGAGAGAGATGCGACGACAATTAACTTAATCGACTAATCGCTGAGCGTCGTTCAAAAATATAAAAAAATAGTGCGTGTCCTGAAATCGGTTCGAGACGGTCGCGTCGGGAGTCTAGCCGGCGCACTTGGTCTTGCCGTCGAGCAGCTTCCGCCAGAGGTCGAACTGCTCGTGGAACTGCACCATGTGCAGCGAGAGGGCACGTTGCAGCGCACACGGGTGCGCGGGCGCTTTGCGGTTCAGGAACTCAGGCGCGTGCACGCGACGCACGGACGCCGCCGAGGCGACCACGCCTGTCACGAACACGTCCTCGAGGCGCAGGTACGGACGCCGCGCCGCCGCCGCCCTCAGTGTGCGCACGGCGTCCGCCGTCAGCAGGTAGGCCGGGCCCGTCGCGAATTCGGGGAACACGGCGCCCGCGAACTGCGCCACCGGCACGAAGTACTTCGATTTGCTTGTGCGCTTCGGCAGCGACTTCTTTACGACCTTGCCCCAGATGGTGTTCGTCGCGTTGACGCGCGCCGCCGCGAAGCGCAGCAACCGCGGCACGTTGATGAACATGTCGTCGTCGGTCTTGAGGAGGCGCGGCGCGCGCGGGCAGTACGTGTCGGCCCACTCGAGGATCGACAGCGTCTTGAGCGTGAGGTTTGAATACGAGTCGACGGAGCGCCCGACGACGAGGTCACCGTAGAGTGCGTCCTCGGCGTCGAGAGCGGGCCGCAGCGCCGACGGAGGTCGACCGAGCGCAAACGCAAACGCAACGTCGCGCCGAGCCGCGAAGTGGCCCCACGTGAGCCGAATGGCGTCACGTGCGCGCGCGTGCTCCGGCGCCGACGTCACCATGATGAGCACCTTGACGTGCGCGCCTAGCGCCGGGCACAGCTCGGGGTGGGGCCGCTCGTGTCCCGCCTCGTAGATGTCGCTCACGAGTGGCGCTCCCGGTGCCCGAGTCACTCTGTCGGCGGGTCTCGTCGCCGGCTTCACCGTACCGTTGGCGGGCGCCCGGTGCGTGACGTTGACGGGCGGGGCGGGCGGTGCGACAGCGAGCGGAAGAGGACGCGGCCGCAGCGGCGCGGTCGGGGCGGGTGGCGCGCGCGCGGCCAGCAGAAGCAGCAGCAGCGCGGCGAGCAGCATGAGCAGCAAGGCGGGCGAGCGCCGCAGGGCGCCCGAAGCTCCCGTCCCCCACCCGGACATGCCGCACTGATGACGTCGCTCTCTACACCTGCAAAACACGCCTCGAGCTGATTACTTCTGGTAGACGTAGACGTGGCCTTTTTACACGCTTTATATTAGCTTCACCTGTATGTATGTATGTATGTAACCGACTCCTTCGGACTCGATTTTGACCCACTTTTAACGGACAGATTTAATTCAAACTTTGCGCACCTGTCAAAGATCGATGACAATGCCATAATCCGAAAAAAAAAATTAAAAAATTTAACTAAAAAATAAAAAATTAATAATTGTTCAAAAAAACTAAAAAACACGCTTTTAAAGCACATCAAATCTGTGCGCTCTGTGCCATATTTTTCGTCTATCGAGCAACTCACACTTTTTCACAATAATACCAGTATTTTTTGTTCATTACCATTTTCAGCCTAAATTAGGAATTATTTTTCACTTTTTAGTTTGATGTGCTTTAAAAGCGTGTTTTTTAGTTTTTTAAACTATTATTTATTAGTTATATAATCTCTGCATCTTTAAGCGTGAAATGCAAGATTACGTTTCTCTTGTGAACAAATTTTGTAGTGAATTGTGCGAGATTAAAGGAAATATATATTTTAATAATAAGTAATTGATAAAAAAAAAACTAAAAAAACTAAATTGGGCCGAACCCCAGGTCCAGATAGCATCCCAGTAGAGGTCGTTACTCTTGGAAGGGGAGAACATAAACTTACTGAAACGATTATTCAATCACATTTATGACACAGGTGACCTCCCAACCGAGTGGCTAAGATCTACGTTTATTACCCTCCCGAAAAAAGAAAAACGCACGAAAATGCGAGGAATATCGTACAATTAGTCTTATGAGCCACGTGCTCAAGTTATTTTTGACCATCATACATAACAGGATAAGAAGTAAGTGTGACGAACAATTGGGAGATAACCAGTTTGGCTTTCGCTCTGGTGTAGGTACACGAGAGGCTCTTTTTGCTCTGAATGTCCTTGTACAGAAGTGTCAAGATATGCAGAATGACGTCTTCCTATGACTAGTGGTGCGTTCCACTAAGCGCTCACGACGATCACGCTCACGACCGCTGATTTCCCCATTCCACTTGATTGTGAATGTTACTAAAGTGGAATGGATTATGTCGTTAACTCAAGTGGAATGGATTATGGAGCGTTTCGGGCGTTCATGTAAATATTACAAATGTCAAGTTTGAAAATAGTAGAATTTTAAGGAGGTTAGGTAATCATAAACAATAAGTTTTGATATTTGTGACTTAAATTTATTTATGTTAAAAGTGAAGAATAATTGAATATTTTATAAATAATTTTGGTGAAGTTATCAAACAACTAAGTTTAAATATAATCGAAATAGCTTTACAATTTCTCTTTCTGAATCAAATAATCTTTAAGCTTTGAATATAATAATATTATTATTTGTCATATTTCAAAAAAAAATTCAAAAATTGCGCCAAATTATTCTCAACGTTCACAACGACCCACCTCTTTAGATGGGTCGTTGTGAGCGTTGCGTGAGCATTAGTCATGACGTCATGAGTGACGTTTTGGCCGTGACCACAACGACCGCGGTCGGTATGTGGAATGGCTAAAGGAGAATTTTGATCGTCGTGAGCGCTTAGTGGAACGCACCATATGAGAAAGCTTTTGACATGGTAAAGCATGACGTCCTCATAAATCGTTTAATTGACACCGGTCTCGATGAAAAGGATCTAAGAGTAATCAGAAACCTGTACAGAGACCAAAAAGCAACAGTGAAAGTGCATCATGAGGAAACGGATGAGATTAGTATTTACCGTGGTGTTCGTCAAGGTTGTATATTGTCTCCGTTGCTATTCAATGTATATTCCGAAGCAACTATATCAGAGGCCATTAAGGGGTTAGAGGTTGGTGTGAAAGTTAACGAAAAGATCATCAACAACATTCGCTATGCAGACGACACTGTTTTAATAGCCTCGTCGATGGATGATCTACAAATGCTTGTTGTTCATGAAACTAGCGAAAGAGACGGTCTGACTATTCATACAGTAAAGACGAAGGTGATGGTCATTTCTCAAAACGACACTTTGGGTCCTAATTTATCCGTAGCTGCGTCCCAAATACTTGTATTGCGGGTGCGGCAATACAAGTATTTGGGAACTTGGGTTACAAACGAGTGGAATCCTGATCAGGAAATTAGGTCTCGAATCGAAATTGCCCGAGGATCTTTCAACAAAATGAAAAAAGTTTTGTGCTGCCGTCACTTGACCATTAAACTCCGAGTCCGACTTCTCCTTTGTTACATATGGCCAATGTTGTGGCATATGTTCTGTACGGCTGTGAAGCTTGGACAATTAAAGAAGATACCCGCCGCGCTTAAAAGCATTTGAGATGTGGTGCTATCGTCGCATGCTTCGAATAAGCTGGATCCAGAAGGTCTCTAACGAGAAGGTTCTGAAACGAGTTGGAATGTCGAAAAAACTTTTGCAGAACATTAAACAACGGAAAGTTGCGTACCTGGGCCTCGTGTTGCACCATGACCGCTACCACCTCCATCAATTAATTATAATGGGTAAAATCCAGGGTAAACGGCGTGTTGGTAGGAGGAAGAAATCATGGCTTCGCAACGTCAGGGAGTGGACGGGTATTGCGACTGCGGAAGAGTTGCTGCATCTGGCACAGGACAAGACACGCTTCAAGATACTGACGGCCAACCTCCAGTAATGGAGAGGCACTAAAAGAAGAAGAAAAAAAACTAAGTAAATTAATTAACCGCAAAGCAAAGCGACCTCCCACAATCGCATGATTTCGTAATGATTGTGCAGCCGTAGCCTCGGAAGTAAGGCTGGCACGACGTATCGACTGTTTCAAATTACGAATGTACAATTATTTATTTTCTACGTACACATTTAGGTGTCCTTTATATCAATAATACGATTTATACGAACATTTAAAAGTCAAAATCATTTATTCATTTAAGTAACACAATGTACACTTATGTACGCCAATAAAGAAATACATATTAAATCCTAAATGCTTTAAATTTTACATTAACCTGCCAGTTCTCAAATCAAGGGTGAACGGACGGGAAGAACTGGGATAAACTCTCCACACCTCTCACCACACATTTGTGAACCACGGCGAATGAATACCGATGTTACGGGGCGGGCAGAGCGACATGACCAGTATCAGTAAAATATTGTATGTGTGTATATATTATATATATATATATATATAAAACAGTGTCTCATTCATTCATCGCCTTTTATTTCCAGGAGGGGATTAGGGGGTGTTGTAAAATATAGTTATAAGTAATTTTACATATTTTGTGTAAATCTTTATATATATAATTCTTCTGTGAGTGTGTATGTCACTGAACTTCTCTCAAACGACTGGACCGATTTTGATGAAATTTTTTGTGTGTGTTCAAGGGGATCTGGGAATGGTTTAGATTTACAAATCAGCCCGGCAGATGGCACTGCAGTCGGTACTTTCATACTTTGCTTAATATCCTAATCGCTTTAAATATCATGCAAGACAACGTCTGTGGGGTCCACTAGTCCTATATAAATCGATACAAAAAAAATCTATTGGGGATTACATACAATTTCTGTTTCATGACAATAAACTAATTTTTAATCGATAATAGTAATAGAAAAATAACATCAGTTTGTTAAGACTTCTGAGACTGAAGAAGGTTATGAATTGAAGCCGAATTTTTTGTGTATTTGTCGAGGTGCAAAATTTGAGATTTAAGCCTTTTTTCGATGTTGTAGCCCTAATTCTCTCCTAATCTAATATAAATAACATAATATATACGTACTTACGTATTTTTAATGTTTGCAAAAAATCAAATTTTACAGATAATAGGATAATATATAAATCTATCAGCGAGGGAGAACGTTATGGTAACACGTGTTAGTAGATTATGACATTTTCCTTTGAATAGTTGTATTGTAGAGGGAGGGTAAAACTTGCTGAGTTTCTTGCCCGTTCTTCTCAGAACAAGGCCTCCTGGTAGTTTTGCGAACGGATGGCGTAGTCTTGCTCTTTCGCGAATTCTGTAAACGTTTTTGACATTCATAAGCATGCCCTAAGACGCCTCTAAATTGAATAAACGTATTTTGATTGATTGAGTAGTTTTCTTTTTTTTTGAGATATGTTGTGACGACTGTTTTGATGACGAGAGCAACTTCGCCATTGAAAATTTGTCTCTACTGATTTGTGGTTTTTCTACTATTCTCTAATCTTTGCGACTTATACCGACATACCCTGCATCATTTGTACTTCAATGACTGCCGAGGTCACTCATTCGACCTTTGCCTAAGAATAATGATTTATCGTGCGTCAAGTTAACAATACTTTGATCACAACACACTCTATAATAGTTTAGTATGACGCAGCCAGACAGAGACTATCTTTTGGTCTCTAGTGATCCATTGTATTTACGAATACATTTTGTAAAGAAGATTAATTAATCTGCTGTGTTGGTGTCGGTTTCAAAATGCAGCCAGATGTTCTGCATCAATGTTATGTCTAGTGGGTGATTGCCCTGTATTGTCGCTCGTCTTTGGTGAACGTGTTTGATCGCGCTTTGCACCGGGTCAAGGCCCTCTAAAACGCTAACGGGACCTTCACACATCGATTTGATTTCAACTAACCAATAATAATAAAAACGTATGACATTAATTTTATCATTCCTAGATACCGCGATATTACAGAGAGAGAACGTACACAACGTTTCATACAATTTTATGCATATCTCGGAACTAGTTGCCAAGGAACCTTCACACTTGACAGCTTGGTGGTAAATAATATTGAGGAGTCATCTTACTTTAGAGTTGAGACCTTAGTCTATCTGACTCATGTAAACTTCTAAACTTATATTATGCAGTATGTTATTATTTGATTTAAAATCTAAAATACAATTTAAGAGAAAATCAATGAAGACCCAAAACCAAGATTTTATAATTTCAATGTTGATTGATTATGACCCAACCAAAATGAAGGTATCATTAAAGTTAAAACTGGTAAAACATGTAATTTTACTATGATTTGCTTTAATGGAAAGGAAACATGTTTTAAATTAGGTAAGAGGCCTCTTAAGTTGTGAAAAATGATTCCTGCATAAAATTTGTTTTAATGTTTGCAACAATATGCACCAAATTCTTCGTAATAGAAACAAATAAAAAAAAATCTCTCACACAAACTGCATAGGAGCACATTATATTGATTTTGCATACAACCTGTGCCACAATTCCCTTTAAGGGTGCTGCCGCTATTTAAGTATGCATTTAAATATTAATTGTATAATTTGAATTTATAAAAGTACAAAAATGAATATGAAAATCTTTTTGCTTAGCCCTGCCTTTCACATCATATATAATATAACTGAAAATATGTAAGTATATTTACAAGATAAATTATTGATAAAAATAAAAAACTTACTTTGTGATATAACAAATTATCACTTACTTTCAAGATAAATAATTAGTACAATCATTACTTTTGATTTTACAATTGTTTTGGATTTAATATGTGCATGCTAAAGTTATGTTAGTTAATACATTGAAATACTTAAGTTACATACAAGTCAATTAAATTCTGTGCTGATAAACATAATTTAATTAAAGTTTAATGTTAAGTACATATTTACATATTACCTCAGATTGCAAAATCAAAAAAATCCTATTAATGAAAGTGAAATTGCAAATACTACACCAACCAAAGCTGTCTGATTGTACTCCATCATCACATTTACTTAGTTTATTAATCGTGGTGAATATCATTGACGATCCGACATTATATCCAGTCGTCAGCACCCTCTTCAATCAGATCATAACATTCACAGAGCATTTAGTTTAAAATTTAATTATTTTACTGTACGTAAGTGATTATTAATTTTTTATAGTACTTAAATCATGCACCTAACTCAGGATCTGTAAATATATTTACAACTGGAATACCTATATCGTAAGATAATAAGAATTAAACTCACCATGTTTTAACGGAGTGTTTTGTACGTTTGTACAGCAACTAGGAAGTGGTCAGAGGCCACTTGAAGCTGGTGAGTTTTGAATCTTGTATCTGGTTGCCTATTCTAATGTATTACATACATCTACATCACTTAATATCTTATTTTGTTCACTCTATACAAGTGGTTTTCATACTTTCATTAAATTTATAATAATATATATTGCTAAACACAACCACTTGCGAAAGGCCCACCCCGTTTTTAAACACAAATTATATCTACATCTACTACAACTTGTCACAGACACAGGTCATAGAGGAACTGGAATTAGAGACTAAAGATTCAAACAGCCGAATTAAGTAAATATCTGACATTACGTCAAGTAACGATAATTCATCAGTCTACAGTTTGTAAAGTGAACTGCTGTCAAGTTATAGTCTGCATCTATACATGATGCCTTCTTCCGCGCAATCACCCTAGGGTGGCGCTGGGTACCCCGTTACGCCCATGGGCTTGCGGGGGGTATCCTTTCCGCGCCCCGCTCAACGGCGGGGCGGACGCTGTGGCGGGCCTGGAGCGGCCCTGAGCTTCACTTGCGCTGCGGAGCGTCTTCGCTCTCGCAGCGCTTTGTATGTTTGTACGGTGGGTCTGGTGGCGCCCCCCCGTGGCGACAACGGACGCGCGTGGGCGCGGCCATACCACACCGGGTGAGACCCTCGGTAACCCGAGGGAGGCCCAGCGAGGCAGACCTGCGGCTGAATCCTCAGCGCGCTCCGAGGCGCCAACGGGCGGGGTCCAGTCCTTTCGTCTTTAAATTCGTTATTGTGAGTGAGGCTCGTCTCGTTCCGCGCGAACGAGTTCGCGCGGGTAGGCTCGGCGGTGTTCTGGCGGTCTCGTGTGGAGCGGGGCGAGGCGCTGGAGGTGCTGGAAGCCTGAGGCGTCCGCACGCTCGAACATGCGCCTCGCCAGCTCGCTGATGAAGTCGTCTATGCTTATTTGTTTTAGATCTCGCAGGATCGTAGTGTTTCTCACGTAGCGCGGCGCGTCGACGATGCGCCGCAGGGTGGTGCTCTGCACGGCGCGCAGCCGACGCCGATGCGTCTCGGCCGCGAGAGCGTACCACGCGGGCGCCGCGTACGTGAGATGAGGTCTAATGTATAGTTTGTACAGTGCTAGTTTACGCCTTAGCGGAAGTGCGGACTGCAGTACAGGGCGCAGTTTGGAGGCGACCGCCTTTGCGCGGCCTGCGGCTGCAGCGATGTGCGGGCGCATCGTTAGGCCTCTGTCCAGGGTAATGCCCAAGTAGGTCGCTTGGGAGCGCCACTGGACCTCGACCCCTTGGAATTGCAGCGGCGGCGGGAGACGCCCCCAGCCGAAGACGATGGCTTGAGTCTTGGCGGCGTTTGCGGTGAGGCGCCGCTCTGCCAGCCAGGCTGGAAGGGCGTCCAGCGACCTCTGCAGTTTAGTGGCTGCGTGGCGCGCGTTGAGAGAGGAGGCGATGAAGGCGGTGTCGTCCGCAAACAGCGACACCGCGCACCCCGCAGCAACTGGAACGTCATTCGAATAAATAGAATACAGTATGGGAGATAGGCAGCTGCCTTGAGGGACCCCCGCGGCGATCGGCCGGCAGCTCGACTTCACCCCCCCGACGGAGACGTGGAAGCGCCGGTCGGAGAGGAAGGAGCTGATGATCGCCACCACGCGCCGCGGGATGTCGGAGTCGAGGAGCCTATGCAGCAGCCCCGCGTGCCAGACCCGGTCAAATGCTTTTTCCATGTCGAGGAATACTGCAGCGACCGCCTCCTTCTTGTTTTGGGCGACTGCGATGTCGTGCAGTACTCTCGACAGCTGGAGGGTGGTTGAGTGTTCGGTGCGGAACCCAAACTGTTCGGGCCTAGGTGTGAAGTGTCGCCTAATAGTCGGCAACAACATGGCCTCGAACAGCTTGGATTGCGTCGCCAGTAATGAAATAGGGCGATAGCTCGCCGGGTCCGTGATATTTTTGCCCTTCTTGGGCAACATTATGATTTTGGCTTCTTTCCAAGCCTCGGGGAAGTGTCCAGTCCGGAGGATTGCGTTAAATAGACGCATGAGCGTCACCACCGCACGATGGGGCAGGTGACGCAGAGCTGCGTTGGTAATACCATCCGGGCCGGGGGCCTTCCTGGGCTTGAGCCGCGCTGCATGCCGCTTGACTGCGCTCGGCGAAAAGAACAGCACCTCTTCTTCAGCCGGCGGAGGGGCGCTCAGCTGTTCGACGACGGCGTTCTCGACCGCTAACGCGCGTGTTGGGTCTGCCGCGGGGTTAGGGGAGAACTGCCGCCGTAGATGGTCTGCGAACAGCTCGGCGCGTCCCTCGGCGTCGTAGAGCAGCGTGCCGTCAGGGTGTCTCAGCGGGCGGATCGGGTCGGCTGCGCCATTGAGGCGCCTGCACAGTCGGTGCAGCCGTACCCAATCTGTGGAGGCCTCGTCGAGACAGTGCTCCCACGACTCGTTATTATGTTCGTCGAGCGCGGTCTTTACTCGCTCGGCAAGGGCGCGCAGTTCTGCGCGCATGCGCGGACAGCGGGTTTGCTGCCAGCGTCTTCGCAGGGCGCGTTTGCATCTATAGTCGTATTTTTAATTAGACGAAGCCAACTGACAGTAGCTAATGTCACTTTGTAAAATAATGTTGCCATATTTAAAGTAATAGTGATACGTTCAGTTCTTGTTCAATCAGATGAATGAACAATGAGTGTGAATAGTTAATCATTTCAAACTATAAAATAATATTATTTCTATTTTAAAATTGTATAAAAGTGCTCTGATATTAGTTAGGTACTAGTAGTATGTAACTACAATCAGTTTTTTGACGGCTTATTACAAAGCGCGGCGTGGTGACTAGTGCCATCACCGATCATTAATTCAGGAATTTTTCAATCATTGAACCTTTAAAAAAACCACCCGTATCTTGTGGGATACATTGCCAAGGGCATTGATAAATATTACGCTATCAATGTATCTCTACAGATACATTGCCAAATTATCTATGACTTGATTATATAATAATTTATATGGAAATAAATATAAAAAACACGTTAATAATCAGTAGTTTGTACTATTTATTTAATAACAAAAATGGAACTTCAATGAAAAAATACAAAATCAGATTAATTTTAGACATTCATATTATATTTGGTAAAAGACAGCCTCATACCACATTTGATGCACATAACAGTAGTCTGACCTTTGATACATAGTTTGCATCGTCCTTTGGACCCAAAAGTAGGGAAATGATTGTATCCATCATATTTAACGTCCGCAGTTGGCCTTACGGTACAGGGTGTTTTTGAATCTTTTTTGGTGCTGGTGGTACAGAATCATAGTTTTTGAATGGCTGCTGTCTCCCAGAATGTAAGAGCCCTTGTATAATATGATGTCGAAACTTCTTTAAACTCAGTCGTTTTATGTTATTCACGCCAATATGTCTGCGATACAAAATCCAGCTATTGTTCACGCACATATTTGAGAAAATATCGGTAAGTACCATCGGTGGCTTTTCATCTCCGTTCTGTACAAAGCCACTAACATATCTGCAAGGTCGACTCCTCCCATATGTGCGTTGTAGTGCTTTATTATATTGGGACAGGGGACAGCAGCTCTCTGTTTTAAATCCTTATTGTAACGTTGTATAACTCCAACAGGAGTTTCAGAAACATAACTGCTTGCCACAGTAACCACTTTGTTATCATGCCATTTGACAATACAGACTTTGTTTGTATTACATACTACTCGTGAATAAGATCCGCGGCCTTTTTTTTGAGGGCTTTATCAGGTATAAGCTTTTGTTCTGCACCACGTAGTCTATTTGACCTTATGGTGCCTAAGGAGAATATACCCATATTATATCGGATCATATGTATTAGCTCTAGACTGGTGAAAAAATTGTCAAAGTACACAACTGAACATGCTGGATCAGGAATACTTTTACATAGTGAGAAGACGACTTTTGCCCCAAAGCCCAAACTCATTTCTTCTGGTGAAAATAGGTGGTATCTGAAAGTGTCTTCACCTCCATATACGAGAAAATCATAAATGAAGCCCGAAACGCCAGCTCTAACAAATATTTTGTACCCCCATTTGCGAGGCTTGCTCTTTATGTATTGTTTTCGATTACCGGCTTTTTTGCCCTTATATGTCACCATCATTTCATCAATGCTGAACCTGGTTTCATGAGGAACTCTCAAAAAGTTGGCACGTACTTTTTCAATGAGTGGCCTAACTTTAAAATACCGATCACCAACATCAAGTAGATTGTCGTTGAAGTGGATGTACCATCGTATCTGTTGAAATTTTTTGAGTGTCATTACATCAGCTATTTGTGAAAATCTGAATTCCTGTTGAAAAATTAAGAGAACGACCAATTGTTTGAGTTGAGTATAAATTGCTTTGCTCTGTAATCATGTTAAGGATGCCATCATCAAAAAAGTATTGAAAATATTCTAGTGGTGTTTTTATGGTATCTGAAGGTAACTGTTTATCGTGTATTTCGGCGTTATGTTCAAATTTCTTGTTATTCCAATGGAATTTCAGTTGCTTTCTTTGTATAGGTGCAAGGCGCCTTACAGCTAGCCGTGGCTGTTTTGAGCGTGTATTTATATTTGACGGCGATGGTGAGGCTGCTACTATTGCTGGCGATGACTCTGGTGTTTCAGGCACTATTCGGTTAAATCTAGACTTTTTATTTCGAATAACATTTACAATGGCAGTTGGTGAAGGAGGTATGACCGAGTGAAGAGAATTTTGAGTTGAAGCGGAGGAGCAGATGAAGATTCAGTACTATCGCGTTTTTGAAGATTAAAATTCTCGACTTCACTACTAGAATCCGAACTTTCTTCATCATTTGATGACTGACTGTATTTTGGCACCAATGTGAGTATTTTGCTAGCTCTTGAAAGCAAAGCCTACAATTAATATTTAAAATAAGCCATGCATAGCCATATGAACAGTTATTCAGCTTGGCAGTGTGCACATACTTATACATGACGATTTTGTAAAAGTTGTTAGTAAAGCTAGCAGTGTGTACCATGAGATACATATCAAATATATATAGAATTGTTAGTTTCTTGGCAATTTGCACGAGGAGATACATTAATTAAAAAAGTCACATGAAGCATCAACCAGACAATTAAAGAATGTCCAAAGTAATTCTTTTACTGCTAAATATATTTATAATTAATAACTTAACACATCCACTCATTCAATACATAAAAACAAGAAAAAATCATAACTTTTCTTACCTTTTTGCGAGGCAACATGTCGGAACTTGAACTAAAGTGAAGTTTGACAGCTCATCAGTCTTACCAACACAAAAAACTTATGTTGCGTTCCGAAACTAAGAAATGGCTTAAATATTCCTAAAAAAAATATCATGGTTTCGCTTAAAAATAATAACACTAGATTTTTTTTAATTCTGGTGTATCTCTACAGATACACTAACAAGAAAAGGGTTAAGGCATCTTGACGAAGGCCCCAGGTAAAGTACCTACAGATGTGAGATCGGTCCAGAGAAGGCAAATTATACATATAGGTGTAATTTGCCTAGGTAGGTAGGTTAGGGGAAAAACTTTATGCTTTTCTTAGTAGGAATTCGGAAAGGAGGCAGGCCTTTGGCCATCGTTTAGATGTTATGGGCCTAATAATAAGGTTAAAATAAATACAACTCATGACAGCAAAAACATTTATTTACAAAAAACGTGTTTGATGTACACGCGTTAGAAGTTTATTTCTTTAGCGTACCTAGATAAAAATCTTTTTAAAAATTTTATGCTACGTCTGTAGAAAAAATGACACTAACAATAGAACTTCAGGGTGTCGGTGTTTTTAGTGCGCGCGCATCTTAAAAATTTACTCTCATCATTTTTTCCCTGACACGCCAAAAGAAGTAAAATATTTCTAACAACGGCCTACTGCCCTACTGCCCTACTACTTAATAAAACTAGCCTAGTGTGCAAGTTTCTAATTCTGTCATCTCGATGAGACCAGGAAGTTATATTACCTAAAATGAATTCTAACTTCCGGATATCTTAAAGTTATTTGTGGCTGGTAACAGCAATTAGCATTTACGGCGCTAGACTCTGCAATACTAGGCAATATTTTTAGTATGGTTGGGATATATTGCCAAATATTTTTTGTATATCCGATGAATGTTTAGTGTTCCAGCCGTATGTCGGAACGATCGCTTTGCAATCGAAAATACCGTAATATTTCTCGGCTATATTATTGCTGTCTCGCTTTACGGCCTAAGTCCGTCCCGTTTCTTCGTCGAATGTATCACGCCTATTTAAATATTTTCGAATCATCATTTCCTTTTAAAACAATATAAGCTGCTGCAACGCATATGAGATCATCTGCCATTGCAGCTCAACCATATACTGTTGCAGAAATATTGCCAAGATATACATTTTTCAGCCATGTGTTGCATTAAAATGTTTTTTGTATTTTCAGGCTATAGTGCGCAATGACGCAGCCACATAATTCATTAAAAGTCCGTGGAGACGAACTCTAATGGGCTTAGTTCAATTAGGGCTTAAGTTATAATTTTTTTGAAAAATATGCGTTGCCCTTTATAGCAATAATTTGACTTAAAGTCTTCTCTGCCAATAACGAATATTAATTACGTCTTGCGATTCAAACTAAATGTGACTATAACCTCTTGTTTTTTGTTGATATGGTGTAATTTTTTGTGCAAAAAAATGACAAAACCCATTAAAAGCAATGCCCGGAGCTTGCTGTATACAATGATAAGCAGGTGTGAACAGAGAATGGAGGATATAAATCAGCGCTTCGAGGAAAAACAACGATTTTTTTACGAAATTATTTCAGGCTGCTAGTAGGTAAAGCCCAAACATTTTGATACTCGTCCTAGATTTAAAAAAAGAAAAAGCTTTTGTTTGTTTTCAACATAATTTTACCTTTGTTCATACGAGTAATAATTATTATGTTTCAACACAATCATTAATATTTCTTGTTGAAGTTATACTTCTTTAGGTGCGTTATGAAAAATTAATGAGAGTGAAATTTTACGATGCGCGCGCACCGTGACACAAAATTAACAGAATGAAGTTGCCCACTAACGAATTCTTTTTAAGCCAGCCGGGCGCCGAGCGTGCGCGAGCGAGATGGGAATAAGACAATCTACAAGTAAAAAGAAATAGAATATGCGTGAAGTTAGCAGCTATGCCAAGAATTTTGAATGATCATAATGATAAAACACTATTTTGACCGGATTGAAGTTATGTATTATTATAAATTTACAACTATTTAACATAATTTTAAATTTATCCGACGTTTCGCGTGCTTTACAGCGTGCGTGGTCACGGTGACTGAAGACAAAAGATGTTGAATGTCAAAAAGTATCACAGCTGCAGAGAAAGTTGCATTATCTGTATTTATTTCCCCGGAGTTGGTATCGACTAAAAGATGGAGGGTTTTGGCAAAAATGGCTTACGGTGTCCTCTATTTTCGCGGATTGTTCTTTTTGAGATTTTAATTTGGATATTATTATTACCAACTCCGGGGAAATAAATACAGATAATGCAACTTTCTCTGCAGCTGTGATACTTTTTGACATTCAACATCTTTTGTCTTCAGTCACCGTGACCACGCACGCTGTAAAGCACGCGAAACGTCGGATAAATTTAAAATTATGTTAAATAGTTGTAAATTTATAATAATACATAACTTCAATCCGGTCAAAATAGTGTTTTATTAAATGAATAAAAGTTATGTTAATCAAAGACAATACTATGATCATAATGACCTTTGTAGTACCTTTTAAACAAATAAAGGAGTTTTAATTATCTTTTTCAAAGAAATTTAGCAATGCTTTTTCACAGACCTATTGTTACTTAGTTAAAAGGTTATGAAACATACCTAGTTATTAAATTGAATGAATAATATAATAAAATAATAAATAATAATAATTATTAACATTAATTAATAATTGAATAATATACTTAATATCAAATATTATTAAATTATTAACGTTAAATATTTATTATTTAATATTTAAAAAAAATAAAGAAAGCCAAAGAAGTATAACTTCTTACGCGCGTACATAAGTACACGCACCCTTTTTTTTTAAGGTCTGTCTGATGATGACAAATTTGAACGTCAGAGTTCGTAGACTTAGTCAAAGAACTCGAAGATGTTGAGAAAAAAAAATCTGATTACCTCAGTCTACTCCTCAACATAATGCTGAGCCAGGGCCAATTACAACCACAAAACGTACCTTCTTCTTTAAAAGAAAAAAAAATTGTTATCTCTCATTATTTTTTTATTTTACTTTGATCATTGTTATTTTATGTTTCTGTGTTTGGTTGGTAATAAATGTTATAATTTTGATCTAGTTAATGATTTTGTTTTGCTTTTATTTTTTTAAGACAATTCTTTGGAAACTCCTTACTTATTATACAAATAATCAAGGTTAGGAAAAGTATCAAGATTTATTTTTCAGACTATATTATGCAGCTGAAAGGTTTTTAAATTTGACACCAGACGCTTGAGTCAGACTTTAACTGGCCATGGCGACAAAGATAATAGTTATATATTATGTTTTTCAACCAAGATTATTTCATCCAGGTAAATTTATTTCTTATTTCTAGGGTGTAAGTATTATTTATTTAGTCTGTGGTATAATTGAGATTATTCATCCGGAAAAAAGTTTTTTTTCCCCTTTCTTGGCCTGCACGGTTTGTGCGTCAGCCATGCAAAAAAGTTAGGAAGTGCGTTATTAGATTTATTTTATTGGGTTAGAAATTGGAGCGGAATTTGGAAAAGGATCAGATAAATTTATTATATAAGTACATAAATGGTTATAATTTTATATTGTTATGAAAAATAAAACTGGCTAAAATTCTATATACATCAATATTTATATTAGATAATAGGACAGAAATTGAAGTAGGAAAAGGAATTTTAATGGATAAAAGTGAGGAAATAAAAGCGGAACGGTCATGTCGAGTACAAGCGAAGAATATATGATTAAAATCCCCAACGTCATTGCCACACTCACAAATATCGTTAGGCAAAATGTTAAGCCTTGCCAAATGCAAAGGAATGCATGCATGGCCCACCGTCATACGTAATACGTATAAAAGTCGAAGTGATAGCTTTACCAAGCGTCAGATTTGAAAACCATGGTTTAGAAGGTATATCCTCCTGAATCGTGCTGTAATATCGACCTTTAGTCTGACTTGAAGAACGCCAAATGTTTGTCCAAGAACTCAATAACTGGGATTTAGGAAGGAGAGCCAAATCACAACAAAAGTTTTTGTACGGAACCATATCTCCGTCATTGACCGCAGCTTTGGCAAGGCTATCGGCCTTGGTATTGCCAAAGATACCTGAGTGCCCCGGAATCCAAGCAAAAGAAACCGTGTAATTTTTGATGCAACATTGATGCAATAAATCACGACATGCAATAATGACTGGATGATTATTTCTGTTATTGCTAAAAGGAAATCTTTCCAAGGCTTGGAGGGCACTTTTAGCGTCGGTTAAAATTATCGAGTTTTTTAACTTCATTATTAAAATGTACTCCAGAGATTTCAGCAGACCAAAACATTCTCCAGTAAATACTGAAGTCTCTGGAGGTAATTTTATTTTCTGTACAATGCCAAACTGTTGATGGAAAACGCCAATTCCCACACACTTCTCGGAGCCGGGTTTGGAAGAATCACTAAAAATTAAATGGCAATGTTTCCATCGGTTGTCACTGTCAATAATATTAATAAATTTGGCATTGGCAGAAGGATCTTGTTTACATATTATACCGAAATCAAACAAAATAGAAGGATTTAATGTTAAGGCATCATAGTTAACACAAAATATAGGAAGGAATTGTGATCTATGTGTTGGAGCTTGAAGAGCTAAGTATTTTTGGAGACTAACAATAAGGCATGGCGGCGATTTATGAGCCCAGTACGGATAATCCATACATTCCAACAGAGACCGTAACTTAGAGTAAAGAGGATGATTATAGACTTGGAATGCTCTAAACAGGAACCTGTCACATAGAAATTGTCGTCTGAGGTGCAGGGGAGCTTCAGAACATTCGACCTGCAAAGCGTTAATAGGGCTTGAACGCATAGCCCCAGCAATTATTCTCAGAGCCTTAGACTGGATAATGTTTAACTTATGGAGAGCTACTGCATTACAGGGTTCAAGTATAAATGTTCCATAGTCTAAAATACTTCTTATTAGGGCATTATATAGAAGCTTTAGAGAGAAAGGGTGGGCTCCCCACCAAACTCCAGAGAGGCAACGCAGTATATTTAGAATCTTCTCACATTTGGCACTTATATATTTGCAATGAGAGCTTCCTGTAAGTCTTGAGTCTAAAATTACTCCAAGAAATGTTGCTTCACTTTTAACGGAAACTCTAATATTATTATAAAATACAGACACTGATGGAGGAAGTCTCATACGTGAAAATAAGACTATCATACTTTTAGCAACTGAAAGGCTTAGAGAGTTATTGTCAAGCGAGACTTTTAGCAACTTAAGGGAATATGTCATAGTATCAGACATGTTGTCAACAGAATTACCTGAGATATATAAGAGTAAATCATCTGCATATTGGAGTGTATTAACTTTACCCTTAAGGGAGGCTTCCAGATCATGAGAATATATATTGTAAAGTAAGGGACTCAAAACTGAGCCCTGGGGTAAACCTTTCCAGGCAATACGGGTTTGGTATGAGCCTTCTGATATTACTTTAAGCATTCTACCAGAGAGAAGATTGATAGTGAAGCTTATAAAAAGTTGTGGGATATCCAAATTAATCATTTTTTGTTTCAGAGTTGAAAGGTTGACATTATCATAGGCTGCAGACACATCTAAGAATGCAGCTAACACTGGCTTATTGTATGAAAATGCTAATCTTAAGTCTGTCATAAAAATACTGAGACTATCCATAGTACACCTGCCTTTCCTAAATCCAAACTGGTTTGGAGATAGTAACCCTTTACTCTCAACAAACCATTCTAGTCTATTCTTAACTAAATGTTCAGAGATTTTGGAGATAACTGAAGCTAATGCTATTGGTCTGTATGATGATGGATCATTAATCGGTTTGTTGGGCTTATGTATTGGGATAACTTCGTGAATTTTCCATGACGGAGGTATATTACCTGATATTAAGATTGAATTAATTAAACTGAGAAAATAAGAAAGGCAGGAGTCATTTAGGTTTTGAAGAAAAGAATATGGAATTCCATCACAACCTGGGGCTGAGTCCCTAAGTTTTGAAAGAACCCCTTTGAGTTCTGAAAGGCTAAAGGAAATGAGTGAATTGCTACTATTATGCTGGGAGAGGAGAGAAGGCTGAGAGTCAGAAGAAATATTATCTATAGATGGGACATATGGTGGAGCTAATTTGTCAAGAAACAAATCAACTGTACTGCTATCCATAAAATGAGACTTTGGAGGTTTAAAGGCGGATCTGAATCTCCGAATATTTTGCCAAACTTCAGATGGAGAAATGTCTGGTGAAATTGAGGCACAAAAAGATTTCCAGCCATTGAATCTTTTTTGTTTTAATAATTTACGTGTTTTAGTTATAAGATTACTAAGAATATTAAAATTTTGTGTTGTAGAATTTTTCCTGTAATTTCCTTCAGCTCTCTTTCTCTCAGCTATAGCAGCAGAACACTCACTGTCCCACCAAGGAGGTGATGGAATATAACCATTGCCACTATTACTTTTTATTGGAAAAACTTCCTCAGCAGCCTGAAGTAGGGCCCGTGTAAAAGCTTCAGCACAAAGATGATTATTGCTGTCATTTACTAGAGGTATGGATGATAAATTTTGTTGAGCTTTATCTCTAAATAATGACCAGTTGGCATCCTTAAGTCTATATTTTAGCCGGGGAGGAGCCATTGATGTTTGTTCTTCAAATTTTTGGGGAAATGATACAATTAGTGGGAAGTGAACGCTTCCATATGAAGACGATAGAGGCCACCAGTTTAATGTAGGAGCAAGGGAAGGACTACATAGGGTAAGGTCTGGTGCACTCATACCCTCATGGGGCTGTGTCAAGGCATAAATTATTAATATCTAAGATGTCTAAGATTCTATCCCCATAATGATCGGACTTAGAACTTCCCCACATAGTATGTTGTGCATTGAAATCTCCCATGACCAAAATAGGACGCGGGAGGGAAGATAGAATGTTACAAATATCGTCAAAGACTTCAGTGGAAGGGTGAGGTATATACATATTTACAATACAAATATTATTTACACTAACAGCAATAATAGAAAATTTATCACTGTGATTAATGATGGGTATGTGAACAAAGGGTACACCTCCTCTAAGAATTAGTGCAACTCCACCATACCCATCTGTTCTGTCTTCTCTAAGACAGATATGTCCTGGGATTCTAAAATTGAATCCGGGACGAAGCCAAGTCTCTTGAAGAGAGACGGCAAATGGTTTGTAATTGTTTAATAAATAAATTAGGTCACTTTTTTTACTATTAATGCTCCGGCAATTCCACTGAATCACCAGAGACTGGTTTTGTGGATGGTCTGTGTGACTGTCCATGATTTAAATAAGTTTTTGAAGAAGGGGCATCGTTGGTCGGTATTTTAATTATATCAGATTGTGACAGATACTGAATTATAGAAATGATGAGATCTTTGGTTATTACTTCTGACAAATGATTGTAGTTTTTGAGACAACCTGTAGAAAAGGAAGGAATATTGCTATAATCTTGAATAAGCTCTGAATGTGCTTTTTGATCATATCCCTTACCAACTAACTGGCAGTGACTGGTCGTACTTGAATTCGTGTATGCGGTGATGTTAATTATTTCGACTATGTGTTTGCGTGTTGTTCCCACGAGAATGTAAGTGCGTGCTCCTATTTCACCATGCCTCCTGCTGATAGGGGACAAGTCTTTGTTTTTATTTATGTTATTATTATTAATTACTAAAAATGTCATGTGGAACATGGTGTAATGGTTGCAGCTCCTTACAAACGTTGTGTAAAAAAAAAAAAAAAACATGGCGATTAAAAAGAGTGGCGGAGAGTTTATTGCCAGTTCTTCTCTTCCGTTCTACGCCCTTGATTTGAGAACTGGCAGTAAATGTAAAATTAGAAGCATGAATATTTATTTCTTTAATGACGAATCACAAGTGTACATTGTGTTACCTACGTGAATCAATGATATTTGAATTTGAACATTTCTGGGACGAGCTTTGGGTTTCATGAAAATTGTTTTCCTAAATGACTGAGTGGGAGTGTTAGAAGAACTTGTTAAATTATAGGGGCTTGAATACTTAATATTCGGACCAGAAGGGGCCGATGAAGCAGAAGCAACAACGTCTGCATAAGATTTAGAAACTGGTGGATTAACTTTACTGGCTTCTGAATAAGATATAGCCTTTCTAGCCATTGTTTCTTTGATTGCTTTTTGCCTAGCGTACTCTGGACACTTTTTATCTGTTGCAAAATGGAAACCAGAACATAAGATACACACAGCATCATCTCTTTCAGTCTTGCAGCTTGTACTTGTATGGTTGTCACCACATTTGTAACACCTTGGAGTGCCTCTGCATTGCATTTTGGTGTGACCAAAACGGCAGCAATTAAAACATTGCAATGTGGGGTAAATATAAAGTTCTACAGGTAAGGAGTTAAAACACATAAAGACCCTGGGAGGTAGTACTTTCCCATCAAAGGTTAAAACTACGGTCTCTGTCGGAATAAACTTGGGAGTCTCGCTTTCATACACCTTTCTGTTTAGTCTTCGAACCTTTAAAATGCTTCCACAGTTCTGCGGAAGCTCAATATTTTCTAAAATGTCTTTATCGTCCCATTCACATGGAACACCTCTCACTATTCCCATGCGGGTGATAGTGAAGGCAGGAATAAATGATTTGTAATTATTAACATGAAGAGATTTGTTGTTTAAAAATGTGTTAGCATCTTGAAAAGTTTCGAATTGTAAGGACAACATGTTCCTGCAAATTTTTTTTATGCTTCCCTCTACAATGCTTTTTACAAAATTTTTTTTTAGGAAAAATCCAAAATGTACAGGGTGAATTGATCCGGTTTGATTTGCTTGTAATATTTTTTGGACATGGACAACATAAGGCGCTGGGTCTGACGCCTGGTAAAGCGACCTAGCAGCGCGAGGGTTACTTGGGATATTATTGGAGGGGTTGGGTGTGAGTCAAACGCACCTGAATTTGATGATACTGATTATGCAGGAGTCTCGGGGACCCTTGATTGGAACACCTCCAAGTGATTTTAGCTTTAGGATAAGCGTCAAAGTATTTAAAAAAAATTTTTTAACTTTTGTGAATTGTATTGAAATTTATAAACAATCCGCCATTATCTAACTACTTTTCTATTGGTTATAAGAGATGTGACATTCTCGATTTCTATTGGTTATAAGTGATGTGTCATTGTCGTTTTCTATTGGTTATAAGTGATGTGACATGTGATAAAATGCCTGTGCTTTGGTACGCAAGGGTGGAGGGGCTGCATTCCCCGTAGCGCCAGAGCTGTCCACAAAAACAAATATTATTTAGATTGGTTAGGTTAGGTAAGTATATGAATATTTGGTCGCCGAGAAGCCGAGGCTTGAATAAACAATTACTATTTAGATCGGAGCTGTCCACAAAAACAAATATTATTTAGATTGGTTAGGTTAGGTTAGTATATGAATATTTGGTCGCCGAAGGCGACCAGGACGCTGAGAAGCCGAGGCTAGAATAAACAATTACTATTTAGATCGGAGCTGTCCACAAAAACAAATATTATTTAGATTGGTTAGGTTAGGTTAGTATATGAATATTTGGTCGCCGAAGGCGACCAGGACGCCGAGAAGCCGAGGCTTGAATAAACAATTACTATTTAGATCGGAGCTGTCCAAAAAAACAAATATTATTTAGATCGGTTAAGTTATATAAATATAAGGTTATATTAATATACTAACCGTATATTAATATTTTTTTTAAATAACTGTTTAACTGAAACTCGAAATCGAATACTAAAATCGATTTTCACTTTCACAGAATAGATTATTTTTCACATCCCTATTCATTTTATAAAGTATAAACGCAATCGGCCATTTCGAATGTGGATTTTGCCAGTACATTGTGTGTTCACAGTGATCAAGTGCAAATTATAAGTTAAAAAGCCGTTACTTTTTAGGTTTTTTTATTTTTGCGTGAATGTGCGTTATTTTATTATCATTTTTTAAAACTTGGCTTTACATACATATTAGACACTGATTTCTTGCGATCATTTTCAGATTAGGTACTGTAAAAAAAAAAAAATTTTTTTCTGGTTTCCTAAGCGCAAAATTTGTGGGGGGTGATTACCCCTCCCCCTCCCCCCGCAACCCTAAATTTGGGTACGTCTGTTTCGCATCGTTACCCTCTACAACTTAACTGATCCTGTAATATTAAATTAATTTAATTTTCAAAAGTTTAGCCAAAAAAGGCGCCCGCCTAATTCAACACTTCCCGCGCTTTTTTTAAAAAAAAAAGTATTTATAATATTCTGTGTGAGTCTGTGGTGTCCCGTGTCAGTGTCATCACTCATCATTCAGTAGTCAGTACTCACTACTCAGTAGTCTCAACTCTCACCTCCCACATGTGAAGCATGTACTGAGTAATATGTAAACATTTAACAATAATAATAATTACATTATTTATGTAATATTAAGGACTTGTAAGATTAAGGAAACTAAAAAGAAGGTGCCATACACTGCTTCCTACAATGTCTAAATTAAATTCAAAGTATTTAATTGTTGGAGGTGGAATAGCTGGAGTAACTTGTGTAGAAACTTTAGCAATACTACATCCTGGCGCTACTCTTATAATTATAACTGCATCTTCTTTAGTCAAAAATGTTAGCAATATTACTTTTTATGCAAAAACAATAGTGAAATTTGATGTGTCTGAAACTGAAGCAAGCTCGTTGAAAAAAATTCATCCTAATCTTCATATTGTGTATGATTCTCTAAGACATTTAGATAACACACATAAAATTGCATATACTGATGGAGGTATAGAAATAACTTTTGAAGTCATATGCATATGTACTGGCGGTGTTCCTAAACTAATATCAGATTCTAAAAAGTTCAGTAGAATATTTGGCATAAGAGATACTGAATCCGTTGAAAATTTTCAGGAAAAGTTAAGAAATGGACGTAGGATGGTAGTAGTTGGAAATGGTGGAATTGCATCTGAAATCATTCATGCTACTAGAGGAATAGAAAAAATTTGGGTTGTAAGAGATGATTATATTTCAGCAACATTTGTAGATCCAGGTGCAGCTGAATTCTTACAAGATTCTGTGAAGAACTGTAAAGAAAAACAGGAAAATACTGTCTTAAGAAGACATATTTTCAGTGAAGAGGATACATTGGTATCAGTAAATAAAAATCTTAAATCTGCTGCTTTGGGACCTGATTGGTATAGAAAGTTGGAAAATGTTATAAGTAGTGAGGGGAAACAGGAATTGGAAATAATTTACAAAACAGAAGTTGAATCAGTTATAGAAAAAGAGAACACATCATACCCTCTTTATGTCAAACTTTCAAATGGGAAAGCAATAGAATGTGATTTTGTTATTTCAGCAACTGGGGTTGAGCCAGCTGTCAACTTTACTTGGGACAAGGAGCCAGTTTTTGGTAAAGATGGAGGCATAGCAGTTAATGAACTACAACAGACATCAATTCCCCATGTGTTTGCAGCTGGAGATGTGGCAAGTGCATCATGGGAACATTCTGCTCATTGGTTTCAACTCCGACTGTGGACACAAGCTAGGCAAATGGGGGCAATGGCCGCAAAAGCAATGCATGCCAAAATTAATAAAGAAGATGTTTTGCAAGATTTTTGTTTTGAGTTATTTACACATTGCACTACTCTTTTTGGACATAGAGTAGTGTTACTTGGTAAATATAATGGACAGGGACTTGATAAAAAATATGAGATCCTTCTCCGAGTAACTCGTGGTCACGAGTATATAAAATTTGTTTTACAGAATGGTAAACTCCAAGGTGCTATTTTAATTGGTGAAACAGACCTTGAAGAAATGTGTGAAAATTTAATACTAGATCAAATTGATTTAACCCCGTATGGTGATGATATTCTTAATCCTGATATAGACATTGATGATTATTTTGATTAAATTTACTTAAGTCCAAATTTGCCTTTAGATAAACGTGCCAGTGCTTCTTTTTAGGACAGCGCCTAATGGAAAGATGTGAAACTAATGTTGAAATCTTAATCTGTCATGAAAATTGCATGAATAAATAACCCTTATTTATATATAATTGTATTGATGCACAAATTTATTTTGCAAGATAATGCAGTAGTTAGCCATTGTTATTGCAAATTGGTGGTTTCGCCATGGGAATAAAATAATGTTGAGATTATATATTTATTAATATGTACCTATTATTACATGGCATATCATTAAAATATAAAACTAATTTATACATGTGTCCAAGGACACCACTTGGAAGATCAAATCAAATATTTACTTAATAATTATTATTTATGAATGATGAATAAAAATGTTATTGGTTTGTATGTGAACAATGTATATTTTATGATTATATTAATCAAATGTAGCCATAGTTACAATTTCAGGATTTGCAAAGCGCCATATTATACAATCTGAATCGTAGCTAATGCCATTTCCTTGACAAATTGTAAGGGTTCAATGATCGATTAATCTGTCCATGCGTAGGTGCCGATCAGGCGCAGATGCCCTTATGCGCCGTATTAATTCAAGTTTTATAATTAAAGAAGTGGGACGTGGTAGTAGCGTACCTAGGGGTATGATGTTCCAACAACTTGTGTGTATAATATGTCACCGTAAAATTGTAAACACCGTTTCCTCATTTGTTAATTTTAAAGTTAAACCTAATTTAACTATTACTTGTCAAATGTACATACATTACATTTACTTCATGTTTCAATTAGTGTAGGGTTCCGAAATTTTTTAAATTAATTCAAATCAAGAAAAAATATGATATAACATTTCATGGACATGGGATTTGCAAACACTTTCGTTATACATATTTATCCATTTATTTTTATAGAACGGGGCAAACGGGCAGAAGTCTCACTTGACGTTAAGTCATACCGCCGCATATGGACTCTCTCAATGCCAGAGCGTGTTAGTGCGTTGCTTGCCTTTTAAGAATGCGTATGCTCTTGAAGGACCCTGAGTCGAATTGGTTTGGAAATAACCGGCGTAAAAAACTCTCAGTACTCTTCGAAATATCAAATCATCATACAAAACGACTATGGCAAACATAGATTGAAGAAACCAGAAAAGAGGGAGATACGGTCCGATGCAAAGTACCCCACATCTCTGCGGAACATTAAGTTGGATTAGTCGTCGACGATTCGAACCGCTCTTCGTTGAATACGGTCATGTGGAAGGAGGTACTCTATGTTGGCTATTCCAGAATGTCCGCTTTATACAGTTGTACATGTTGGAAGGTCATGGTGCTGTCCACATATAATTGTCTTTGATGCACTGCATTTAAATTTGGAATATCTTTATTTTATTTTTACATGTGCGGTGTCATTTAATTCAGTTCATATATTTTCTCTTACAAGTAAACACAATGTTTTACAATTTATTTTGCATTTTAATTAATTGCTTTAGCCACTAGTCCACCCTATCAGTGGTAGCAGAGCGTGGTTGGATAAATATGTTGGATAAATATATCGGGATATATATCTAGTGGAAAATGAAAGAAGCATATTTTTTAAAATAATAAGTAAATGAGAAAATACAAATTTTAAAATGAGCTCGAGTATCAAAAGCATAGAACCGTTAAAAAAATCGAATTACGATACCTGGTGCTTACAAGCACAGGCAATTCTCATAAGAGACGATTTGTGGGAATACGCTAATGGTAAAAAAACGTTAACGGCAACTGCCACTGCCGAAGAAAAGAGTGCATTCCTAAAGGAAGACTTAAAGGCAAGGTCAGAGCTAATTTTACTAATATCTCCACCAGAACTAAAACAAATTAAAGGGTGTAATACATCTAAGGAGGTATGGGACAAACTAAAGTCTATATATCAAAGTTCAGGGCCGGCAAGAAAGGCTACGCTATTAAAACAATTAGTACTGAAGAAAATGACTCCACAAGAAGACGTGAGAGACCATCTCAGTAATTTTATGGATGTAGTAGGTAAATTAGAAGACATGGATGTCAAAATTCATCCAGAGTTATTAAGTATAATGATGTTATACAGTTTACCTACAAATTTCGATAGCTTCGGAACGGCAATTGAGTCGAGAGATATTCTGCCAAGTCCTGAAAATTTAAAAATAAAAATCGTAGAAGAATACGACGCAAGAAGGCAAACTGAAGCGAGTGAACCTCAGACTTCAGAAGCATTCTACACAAAGACGAAAAAAAGGTACAATTTTGCAAGAATTGCAATAAAAAAGGGCATTCCATAGAAGCTTGTTGGTCAAAGAAGAGACCCAATAATCCCAATAAAACTAAAGATCAAGAAAAGACTTATAACATCTGTTTAACAGCAGGAACGTCGAAATGTAAAGGCAGTTTATGGTGTCTTGACAGTGGGTGTACGTCACATATGACGGGTGATAAAAGTATACTCCATAACTTAATCCCCGCGACTGACACTCTAAAGCTAGCCTCAGAAAAACATACGACCGAAGTTAAAGGGAAAGGAAAAGCCGAACTATATACAAAGGATAGACGATATAAAATTAGTCTTTCAGACACATTATATGTACCTGATTTGTCGAATAATCTAATTTCTGCGAGCAAAATTACGGATCATGGCTATAAGGTTCTATTTGAAAAGGAACAAGCCAGTGTCACGAAAGGCGGGAAAACTGTATTAAAAGCTCACAGAAGAAATGGATTATACTATCTTGAATTTGATAAACCGGAAGAGACAGCAAATTTCACGCCTAGTGATGAAAGCGAAATTATGAAATGGCACAAGAAATTAGGTCACGTCAATGAAAGAGACCTAAAAGAAATGGTTAAAAATAAAATGATGCGAGGACTCGACTTTAAAGAAAAAACTTTGGGTACCTGTGAGACTTGTATCAAAGGAAAATTTTCCACTCTACCATTCAAAAGCCATGGACAAATAATCTCAACCGAAGTGCTCCAGATAATTCACAGTGACGTGTGTGGCCCATTTGAGAATGAATCAATGGCCGGATCAAAGTATTTCGTAACATTTATTGACGATTATACAAGATACTGCTGTGTATATTTCTTAAAAGAAAAGAGCCAAGTAATCGATAAATTCAAGGAATATAAAAACTATGTTGAACTGTTTCATAAGAAGAAAATTCAAAATCTACAATCTGATAATGGAGGCGAATTTAGGTCTAAAGCGTTTGACAAATTCCTTAAAGATAATGGTATAAGCCGAAGACTATCTGCACCTTATACCCCACAGCAAAATGGCATGAGTGAAAGGAAAAATCGGTCGCTGATGGATAAAGCCAGATGTCTGATGCTAGATGCCAATATCCCTGCAAAGTTTTGGGCAGAAGCAGTAAACACTGCAAACTATTTAATAAATAGAAGCCCAGCAAGAGCTCTCAAAGGCAATTCCCCATATGAGAAATGGGTACAACGAACACCATCAGGAAATCACCTACACGTATTCGGAAATAGAGCGTTTGTGATGAACAAAAAACGAAGAGGAAAATTCACAGCTAAAGCCACAGAAGGAGTATTCTTGGGATATGCGGAATATACAAAAGGTTTTAGAATCTATATACCCGAAAGGAATGATGTTATTATCAGCAGAGACGTAAAAGTAATGGAAAAGATGCATTATGGCGGTACTCCTGCTGAAAAACGCGAAGATCATACTCCAGAACCTGAAACAGAACAAATAGAAATTCAAGAAACAAGAAACAAAATTAATGAGAACTTACCTTTTCAGGAATCTAACCCCCTTTATTCCAGCTCTAGTCAAGATCCTGTTGATGAACCATTTTTCTCAAGTGGAAGACCACAAAGAGACGTGAGACCACCAGCATGGACCAAAGATTATGAGTTAAGTCGCTGCGTGACCATGTTAACATCATTAAATAATGACGACTATGACTGCTCTTTACTCACATACAAAGAAGCTGTGACTGGCACCGACAGACGAAATTGGGAGAAGGCGATACAATCTGAAATGGAATCATTACAGAAAAATAACACCTGGGTATTTGTCGACAAGTCAGAAGCCAAAGGACACAAAATACTGTCGAACAAATGGGTATTTCGGATTAAAGATGACGGTACGTACAAGGCTAGATTAGTTGTACGTGGATGCGAGCAGAAAGGAAACCTGGATTTTGAAGACATTTATAGCCCAGTAGTAAGTCAATCTGCATTAAAAACTTTATTAGCAATTGCCGCATCTAAATCTTACTACTTCATGACATTTGACGTCAAGACAGCTTTCTTATACGGAGAGTTATCAGATGAAGTTTATATGAAATTACCTGTTGGCTATGAGACTGACTGCAATACTACTGACGTAGTTTGCCGATTAAAAAAATCGTTGTACGGATTAAAACAAGCTCCATTTACATGGAACAAAACTTTTACCCAAGCGATGTTTGATTTGGGATTCAAGACAATCAAAACAGATCGATGCGTTTTCATAAACGAAGATAAGTCAATAATATTCGGACTATTCGTTGATGACGGACTTGTCATAGGAAAAGACAAGAAAAAGATCGAAGTTATTTTGAAAAAACTTGAAACCAAATTTGAAATGAAAAAGAATGTAAATCCAAGTACTTATCTGGGTATGGAAATAAAAACTCAAAAGAAGGAATAATTCTTACTCAGAGATCTTACATAAATGACGTACTGGAAAAATACAACATGAAAAATGCCAAACCTTGTGACACGCCCGCAAGTAGCGATTCAAAGTCTACACAGGAAACTGCCCAGGAGAAGGAATATCCCTATAGGGAAGCAGTGGGAAGTTTACTGTATCTGTCTACCAGAACCAGGCCGGATATCGCACAAGCGGTCAATCAAGTTAGCAGGAAGGTCGAAAACCCCACTAGAGAAGACGTCACAAAAGTCAAGAAAATATTCAAATATTTAGTGGGAACCAAAGAGAAAGGCATTTTGTTCAAACGAAACAAACCAATAGAGAAAATCGATGCTTACAGCGACTCAGATTATGCTGGAGACCCATTGACGCGAAGAAGCACTTCTGGCTCCGTGCTAATTATAGCCGATGGACCAATATCATGGGCATCCAAGAGACAGCCTATAGTAGCGCTATCGTCGACTGAAGCTGAGTACATAGCCGCAGCAGACTGTTGCAAAGAGGCATTGTATCTCAAATCTCTATTACAAGAAATAACCGGTTTGGACATAAAAATAAATTTGCATGTTGATAATCAAAGTTCGATTCAACTTGTGAAGTCTGGATCCTTCAACAAAAGGTCGAAGCACATAGACGTGCGGTACCATTTCATACATGAACACTTCGTGCATGGATTAATAAATATTAGCTACTGTCCCACAGAAATTCAGTTAGCTGACATAATGACAAAACCATTATCAAAAATAAAATTTGAAAGACACTGTGCAAGATTAATGCATATATAGAAACGTGTCTCGGCAACATGAGTGAACATCAGGAGAAGGTGTTGGAAGGTCATGGTGCTGTCCACATATAATTGTCTTTGATGCACTGCATTTAAATTTGGAATATCTTTATTTTATTTTTACATGTGCGGTGTCATTTAATTCAGTTCATATATTTTCTCTTACAAGTAAACACAATGTTTTACAATTTATTTTGCATTTTAATTAATTGCTTTAGCCACTAGTCCACCCTATCAGTACAGTATACGAGGCCTTCCCCTCCGAATTACCAATTTTATTTTTTTTTAGTAAAGGGAACAACGAACTTCCATTAAGATGGCAAAAGTGCATAGATAGTAATGGTACATACTTTGTTTTATAAAACCCGGCTTACTTCGTTCCGCCTAACAGTTTAATAATATCGTGTTAACTTTAGTTAAACTTACCTAATTTAGGATTTCATTATGGTAATAACATTAATACAACTTTTTTTGCAAATACAGAAATGTTTTATTGCATGCCATTGCGAAAGAAGAATGACAGTTTTACACATTAGGCCTCTTCTCTCTATCGCCAATATTGCGATACTGCATGTTAAAGCACTTTCTGATATACAACATTTTCTGATAAGGTAATCTTCGATCAAGATCAAAGCCTGGTTCAAGATCGGAATTTCTTGAACTGACACGAATTCGATGTAAAATGGTGCGTAATTTTGTCAACAGATGGCAAACAAAAATTAATTAATTTATTTATAGTTATTCGGTTACTTATCCGATATTTTATTACTTATTCTGCTATTTGAAGAGGAGAAGAATCCACCAAAAAAGAGATAACTAACATCGGTCCAGCCGATCTTGAGTTATAGGTAATTGAATTATACGTGGGTAACACTGAAAATGTTTAGAATGGACCAGTTAGAAATGTTTCTAGTGAAAATTTTTCTTTGGCAACCTAATGTAGTATATTGTATTCATTTGTCATTTGTTTCTTTTTTTTTTGTGAATTGGCGGCAAATCTTGTTATTCGTGAAAATAAACCTAAAGCAAGAAAATTTTCGGTCAATGATTTAGGCTGCGATTAGCATTTCTTAATGAAGCCCCATCTCGTGCCACTATTTACAATTGGTTTAACGAGTCCAAGCGTGGACGTAGCAATCTCAATGATGATCCTCGTGAGGGACGTCCTTTAACAGCGACTACTGTATAGGTATAACATCAGTGCTGTGCGACGCATGATAGAGGAAGATAGTAGAGTGAACTATCAGCAGATACGGGCAAGCCTAGGCATTGGTATGAGTCAAGTTCAAAAAATATTACACGAACATTTAGGCGTCAGGAAGTTTTGTACTAGATGGATTCCCCATACTGTAACCGACGACCAGAAACACTTTCGCATGGACTGGTGTTGTCAAATGTTAAACGGCGGTGACTCAAATGCTGTATTTGACATCGTCACAGGTGATGAAAACTGGAAATATTGCTACGAACCCATAACTAAAGATAAAATTTTAGGTATTCACTTTACGAGCCTTGAAGATGCCGTGAAAGCGTACGAAAATGCCATAGAAGAGACCCCCAAGGAAGAATGAGCCTACTGCTTTTCTCAGTGGTTGTTTTTTTTTTTTTTTTTTTGCCCCTGCCTACTTTCTTACATGTTATTCATTTTGCATTTTGTTTTTAGCATATTAGTCTTATACATTATTTTTACTTAACATTTATACTTCTTAGTTTACTTTATTTAATTCTTAAATTTCTAATTCACTTATATTCCTAGTTTTACATTCATTCTATGGTTTACATATTTGTTTATACTAACATATTATTCATTTTACATTCCGTTTCTTACATGGTATTCTTAAACATTGTTTTTACTTAACATTTGGCATTTTTGGTTTTCTTTATTTTAGTTCTTAGATTTCTAATTCTCTTATATTCATAGATTTACATTCATTCTATGGATTATATAAGCGTACGGTGTCGATCTGAACCACCGCCGCTATTCTCGAAATGAAACTCGGAGTGGAGTTATAATTGTTACCGTTTATTGGTCGAACGTTAGTGATGGTGACACAAAATAATATAGCGAAGCAAGCTTATAACTAACGTCCGTCCGGCACGGCTGCGTAAATCTATCTGAAGCTACTATACAAATAAAAACTTAAAACTAAACCTAAACTACCACGCTGGTCAAAGGGACGACCGACCCTTCCGCTACCTGCGCACCCGCCGACCGTTTCCAAGAATAACATCTGGCTTGCAGCTTCGTTCGTCGGCTTTCTTAACTGTATTGTTCGTTGTCCGTAACAGTCTCCCCTCAGCGAAACCTTCCTATGACGTGAAGCTTTCCGTAGGTAGGACAACGATGCGCGTCACTGGTCGTCTCAGCTTATGAAGTTTCGTTTCCACTTCTACTGATCGGGTTTCTCCATCAGGCCCTCTATGCGTTTTCGTAACAATTCCCCGCGGCCAAACATTGCGCGGCAGCAAGGGATCCATAATGATGACCACATCGCCGATCTTTACAGGGCTTTTCATTCTTGGCGTGTGTCCCCTGGCGTTTAAAGTAGGAAGATATTCCTTAACCCATCTTCGCCAAAATTCATCGGCTAATGCTTGCGCCGTCTTCCACGTTCTTTTAGTAACGTGCGGTGAGGTGCCTAATATAGGCATTGCGTCTGGAGCTCCAAGCAGAAAATGATTTGGAGTTAAAGCCTCTGGGTCGTCCGGATTTACTGGAACGTGCGTTAGTGGCCTTGCGTTCACACTGTACTCTATTTCAGTCATAAACGTGGTTAAAGTTTCCTCCTTAGGGTACTTCTCTGTCAAGAGTCAAGACGATTCTTATGGCGTCTTTTATTGTTCTTATTAAGCGTTCCCATGCACCGCCTTGATGCGGGGCTCCTGGAGCAATGTATCGCCATTCTGTCCGTTGAACTAGACATAAATTCTCGATCTCTGGAGTCCATTTTTCCATCGCTGTCCTCAGTTCTAAGTCTGCGCCTTTGAAGTTGGTCGCATTATCAGAATATATAATTTGCGGCTAACCTCGTCGCGCCGCCATTCTTCTTAGTGCCATCAGAGCCGAGTCCGTAAAAAGCGATGCAACTATCTCAATATGTACAGCTCTTGTACTTAGACACGTAAATATTGCTCCCCATCGCTTTTCATGACGGCGTCCTATCGTTACACAAATTGGGCCGAAATAGTCCATTCCACAATTTGTAAATGGTCGAATATGAGCTTCGGTTCGAACTCTAGGTAGTAAGCCAAAGTTAGGTTTTGTTGGCGCCTTTTTTCGAAGCACACACAATGTACAGCTACGGGCAATGCTACGCACCGTAGGCCGAAGTCGCAGTATACAATATTTCTGTCGAAGATCATTCACGACGCGTTCGTTGTTAGTGTGCAGCGCCCTTCTATGCTCTTTCATAACGATCAACTTTGTAAACGTATGACGCCCATCTAATAGAATGGGATTTCTCGTCTCCACTGCTATCGGTGTTTGTAACCGCCCACGTACACGCAGTAACCCATATTCATCGAGAAAAGGGTCGTATTTAGCCAAACGACTTGTTTTCTTAATTGGCTTCCCCTTCTTCAAGGTGTCGATTTCGTCTTGGAAGCTTTGATTCTGCGCCTCGCATACCCATGCCTGTTCCGCATCTTTTAAGTCGCTTACGCTTAATCGGGTACTGTGATCCTTAAGCTTGCGTATAAATAGTTGGACGTAAGCTGTGGCTCTAATCAGTCGTTCATACTACGAGAATCTCTCTATATCTGGTAGATCGTTTCTGTTGGCTCTCCTTTCGATTACGGTCATAATTAGCACTTGTGGCTCGCAGCTTTCTTTTGGCCATGTTTCTTCAGGCCCGTAAAGGAACGCTGGGCCCACAAACCACCGGTCATTGTCGGTTTTATGGTCCAACGTTATTTTTGTAGCATCATCCGCTACATTTTCCCTGGTTGGAACCCAACGCCATTGACTAGCATCCGTCGTTTCGGTGATTTCAGTCAATCTATGTGCTACAAAAGGTGGGTGCCTTGCTTTATCATTTCTGATCCACTGTAATACCGTCGTTGAATCCGTCCATAGCACGATCTTGTTTGGTTCAATTCTGTGACCTTCTCTAATGGCCACAGCTAATCTCGCTCCGATAAGGGCTGCCTGTAGTTCTAGCCGCGGTATACTCTGTGACTTAATAGGGGCCACCCGTGCTTTTGCTGTGATGAGTCTGACGTCAATTACATCGGTTCCAATTCGCCAATATGCCACGCTCGCATGTGCTTGTTCAGATGCGTCACAGAATACATGCAATTGTAGCTCAGCTCCCCTCGTGTAATTATACCATCTAGGTATCTTCAGTGTTTTTACATTTTCTAACTGACACAACCACTGTTTAAACTCCGAAGCTTGGTCAGTAGGAATTTTTTCATCCCATCCTGTCTTCAATCTCCATAACTGTTGTAGAATTATTTTCGCCGTTACGGTATAATAACTTATTAACCCTAACGGATCAAAAACTGACATAACGGCTCCTAAAGCTTCTCTTTTAGTCGGCTGCCTAATTCCTTGCTTCACATCTTGAGGAACTCTGTGGAGGCTTGTGTTAAAGGAAAGTACATCTTCCGCGGCCTCCCAAATTATTCCTAATGTCTTCTCATAATACAAGGGTGTGGTTCCCAACTCTTTGGGGCTTGTAGAGCGAAGCTCAGGAGGCGTAGCTTCCACTATCCTGTGTGAGTTTGAATTCCATCCAGCCAATGTAAACCCAGCATAACTATGAACTTCAATCACTTCTTGCATTGTTTTTATGGCTTCGTCTTCGGTATCAAAGCTATCTACGTAGTCATCCATATAATGATTTTTTGTTATAGCATTATAAGCGTTCGGATGTGTAGTACGGTAGCACGAAGCGTTGTAATCCCTTACGCTGTGTGCTAGAAATGGCGAGCTCTTAGCGCCAAATATCAATGAAGTCATAACGTATTCTTTTG
Organism: Pieris macdunnoughi; assembly: GCA_905332375.1. NCBI lineage: Eukaryota > Metazoa > Arthropoda > Insecta > Lepidoptera > Pieridae > Pieris > Pieris macdunnoughi. Next base: position 40,801 of record CAJOBZ010000080.1, on the reverse strand, counting down.
GGGGCTTATCTCGATTTTCACCCCGCCATAGAAACTTGAGCAACTTGATCGTCTTCGTTCACTTTAATCTGCAGGAACATTTCTCTAATGTCGGCTGTTGTCGCGTATTTTCTTTCGCGAAACATAAATAATATACCAGGCAATGATTGCAATAAGTCTGGCCCATCTAGCAGCTCATCGTTCAAGCACACTTCATTTGATCTTGCCGCTGCATCAAATACTAGACGAACTTTGCCCGGTTTATTAGGGTTGGTTACAGCAACATGAGGTAAGTACCACTCTTTTGATGTCAATATTCTGGTTCTTTCAACAGGGCGGGCGTAATTCTTCTCCAACAGGTTATTTATTTGTTTTGTATATGACTGTTTAAACTCATACGACTGATCCATTTTCCGTTCAATGCTTTTGAGCCGCTTAAATGCCATATTATAGCTTTCTGGGAATTTCGTGTTATCAGTCTTCCACGGCAACCCCAGGTAGTAACGCCTTTCCCGTTTCTCTATTGTTGTATTGAACAATTGAACTGCACGTGCGTCGGCACTTGTTAACCTTTTTTTATTATTTATACCCAAGGCATCTATTGCAAAACTTTGTTTTAATATCGCCTCTAGACGCTCATCCATTGTTTCTTTGTAAACGTCGCTTTCTGCCGCCTTTTTTATGCAGTGCAAAACACGTTCGTTGTCTTCTATTAAACTTCGTATTCATTTTTCTTCCCACTGTATACTTTTCTGGAAACGATGAGATGCCAATTGTCTGCTCCAATTAATAATTGTGGTTTAGCTTCGCCAATCATTTGTTGGAGTGGTAACTTAACCAAGTGTTTGTAGCGCAAATTATGCGCGCTAATTCTTTGGCTACCAATATCGAAATCACGCATCGTTCGCGCTTTCAAAGTGTAATTAGCCCCTCCGTCGTAGCGACTGATCTCAATTTTGACGTGTTGGCTCTCAAAATCTTTCGTTTGAGAACTAACTCCTTGAATTTTTAGCGGCTTGCTTGGCCCGCTCACACCTAATTCGTGGGCTTACTTTTCCGCGATAATTGTAATAGTCGAACCTTCGTCCAGTAGGGCATGAGTTTTTACGATCTTTCCATTTCGGCCTCTCACAGTTACGGGACATACTTTAAGTAGGACGGCTTGACATTCATCCTTTGCAGTCACAGAGGTCGACATAACAACTTCAGCCTCTGAGTTAGATGTTGATGGTTGCACCAACAATGGTTGTTGTTGTGGCTTGTGTACTACCCAATGCAACAACCTATGGTGCGCTTTTTCACACCCATCAATACCACATCGCTTTTTCCTGCACTGTGATCGTCGGTGATATTCTTCTAGGCACAAAAAACATGCCTTCGTTTCTCTCAATCTATCCCATCGTTGATTAAGATTCATTTTCAAAAACTCTTCACAATGAGTTGCATGATGGTTGCCGTTACAGCATAGGCATCTGAGTTTCTTCTGTGTTGAGTAAACGCGCTCATTTGTTTTTGATCTAGGTTTACTTGTACCTAGCGATGTCGCTGTTTCTATCTTACGGCTATAATTGAAAGTGAGTTGTAAGCTCGCTTCTTCTAAGAGGTATTTTGAGAGCGTAATGAGAATTGGTTCTTTCTCATTACTATTAGCCTTACCATAGTCCGTCCATCTAGCCTGATAGTGCAGGTTAAGTTTAGACACTATTTCTCGGACTAAGGTCCCGTTACTCGTGTAGCTACGATCGTTTACACTTTTCAGTAGCCACGCGATGTTTTGCACTTTTATTGCAAACTGGTTAAATTCAACCGCTGTATATCCCGGTCTGGATAATCACTTTATTTCTTCCAGCGCTTTATCAATTATGATCTCCGGTCGGCCATAACATAACATCATAATAAGCTCGGGATCGCAAGCAGTACTCAATAATACGGCGACTGTTTCTTTAGCGGCTCCCGTAAGACATGTGCGTAATCTTGCCATGTTTTCCGCTTTAGAGTATTTGTAGAGCTTAAAGTAAAGCCAGTCGCAGACGTTCCCGTTAAACTGCGGCAGATCTTGAGCATGTCGTACAGGGGGTCTGTTTGTAGCTATTTTTTCAAAGGCTCCGATGAGCCGTTCTATCCCTTGATCTTGGGATCGCGTTCTCGGCACGGAGGCCTCTTCGATAGGTGATATGGGCCGTTCTTTTTCACAAGACACATTGTGTTTGAATGGCTCCACGCGTTCTGGGAGCGCTGTGTCTTCTTCCCTATCACCTTGAGATAGATTATTAACGCCGCTATGACTTCTTAGCCATCTATCTACCATAGCAGCGGAGTTGTTTCCGTTCCGCTGTTCTGGCATGCATTCGACGATACTCTCTTCGTCGTCTGCTCTGGGTAAGTCAACAGCGATTCGCTTCTTTAACAATTTCATTTCAAGCTCCATCTCTTGTTCCATCTCCTGCTTCTTTAATTCGAACTTTTTTCTTAAATGTTCTTTTTCTAATGCGACCAAGCGTTTTTGGACTTCGTATTCAGCTTGCCTTACACGGGATGCTTTCGACCTCATTGTATTTCTTGAGGTCTGTGATGCTGAACCCACAGGTAACAACGTTGAATCAACGGCTTCATTCCTCCGTATTGATTCAACTGACTCCCTGTCGTGTGTAATATCGGCTAGTCTTCGTTGTAGTACTTTCGATGGTGATTCTAACGGCATGTATTCTGTCCGTACATCTTCATCGATTTCTTCTGCCCTCTTAGCTTGTCGGCTTCTTGTGTTCATTTTGAAGTCGATTGTATTCTTCGCTTCGATGAACTGGTGGATAATGCTTTCCTTCGGCGACCCACAGCAGCAATACGTCGATGCGGCTAGTCACTTTGTACAGGCGATGAAGTCAACCCTCTGCACGTACTCCTGGGATCGCAGGTAGTACTACCGATGAAAATCTTCCTGGGATCGCAGGTAAAATTTTCCTTCTTCACGGCGTCGATGCGTAGAATATTATTCTTCTGGTTATCCGGCTTCTCGAAGGACCAAACTATAAGCGTACGGTGTCGATCTGAACCACCGCCGCTATTCTCGAAATGAAACTCGGAGTGGAGTTATAATTGTTACCGTTTATTGGTCGGACGTTAGTGATGGTGACACAAAATAATATAGCGAAGCAAGCTTATAACTAACGTCCGTCCGGCACGGCTGCGTAAATCTATCTGAAGCTACTATACAAATAAAAACTTAAAACTAAACCTAAACTACTTTTAATTGCTAGTGGGCCTACCACCCCCGGCGACTTACGCCCCGGGGCCGAGGAAGCTAAGCTAAAATACAGCTTGAAGTCTTTATTAGAGTAAAAACAAATATGTACATTGGTTGTGGATTAGGTGGTTGAGGGCTGGTTTTGCTATTTGATACAATTCTTTTCCCTCAACCACCTGAACAGAGTCCACGTCTTAAAACTAGTAATTATATAAAGTTGAGGTAAAAATTTTACAGATTGTTTGTGCTTAAATAAGTAGGCTAATACAGTAGAATGTTATATTACAAAGTAGTAGGTGTAAAGGTTGTTCCATAATGATTTAAATAATAAATTGTGTTAATAATTATGCAGGTATTAAGGATTGGACGCGGGTAAGTTGTTGAGGGTCGGTTCTGCTATCAGATACAATAACCTTCCCTCAGCCACCCAATTTAAGTCCGCCTCTTAATACCAACATTATATAACATTAGGTTAGGTTAGGTTAGGTTAGGTTAGGTTAGGTTTTTTTTTTTTTTTTCCTTTTAATTGCTAGTGGGCCTACCACCCTCGGCGACTTACGCCCCGGGGCCGAGGAAGCTAAGCTAAAATACAGCTTGAAGTCTTTATTAGAGTAAAAACAAATATGTACATTGGTTGTGGATTAGGTGGTTGAGGGCTGGTTTTGCTATTTGATACAATTCTTTTCCCTCAACCACCTGAACAGAGTCCACGTCTTAAAACTAGTAATTATATAAAGTTGAGGTAAAAAATTTTACAGATTGTTTGTGCTTAAATAAGTAGGCTAATACAGTAGAATGTTATATTACAAAGTAGTAGGTGTAAAGGTTGTTCCATAATGATTCAAATAATAAATTGTGTTAATAATTATGCAGGTATTAAGGATTGGACGCGGGTAAGTTGTTGAGGGTCGGTTCTGCTATCAGATACAATAACCTTCCCTCAGCCGCCCAATTTAAGTCCGCCTCTTAATACCAACATTATATAACATTACAAAGAAAAGTTTTACAATATTAAACAATAGGAAAGTTTAGCATTTACTTATGCAGTTAATATCACGCTAAATTTATACAAGGATGAGCTGTAATTAATAGTGCTTATAATTATGCCAGCGTTTAGAGTTGGACACGGGTGGGTTGTTGAGGGTCGGCTCTGCTATTAGATACAATAACCGACCCCCAGCCGTCCGGTTTAAGCCCGCTTCTTAACACCAGCACAATATAATATAGAATTACAAATAAAAATTTTACAATATTAAACATAGAAAAGTTTAGCATTTACTTATGCAGTTAATATAACGCTAAATTTATACAAGGATGAGCTGTAATTAATAGTGCTTATAATTATGCCAGCGTTTAGATTTGGACACGGGTGGGTTGTTGAGGGTCGGCTCTGCTATTAGATACAATAACCGACCCCCAGCCGTCCGGTTTAAGCCCGCTTCTTAACACCAACACAATATAATGTAATATTACAAAGAAAAATTTTACAATATTAAACATAGAAAAGTTTAGCATTTACTTATGCAGTTAATATAGCGCTAAATTTATACAAGGATGAGCTGTAATTAATAGTGCTTATAATTATGCCAGCGTTTAGAGTTGGACACGGGTGGGTTGTTGAGGGTCGGCTCTGCTATTACGTAGATACAATAACCGACCCTCAGCCGTCCGGTTTAAGCCCGCTTCTTAACACCAACACAATATAATATAATATTACAAAGAAAAGAAAAATTTTACAATACTAAACATAGAAAAGTTTAGCATTTACTTATGCAGTTAATATAACGCTAAATTTAAACAAGGGTGAGCCGTGATTAATTGTGCTTATAATTATGCAGGCGTTTAGAGTTGGACACGGGTGGGTTGTTGAGGGTCGGCTCTGCTATTTGATACAATAACCGACCCTCAGCCGTCCGGTTTAAGCCCGCTTCTTAACACCAACACAATATAGTGTTACAAAGAAAAAATTTACAATATTAAACATAGAAAGTTTTACATTTACACATACAGTTGATATAAGGTTAAACTCAAACAGGGATAATCTATAGTGAATTGTGTTTGTATATATTAAACCTAGTAATAGAATAGTCCGTAACTAGTTACACAAACGAGATTACAAATGAAGTGAAGTAGAGTTAAAATTATAGTTAAACAAGAATACACAATGAAATGGTATTAAACGTATAGTATAAAAAAAAGATATATAGAAATGGGATCAATATAATTAATTATGTTTAGTACAAATGATATTTACACAGTAAAGTGGGATTAGAATTTCCTATTTAATGAAAAATAGTAGGAATAAATTTTTTGATTAAAGTCTAACATCAGTTAGTGGTAGTTAGTAATTGAATCGAAGTTAAGTTAAATATTAAATGTTGGGTATTATAATTGTAAAAAGAGTAAAAGGTAATTAATATATAAATAGAAGTAACTTTATACATTTTGTACGGGTGAGGGTGGATTACTTGCAGATTAATTATTAAGTGTGAGTATAAGATATAAAATATCTTTGTTAGCTTTGATAGAGCACACGAGGTTTGGGAAGGGTTGTGTTTAATAAGGGGTAGGGATTGTGGTTGTTTTCGTGTTTTAGTGTAGGTAACCTAGAGGAGGTGCAGCGTATAAAGGTCGTTGAAAATTTTGTCGTTTTCGATTTTAAAGGAGGTTTTGTATAGGTAGACAAATGCTCCAGTGCGAGTGCTGCGCGTTGAGGTCGCAATTAATGTGAGTGTTTAATTCAGTGTGTATTTGTGTTGTTTAATATGAAATTAGTGTTTTGTGCATGTTTTAAATGTAGTTAATTTTTGCCTCAACGCGGGCACGCATGGCTGTAACTTTGGGGCATTTGTCTGAGTCGGCGCGGTGTAGAGTGCCGGTGTTGGTGTTGAATTTTTTGTTATGTTCTGCGCAATTGGTGCAGTTGTGTATTTCGGCCTTGCACTCCGCTGTAGGATGGTGAGCGGAGCACTTGGCGCATGTGGGTGTGGTGTTGGGGCAGCGGCTCTTTGTGTGTCCGAAATTTAGACAGTTTTGACACTGCCTAAACGGTGAAAAGTTGTCACTGTGGACCCGCTGCATCCCTATGTTAACTCTGCCTAGGTCGGCAAACGCCTTCCAGGCAGAGGGTGTGGTGTTTAGAACTGCGTTATATAGTGAAGTGTTCCTGTTGTTAGCTATGAATTTAACGGTAAATGTATGTTTAGTTAAGGTGGTGTTTTGGTCTTTAATTGTTTTTGTGAGTTCAAATTCAGGTATGTTTTTTGATATCCCTTTGAGAATAATCATAGGGTCTATCCGTTTCTCTTCTTGAGTTTGAATTTGTGTGTTTTTTTGTAGTTGATCGAGTGCATGTTTTTTGTGTTCTTCTTTTTCGAAAACGACTTTTATCTTTTGTTTTGAAAGCGGGGTGATCTTAAGTGGGGCGTATCCACCCTGTCTAAAGTTTACTGTTTTGCTTAATTGTGTAAGCAGTTGTTCGGCTGTGTTAAAACCCTCTCCGGAAACTACTATGGAAGGGCTTGCAGGGGGTTTGGGGGCGGCGGCGGCCGTTGCATAGGATGGATAGATCTTGTGCGGGTCCGACGCCACTGGCTGTGGTTTGGGAGATGCCTTTAGAACCCTGGTGTGCTCCTGCAAGACCTTATTGGAGTCCTCGAGTAGCCGAGAGTGGGCCTCGAGTTTTTGTAATAGTTGTGTAGTGTGAGTATCGGTTGAAGGTGAAGTTGTGGCTTTGGGTTGTGGTGTTGGTGGTGTTGGGGGTTTAGGAGGGGAAGGCGTGGAGGGGTCAATTAATGCGACGACCCCGAAAAGGCCTTCAATTGCCTCAGTAATGATAGTTTTAAGCTCGCCCTTGAGGTTGCGTGAGGCGGCAAGAGCGTCGACGCCTTTTCGTCTATAATCTCTAGCCATTTCCATGTGTATGGACTCTTCCGGAAAGGAAGTGCTGTGTTTGCGCGTGAAGGATGGGCTTAAGGTGTCGACAAGGGCTCGCTTGGAAGCTGCTAAGGGCAAGTGGGGTGATGAAATGGCCGATTTGGTCGATTTTGGGGGGTTCGGGGTAGCATGTCTGCGCAGGGGGGTGAGGGGGGCTAAAATATAGAAAGCTCGACGGGCTTAGGATAATAATTTAAAAATATTGAAAATCTAAAAATATGGGGCTGGTAATCCACCCTACCTTGAGTTTTAGAGCAGGATTGCTCCACAGCTGTTGCTCGTAGGGCAGAGGTGCTTGTAGTTTTCTACTTGCCTTCGGAGAGGACAATCCAGTGGTTTTGGTGCTGGAGCTGTTCCAGCTGGTCACCAGACAATCTGGTGTCCAGTTGGGTGGTTGGTAGAGTTTACTATCTTGAGAATAAGTGGTAAGGTGAAGTCAATTGCTGGCTATTTAATTGTAGTAGAATTGGATTTTTAGCTGGTGTGGTTCCTGTGGAAACCCTGGTCCTAAAGTTGTTTTGGGTCGTATCCTCTGGAGTATATGTCGGATCAATATGTTCTTGGTGTCGGCAGTTGCGCAGTGACGAGCTAGATCTGGCTGTCCTAAGTTCTTAGTGGTGGTGGTTTGTTTGGGTGTGGTTCACCCCCAAAAACGGTTTTCTTAGAGTTTGAGGGGATATTCCTCATCCGATTTGGACGTCCGATATGTCTTTAGTTTGCCGCTTCTAATGAATGTAAAATATGAATCCTATGTCTAGGGGCTGCAGGCTGGGCGATAAAACCCCTCGTTTTGTCTCTAATAAATCAGCCCTTATTCCGAAAATTTAAAATTGGGTGTCAAACGATAGCCCTCGATGAGGACAATCTTTTTAAGCTATAAAAACATGTAGTTATCGATCCAAATTAAAAGTTATTCACCTTTTAAGGGTTTTTGCTCCAGATTATCTTCAATTTTGAGTCCTTATCCTCAAATTTTTAGTCGAAATGTAGAGCTTAATTAGCTCTACAACACTGCACTACTTTTTGATTTTTAAAGTTATAAACACTATTTTTAAAATGGTAAAAACGAAAAAATTTAATGTTTTTTGAAGAAATAAAATATAAAACGAGAACTTAAAAAAATTGAATTTAACACTAAAAGATAGATCGCGATAGCGCGCATCTAATGATATATAACACTGCACTAATATCTTGCGAAATACCACTTTTAAGATTTTTAGAAACTTTTTAAGGCGCGGAGCGACGTGGATTTTGACTGTTTCGGGTGGCGTTTGGACGCGGACTGGTTAGGTTAGGTTAGGTTAGGTTAGGTTAGGTTAGGTTTTTTTTTTTTTTTTTTTATTCCTACTCAGCCTACCATCCCCAGCTACTTTGTCGCTGGGGTCGTTGTTTAGCTACCATTCTTCCTTTCTTCCATACATCCTCTTAATAAAACAACGTTGTTAGTGTCTTTATTGTTTAGATACAACTTTTTCCATTTACACTTAATACTACATTACCTTCCATTCTTTATTAAACTTTCATCCACTTTACAGTGTTTTATCATGTTACATTTATTACTTATCTACTAGTGGGGTATATTTCCCATTGGTTTAACAAATTTTTAAGGGTCTTTTGTGTACAATCTTATAATATGTTTTACAATTTATATTCTTAGTTCTAATTTACTTAATACTATAGTTTTAATTTAATATAACAGTTCCAATATTTACGTGTACAATTTTATTTTGTTCATTCTAGTGCAACATTATCACTCTTATTTTGTCTTAGTATTCTATTTACAATAGTTTCGGCGTATTTGACATACTGTTAATAAAACATTACATCCTTTTAATAAGACAACGTTATTAGTGTCTTTATTGTTTAGATACAACTTTTCCATTAACACTTAATAGTACATTACCTTCCATTCTTTATTAAACTTTCATCCACTTTACAGTGTTTTATCATGTTACATTTATTACTTATCTACTAGTGGGGTATATTTCCCATTGGTTTAACAAATTTTTAAGGGTCTTTTGTGTACAATCTTATAATATGTTTTACAATTTATATTCTTAGTTCTAATTTACTTAATACTATAGTTTTAATTTAATATAACAGTTCCAATATTTACGCGTACAATTTTATTTTGTTCATTCTAGTGCAACATTATCACTCTTATTTTGTCTTAGTATTCTATTTACAATAATTTCGGCGTGTTTGACATACTGTTAATAAAACATTACATCCTTTTAATAAAACAACGTTATTAGTGTCTTTATTGTTTAGATACAACTTTTCCATTAACACTTAATACTACATTACCTTCCATTCTTTATTAAACTTTCATCCACTTTACAGTGTTTTATCATGTTACATTTATTACTTATCTACTAGTGGGGGTATATTTCCCATTGGTTTAACAAATTTTTAAGGGTCTTTTGTATACAGTATTATAATATGTTTTGCAATTTATATTCTTAGTTCTAATTTAAATAATACTATAGTTTTAGTTTAATATAACGGTTCCAATATTTACGTGTATAATTTTATTTTATTCATTCTGGTGCAACATTATCACTCTTATTTTGTCTTAGTATTCTACTTACAATAATTTCGGCGTATTTGACAAATTCCATTCTAATTTCTGGTTTACTTATTGCTATAGGTAGTGTTTCTAAATCTAATTTAAAGTTAGTCCTCGCCTCGAAATTATACTTTTCAATCATACTCATGGGGCACTCGAGAAGGCAGTGTGTTACGTTTTCTTTAGATTTGCTGTCACATGGGCATGTCGGCACCTCCTTGCACTTGAATCTATGCAGGTACTCTGAGAAGCCGCCATGCCCCGTGAGTATTTGTGTTATTTTGTGTGTTGGCCTTCCATTCTTAAGCACCCCATAGGCATGTCTTGGCGTTGGGAAGAAGAGTTTTGTGACCGCTGCCGAGCTGGATTCCCGGTATCGGCCACACCACTCCTCGACTGTTTTCGTTCTTATGACTCTTTTAATGTAAGAAATGGGACATTTACTGTAATGTGGTTTTGTTTTTAAGTGACATGCGGCCGCCTTTGCCGCTTCGTCCGCCGCCTCGTTACCCTGTAGGCCAGCGTGTGCCTTGACCCAATATAAGTTTACCATCTTTCCATTATCTATTATTTTGCCTATCTTGTTTCTCGCCTCTGTAGCTAATCTGTTGGTGCTTCTTCCGCTCGATATGGCTTCTAGTGCTGATCGCGAGTCGCTTAATATTGCAGTTGTTTTTGCTTTTTGTTTCACAGTTTCTTCCAAAGCTGCGTTCAGGGCCAATAATTCAGCCTGATAGACAGAGCAGTGGTCTGCTAGTTTGAGCTTTTTCTTCCTTGTCTCTTCACCACTCTGCCCATCAGTGGCCACGAATGCTGCTCCCGTTTTTCCGTCTATTTTACTCCCATCTGTGTATATTTTTGTTTCTACTTCAATCTTGTTGATGTTTTCTTCATCCAGTAGTAACTCAAAACCGATGTTTATGATTTCGGCTGGATGCAGGTTTTCTGTGTAAGGCACTCTCCTTTCAATTTCTGTGTCCTTTAGTTCTTGAGACGTGCCATATCTTCTAGCGTTATATAGCTCCGCCGCTTCTTGAATCCTTAGGTCGAGTGGTAGTATGCCTGCTAATGTCAGTGCGGCCTCGTATGATACTGTTTTATACCCTCCTATTATTTTTTGGGCAAACTTGCGTTGAATGTTTCTTAGCTGCCTTTGCACACATTTTTTCCTTGCGGCTGGTGCCCAAGCCGCCGATGCATAGAGCACTATTGGCTCGACTACTGCCATGTATATTGTTCTTGTAATTTCCGGGTGAATACCCCAACTCACCTTTGCAGCCTTATCTATCCTTTTATAGAGATCTATGGTTTTTTGCATTGTGTTTTTTATGTGCGCATTAAAAGTGAGCTTTTTATCGATGGTTAGTCCGAGTATTTTGATAGACTCGGCCATTTCAATGTTGATGCCTGCCATTTGAAGCCTGGGGGTATTGAATTTTAACTTATTTGTAATTAGCATGGCTTTTGTTTTGTTCGGGGCGAATTTCAGTTTGTTATTAAGTCCCCATTCATTTACCATTGCTAGTGCTGAGTTAGCCTTTACTTCTATATCGCTTGCCATGTTTCCCTCGACTAGCAGGACGATATCGTCTGCGAAAGCTTGTGCCGTTATTTTGGCCTCGTGCAACGACTTGAGTAGTGGGTCTAAGAGCAAGTTCCATAATAGTGGGCCTCCAACTGAGCCTTGAACGCATCCTTTATTTGTCTGTCTGCATACTACATGGTTTGCATAATTCAGTTTTATAGTCCTATCTGAGAGGTAGCTATCCATTACCCGTCTGATGTTAATCGGGCAACCTTCTTCCGATAGTCTAACTTTAATACGAGGCCACCACGCATTATCAAACGCTCCTTCAATATCCAATGAAATAATACTGACAAGCTTCTTACTTTTCAAATAGTTTTGTACTTTATTCATTAAGTCATGGAGAGCGTCCTCGGTGCTCCTTTGGGGCATGAATCCATACTGATGTGGACTGAGTTTTGGTACCAAGTACCATTTTAATCTGTTGACTATCATCTTTTCAAATATTTTGCCCATAACCGGCAGGAGACCGATGGGTCTGTACGATTTGGCTTCTGCATAACTTTCCCTGGCTGGTTTTCTTAGTATGACCACCGTGGCTTTTTTCCAGATCTTCGGGAAAAGTCCTAGGGTGAGACACCTGTTAGCTATTGCCAAATATGTGTCAGAATCTGCCAAGATGGCCTCTTTGCAAATATCAGATGTTAGTCCGTCTCCTCCCGGTGCTTTTTTAGGGTTGAAAGTGGCGATGACAGCGTGGAGTTCGCGTTTTGTGAACATAGGGTCCAGGTTTTCACTTCCGGTTCCTATGTTTACTTTATTCGCCTTTTCTCTGACTTTTGCATGTTCGCCAGTTTCGTTCTTCGTGCTATCCGGGGGGTAGAAAGTATCAGCTAGGTGTTCAGCTGATTCTAGAAGGCTCAGGACTCTGCCCTCTTTGGCGAGAGGTACATCTGCCGTGCGTGCTTTAGAGCGATTCAAGACACGGTAGATGCCCTCCCACATTCCATCTTTAGTCTGTTCTGTACAGAAGTCTCTCCAACTACTCACTCTGGCCTCGTCTGCGGCTTCCTCGTATTTGGTTTTAGCTTTCAGGTAATGTTCTATTACTTCTGCCCTTCTGACAGGTCTGGCACATCTGATCCTTCTCTTTTTTCTAACTACATCCTTTCTTAGCTCCTCTAGGTCATCATTCCACCACGGTGTCTTTTTGTTAGTCCTCTTTTTGGTTTTGGGAATGCAGTTCTCACATGCGTCGACGACCACTTTGATATATTGCTCTACTGTATTTTCTAGAGTAGCGTTATCTCCTATGCTCTCTATTCCCTCTTGACTTGTTAGTTTTTCCGTACACATCTGCCTTATTTCCTCACGGAAATCGGTCCAGTTTGCTTTCCTTGTATTATATATCCTTGTGGTCCTCTTTGCCTCATTTTCTATTGCTTTCTTGAGTCGCACTCCGAACACGATTGCATTGTGGTCTGTGCTGATCTGTCCCCTCTCTATTTTCCATTCTTCGATTAGGGTGACAACATTCTGAGTGCACAGGGTAATGTCTATGACACTCGAGAATGCTCTGCCGCCTCTTATGATTTCAAAGGTTGGGGTGTTTCCAACGTTCAGTACCTGCAGGTCGTGTGCCTCTATGACATGTTCGAGTGCATTACCTCGTTTATTAGTTTTTTCACTGCCCCACCAGGTGTTTTTCGCGTTTCCGTCTCCTCCCAGGATCGACTTCTTTTTGTGTATATGTTTGGCCAGCTCAGTAAGGTGCAGAGCAATAGGGTGCGGTCTAGGTTCGAAATAAAACGATGTAAAGTGTATATCCCACGCTCCCGTTCCGACTTTCACTGTCAGAATATTTGGGGTTGTAAGGTCGGGGATTTGTTCTATTTTTAAGTCTGGGTCAAAGACAACTATGCAGGCCTTGACTATCGTTCCAGGTACGGTACATTGGTATGTTCTAGCACCACTCGGATTAACCATTTTGCCTGTTGCTCCTACATATGGTTCTTGAATGAGGGCGATAGCGATCTTCTTTTCTCTGGCATCGTTTGTTAATTCGGTGGTGGCTAGCGCTTTCCTTTGTAAGTTTATTTGTATTACACAGTATATCCTTTCTGTTTTGTCCATTACGGTTTGTTGACATCGATTGTTTGTTAAAGTGCCCTTGTCTTAACATTTGTAATACGCGTAACTGCGTCTAGCTATGGCGTCCCATCTCCTCCTTGTAGGGCAATCACTGTCGAAGGCATTGTGCTTATGTTCTTTACCAGTTTCCCTGCAGTTTATGCACTGCGGGGGGTTTCCGTTTTTAAAGTTTGTACATTCCGCTTTTAAGTGCTCTCCCCCGCAATGGCTGCAGGAGTCATTCTCTATTTCACAGTGCTTTCGGCCATGTCCGAATCCTAAGCAGCGCATGCATTGCATGAGTGGGGACTGGTCAACTACCAGCACCCTTTGCAAGTCTATATGTAGTTTACCTGCTTGCGTAAGTGCCTGCCATAGGCTCGGCGATACCTGAAGGACGACATGGGATTCGTGTTGGTTTCTGGCTTTGCGTCGATATTTTTCCTTGATCCTGTAATCCTTTTCTTCTATGCCCTCTGCGATGTTGTTTTGAGTTTTTATGGCTTGCTTAATGTCTTCTTCGGTATTGTAGCTCAGAAGGTTTTTTATGACTACAAGAGGGTCCTTATTCTCTATATCTTTTATTTCTATATGTTCTTTCTTTTCTTCCAACCTTTTCTTGATCTTATTCTTTTCCTCGATGTTTCTACAACCAATGACTATTTTACCGTCTTTAATTTTTCTGACTCTATCTATTTTGATGCCTCCTTCTTTAGCGTTCACCACCTCTCTAATTCTTTCCATCATCTGGTCGCTGGTCTCATTGTCTTTCGTTGGAGAGATAATCATTGAGTGCATTTCAGCTCCTCTGTTTACCATATTTTCTCGTCTTTCTTCTGTTTTTGGCTCCCTTCTTTTATCTGCGGCTACTACGCTGGCATATGTGGCTTCCAGTTTCTGTTCAATCTTTCTGTCTCTTTCCCCTATTGTTTCCATCTGTTTTTCTACTGTTCCTGCAATTTCTTTGATTAGGTTTTTGTTGTCCTCTCTGTCTTTAGTGTATGCGTCGCTGTGATTGCATACTTTGATGTGTACCTCTTCCAGCTTTCTCGAGTTGTTTTCCATCAGTTCCTCCATCCTTCTGATTTTTTCCTCTAGCTTGTCTGTTTTGTCAGGTTCCGCTTCATTCGTGATTTCATCTTTCCTATCTTTTCCATGGAGCTCTCCGTCTCGCACCAACTCATACAACCTTTTAACCGCGACCGTTACTGCGGTTTTTATATCACCCCTTAGATTCCTCGCAGCGTTAAGTTGTGCGAGCGCACTTTGTTGTAACGCCGCTGCCTCCGTTATACGGGATCTATATACTTTGTTTACTATTTTCCTACTCTCTTCTGTTTGTGATAAGATGGTCGCCTTTTCCCCCATACTTGTTTGCGCTTCGTTAACCGGGGTCAGGGCAGGCTCTCGTGCGGAGGGCAATTCTGCCTCGGTCTCTTTATCCGTCGCGCTTGTGGATGGCGATGGCTTGTTTTTAGTTGGGGTTCTGAGGCCAAACATGTCTTCGTTTGTGTGAATTTTATTTGTTTACAATTTAATTGAGAAGGTGCAATGTTACGGTTACAGGGATATTTACTAAGATAAAGATGTTATTAAACGGATGAGATTTTATTTTTATGAATTCTTTTATGTAGATTAATGTGCACTAGAATTAGTTTTATCAAATGGTGCACAAACAGGTTATTAATAAGCAAGAAAGATACTTTTATAGGTATTATTACGATTTTTATCAGATATGTTGTTTAAAGAGGTTGTTATATAAAATAATATTTAATTTAAATTAATCACTTTGTGTATTTTAATGTGTTTTATAATAAGCTCGGTTTGATGGTTTGTAAACAGATTATAGAAAAGAGTCAAGAGATTCGTTTATAGGTGCCAATTTAATAAAATTTACAATCTTAATAAAAAGTTGTTTAAAGAAAATTTGTTTTAACGTTATTTAGAAGCCGAGATTTTAATTTAAATAAGAACTTTTATGTATATTAATGTACACTATAATCCGCTCTATCAAATGAAGTATAAACAAATTATTAATAAGCGTTAGAGAATATTTTATAGGTGTTAGTTTAGTAAAAAACTTACAAATTTTAACGAAAAGTAATTTTTTGAAAAGTTGTTTAATGAGTTATATAAGATGAGATTTAATTTAAATTAGCGTTTATATGTATAATAATGTGCACCTTAATAAGTTCTATCAAATGGTATGTAAATTAATTATTAATGATCTTTAGAAAAATTTTTATAGGTGTTAATTTTGTAGAAACTTACAAATTTTATCGAAAAAGTGGTTTTTTGAAAAGCTGTTTAAGGAGTTATATAAGATGAGATTTAATTTAAGTTAGCATTTATATATATAATAATGTGCACCTTGATAAGTTCTATCAGATGGTATGTAAACAAATTATTAACGATCGTTAGAAAAAATTTTATAGATGTTAATTTAGTAAAAAAAAAATTACAAATTTTATCGAAAAAGTGGTTTTTTGAAAAGCTGTTAAAGGGTTATATAAGATGAGATTTAATTTAAGTTAGCATTTATATATATAATAATGTGCACCTTGATAAGCTCTATCAAATGCTATGTAACAAATTATTAATGATCGTTAGAAAAATATTTTATAGATGTTAGTTTAGTAAAAAATTGCAAATTTTATCGAAAAAGTGGTTTTTTGAAAAGCTGTTTAAGGGGTTATATAATATGAGATTTAATTTAAGTTAGCATTTATATATATAATAATGTGCACCATAATGAGTTCTATCAAATCTTATATAAACAGGTTATTAATGAGCGTTAGAAAGTTTTTTATATATGTTAATTTAGTAAAAATTTAAAATTTTTATAAAAGAAAAAATTTTTAAAATATGAAATCTGTCTATATTAGTTCTTTTTCTTATATGGTATTATGCAGTGAGAAGTGCTGATTTCAGAAAGTGTAAAAGTTCCCCTCAGACCCTGCAGGGGCCAGGGTTATCACTGAAAGAGTAGCTGAACCTTCCGGTAGACCGGGTCTTGTGGTCTATCCAGGTAGATTACTGATCAGACGCTCCGTTTGGCCTCCAGGGTGATTACCAACTTAGGTGCTAATGGCGTCGCCGGCCCTTTTCCAGAAGAAAATTCAGAAGAATATGAAGATTTGCTTATAAAATTATGAAATTTTGCATGAATGATCTTGATTAATTATGCTGTTTGATGGTGGTTTAAACTGGGTATGTTACAGATCTTCTTGAAAAGTTATTAAGTTACAAAATTAAATAAAAATTACCACTTTCTGCAATAAGAGGTTTTCTCAGGTCTGATGAATTTTCTGAAGGTGCACGATATATCATTTAAAAGCCCTCTGAACGGCGGTTCTAATGATGTAAGTCACAAGATTCTAACACTGCTGGTTACAAAGTTGGTCGCCACGTGGTGGCCACGTGTTTTATCTTAAAAATTATGAAAAGTATAGTAAACCTGCCGGGAAAAATCCAATTTTTTGCACACACTTGCACATTCATGTGCCACTCACGATGGTATAAGAAAAACACTGTGTCACCGATCTAGATTTAGCGTCGCACTCAAAAAACTGAAAAACTATAACCTAAAACAAGGTTATGTTGATATTTTGTATGGAAATTTTTCCAATTTTCCACTTATCACTGCGAGAGTGGTATCATTAGAATCACGTTTTTGAGCTGATTACGAATATGTATTTCACTTTTTAAAACACTTGAAAAAAACTATTTTTGTGATTTTTGAAGCGCGGAGCGATACGTTTTAAGTGTTTACTCTTCGGCGGGGGGAGCGCGACTGGTTAGGTTAGGTTAGGTTAGGTTAGGTTAGGTTAGGTTAGGTTAGGTTAGGTTAGGTTAGGTTAGGTTAGGTTAGGTTAGGTTAGGTTAGGTTAGGTTAGGTTAGGTTTTTTTTTTTTTTTTTTTTTGCCCCTGCCTACTTGGCCTACCTCCCCGGCAGCGACTGCTCCGGGGCCGTGGAGCTGCGAACCCACCCCTCGACATTTGCCTATCAAGGACCTTTTTAGCTTTATTTATTCATCAAAAAATTACATTCATTTACATTTGTTATTCTTACATATTATTCATTTTACATTTTGTTTCTTACATGGTTGTCTTGTACATTATGTTTACTTAACATTTATTTTACTTAGTTTACTTTATTTTAATTCTTAAATTTCTAATTCACTTATTCATAGATTTACAATCGTTCTATGGTTACATATTAATTAGTCTAACATGTTTTTCATTTTACATATTGTTTATTGCATATTAGTCTTGTACATTGTTCTTACTCAACATTTATACTTCTTAGCTTATTCTATTTTAATTCTTAAATTTCCAATTCACTTGTTGATAGATTTACATTCATTTTAAGGTTTACATATTAGTTATTTTAACATGTTTTCCATTTTTCATTTTGTTTCTTACATATTAGTTTTATACATTATTTTATTTAACATATAATTACTGGTTTACATTATTTTAATTCTTAAGTTTCTAATTGCTTTTTCATAGATTTATATTCGTTCTATGGGTTACATATTAATTATTCTAACATGTTATTCATTTTACATTTTGTTTCTTGCGTATTACTCTTATACATAATTTTACTCAACATTTACTTCTTAGTCTACTTTATTTTAATTCTTAAGTTTTTAGTTCGCTTATTCATAGATTTACATTCATTCTATGGTTTACATAATAGTTATTTTAACATGTTTTTTATTTTACATTTTGTCTCTTACATGTTAGTTTTGAACATTATTTTTCTTAACATTTATACTTGTTAGTTTACTTTATTTTATTTATTAGTTTTTAATTCTCTTATATTGCGTTTTTGATTTACTTCACATGAAACTATTCATTAGTGATTTTATACATTACTTACTTAGAGCTTTGCGTTTATTGGTTTACTTTTTTTTTAATTCTTACTTTTTCTAACACATATTCATGTTTTTATTTTTAATTTATGTATATGCTAATAGTTTGTGCACATTATAATTTTTCGTTTATTTCAGAGTTTACTTTTGATAATACTTCTGTTTAATTACAGTTTTATATTTTGGTTATTTTGTATTAATTACATATTTTGGGTACAGTGTTTTTAGATTTTTGTTGTATCCTTACTATTATTTTGTTTGTCAATAGTTTGAGCGCCATTAAATCGTCTCGTCCGATCCAGAATCCGCTCACAAAAATTTTCCAAGGCCAATCTGTGCCCCGCAAGGATGTCGGGCAGCACATTACGCGCTATCCGCATTCCCGCGGTCTGCTCCAGATTGTGTCTTTGTATGGTGAATATGGGGCACTCTGTTAGGAGATGCTCCACCGTTTGTAACGCGTTTTCGTCGCATTCACATGCGGGACTTGGTTTTATTTTAAAACGGTGGAGGTATTCCGCGAAGGCTCCGTGCCCTGTTAATATTTGAGTCATTATAGGATTAAATCCTTTGGATCTTACAATTCTGTACGCGGTCTCCGGGTCGGGCAAGAACATCCTAGTTGTCGCCCCGGTTGTTTCATTGGACTGTTTCGTGACCCATTTTTGCACCGTGTTTTCGCGTATTAACTTTTTAACGTATGATATCGGGCAGCGGTCGTAGACCGGTTTCTGCTTTGCGCCTGTGGCTTCTTTGGCCAACTGGTCCGCTCTTTCGTTCCCCCTCCTCCCCGCGTGTGCTTTAACCCAGAAAAGTTTGATGTTCTTTTCTGAGTGTTGGATAAGAAGTTCGCGAATCTCGGTGACAAGGGGATCGAAAGAGCGTCCCCCACAACCGCATCCAACGCAGACCTTGAGTCACTGTAAATGAGGACCTCAGTTTCCTTCCGCTGCACCGCTAGTTGCGCCGCTCTTTTTAACGCCATCAGCTCTGCTTGGTACACAGTGCAAAAATGTGCCAGATGCAGCTTTTGGCTCTTTATTTCAATGTCTCCTTTCCAAAGGGAGATCGCAGCACCCACCCCTTCTTCCGTCTTGCTACCATCCGTATATATTTGGAGACTACTACCGTTTATTGTAAGTTCTTCATTGGACAGGATAACATATTCCAATGCTGCCGTTGCCGGATGGGAAGTTTTGCAGAAAGGTGTTTTTATTTCCACCTCGGCTCCTTTCAGGTGCTCGCAGGCCGTGTACCCCTTTTAATTTCATATAAGGTTTTGTTTTCGTGTGCTCTTAGGTCTAGGGGGAGCAAACCTGACAGCACTCTGAGGGAGCTGAGTGGAGTTGTTCTGTATGCCCTACATATTTTGATGGCAAAGCTTCTCTGTACCGTATCTAGTTTTTTAATAATGTATGCCTTATTCGCCGCGTCTGCCCATGCATTAGCCGCGTAGAGGACAATGAGCTCGACTACAGCCGTATATATTATTTTAATAATTTCCGGACTGAGTCCCCAGCTCACCCTAGCTGCCTTGGATACCTGTTTGTAGAGGCCGATGGCTTTATTGCAAGCTGCGTTAATATGATCGCTAAAGGTGATCTTATGGTCTATTGTCAAGCCCAATATCTTCACGCTGTTCGACATATGTATTGGTGTGCCGCCCATGTTGAGTCGTGGTGTGTCATATTTAAGTTTATTTGTCATGAGCATCGCCTTGGTTTTTGCGGGGGCGAATCTTAATTTGTTTTTGTGTCCCCACTCGCAAATCTGCGTGAGTGCGTCGTTTGCTAATGTTTCTGTTTCTAGCGCCGTGTTGGACTCGAACAGGAGGACCACGTCGTCCGCGAAGGCCTGCGCATACACTCCGGCTCTCTCTAATGTTTGTAGCAGTGGGTCCAACAGCAGATTCCACAGGGTGGGTCCGCTGATGGATCCTTGTACGCAGCCTTTGTTTGTTGGTCTGGCCGCTACGGCTCCTCCGTAGACGACGCGGACCTCCCTGTCACCGAGATAGTTGCGTACTAGTAGTGCAAGGTTTGGTGGACAACGCTCTTCAGTAAGTCTCACACAAATGGCCGGCCACCAGGCGTTATCAAAGGCACCCTCTATGTCCAGTGATATTAGTGTTATTAATTTTTTATTACTTAGGCCTAACTTGATTTTTCTCATAAGGGTATAGAGGGCGTCCTCTGTACCACGCTGTGGCATGAATCCATATTGCTTGAGGGAGAGACGGGGGATCAGGTGCCAGTTGAGTCTTTTTACCATCATTTTTCCATTATTTTGCCCAGTACTGGTAAAAGTCCGATTGGTCGGTATGATTTAGGTTGATTATAGTCATCTTTTCCTGGTTTTTTGAGGACAATTACTGTAGCCTTTTTCCAGATACTGGGGAAGTATCCCAGGTCGAGGCATCTATTCGCCAGTGCCAGGAAAACGTCTGGGTCCGCAAAAATTGCTTCGCCGCAGATGTCTGACGTTAATCCATCACCTCCAGGGGCCTTTTTGGGGTTAAAACTCCTGGCACACTCCGCTAGTTCTTTGGGCGTAAAAGGCGGGTCATGGTTGTTATCATGACTCGATTCTTCTATTGTTGCGGCTTTTATCCGCATTTCTGTGTGCCAGAGAGTCTCTCGTGCGCTCGTATCTTCCGGGAAAAAGGTTTCCGCAAGGTACTGCGCCGAGTCCTGGTAGGAGAGTGTCACACCGTCCTTAACAAGTTGTTGATCAATTTGTTTTACGTTCGTTTTCCTGATTACCCTGTAGATGCCATCCCACAGGCTTTCTCCATCTTGCTTTTCGCAGAAGCTCTTCCAACTTTCCAGTTTATTCTTATCTACTGCTTCCAGGTATTCCTGCTTCGCCTTGCTGTATCGCTCTATAACAGTAGGTCGGCGGATAGCAGAGCAGTATCTGATTTTCCTCCTCATTTTTAGGACGCTTTTCTTCATTTGAACTAGCTCTTCTGTCCACCAGGGGGGGGTTGTGTGTTTCCTCTGTACTTTAATTTTTGGAATGTGTGTGTCGCAAGTGTCTGTGATTAACTGTGTGTATTGTACTATAGTGTTTTCTAGAAGTGTAGTGGAGTTTAGGGTGTTGATGTTATGTGATGTGAGTTGGTGTTCAGAAAGCAACTGTTTGAATTTCGCACGAAAGTGGGTCCAATTTGCTTTCCGAACATTGTATACTCTAGTAGATCTCGCGTGTCCATCATCCATTTTGATCCGTGAGGTGATCTCAAACTGGATGGCATTATGATCTGAACTGGTCACACTCTGGTCCACCCTCCAGTTTACAATGAGACCGAGGAGGTCAGGTGTGGCTACTGTGACGTCGACGCAGCTAGTGTATAATGTATTTCCTCTATTAGTGTTAAATGTTGGTGTCCCGCCCTGGTTTAATATTTCTAGTCCGGCGCTGTGGAAAGTCGTTTCTGCTTCTTCCCCCCTCTCATTCGTTATTCTGTCCCCCCACCAGACGTTCCTCGCGTTTATGTCACCTCCTACTATCGTTCTTCGACCTAATTTTTCGATGGCTTGTTTTAATGTCTGGAGGTGCGGGCTTAGGGGGTTCGGATACGGTTCGAAGTATATCGAGACTAGATTAAGCTTTCCTGTTTCTGTGTCTATAGATATGGCAATCATATTCGGGCTGGATATCTCGGGGTGTTGTGTGATATGTATGTTGTTGTCTAGTATGACAATCGCCGCTTTGATATGATTGCCAGATCCAGTATGTTGATATACTCTAGTGCCCGTGTAGTTCTTCATACTTCGAACCGCTCCGATGTAAGGTTCTTGTACAAGCAAGATGGAGATGCCCTGTTTCTTGGCCTCGAAGATTAGCTCTTCCGTGACAACTGCTGATCTTTGTACATTCGCTTGCATTACTTTGATTTTGCTTGGGAGAACTTTAGCAGTATTGTACTGACCTTCTAGCCAGCACATCCCACTTCCTACGCACTGGGCATTCAGGGCTAAACGCACTGTGGTCTGCGTTGTTAATTCCTTCTCTTCTGCAATTTGCGCATTCAGGTGTCTTTTCTTTATTTGGACAGTCAGCCCTCAGGTGCTCCCCTGTGCATTGGGAGCAGGTTAGTTTTTCAATTTGGCAGTGCTTCCTCGTGTGACCGTATCCGAGACACTTAGAGCACTGTACAAGGGGGGACCGATCCTCTACCCAAACCCTCTGGAGGTCGATGTGTACCTTCTCCGCCCGGGTCAGCGCCTTCCACATCTCCGGGGAGACCTGCACGATGACGTGGCACTCGTGCGTATTTCTAGCGTTTTGGCGGTGCTTTTCCGTCATCACCCAGTCCTCCCCGGTTAGGTTTCCGGTCGTTGTCTTATTTTGGGTTTGGAGGGCTTTCTTGATATCATCAATGGTGTTATACTTTAATAAGTCTTTAAATCTCACCAGAGGATTTTTGTTGTTGAGTTCCTTTACCGTAAGACCATTATCTTCATGCGTTATCCTTTCCCTCACCCTTTTCCGTTCTTCTTCAGTACCGCAACCGATGACCACTTTCCCTCCCTTTATCTTTTGGAGCTTTTCAATTTTGTATCCGTGGTCTTTTGCCTTAAGAGAGCACCTAATTTTCTGGACTGTGTCCTCTGCCGCTTCGGTCTCCTCTCCGGGCTCGACAATCAGAGAATACAGTCCGGTCCGGTCCGGTCGGTCATTGATTGCGGTTCTGGCACAGTCATTCCTCGGCTCGGTCCTCGCAACTGCTGCTACTTCTGCATAGCTACGGATTTCCCCCAGCTTTGCCATGATTCTGTCTTCACTTTCTGTGACCGTTTTCTCAAAGCTTTCCTGCCTTCTCGAGTTGTTTTCCATCAGTTCCTCCATCCTTCTGATTTTTTCCTCTAGCTTGTCTGTTTTGTCAGGTTTCGCTTCATTCGTGATTTCATCTTTCCTATCTTTTCCATGGAGCTCTCCGTCTCGCACCAACTCATACAACCTTTTAACCGCGACCGTTACTGCGGTTTTTATGTCTCCCCTTAGGTTCCTCGCAGCGTTAAGTTGTGCGAGCGCACTTTGTTGTAAAGCCGCTGCCTCCGTTATTCGGGATCTATATACTTTGTTTATGATTTTCCTACCTTCTTCTGTTTGTGACAAGATGGTCGCCTTTTCCCCCATACTTATTTGCGCTTCGTTAACCGGGGTCAGGGCAGGCTCTCGTGCGGAGGGCAATTCTGCCTCGGTCTCTTTATCCGTCGCGCTTGTGGATGGCGATAGCTTGTTTTTAGTTGGGGTTCTGAGGCCAAACATAGTGTAGTGTTTTGTATTTGTAAAGGTCAATAATACCCTTCGTTTGTGTTATTAGTGTGAATTTTATCTGTTTACAATTTATAATTGAGAAGGTGCAATGTTACAGTTACAGAGCTATTTACTAAGATAAAGATGTTATTTAACTGGTGAATTATGATTGCACTAGAATTAGTTTTATCAAATGGTGCATAAACAGGTTATAAATAAGCGAGAAAGATTCTTTTATAGGTTTTATTACGATTTTTATCAAATATGTTGTTTAAAAAGGTTGTTATATAAAGATATTATTTAATTTAAATTAAGCACTTTATGTATTTTAATGTGTTTTATAATAAGCTATGTTTGATGGTTTGTAAACAGATTATAGAAAAGAGTCAAGAGATTCGTTTATAGGTGCCAATTTAATAAAATTTACAATCTTAATGAAAAGTTGTTTAAAGAAAAATTGTTTTAACTTTATTTAGAAGCCGAGATTTTAATTTAAATAAGAACTTTTATGTATATTAATGTACACTATAATCCGCTCTATCAAATGAAGTATAAACAAATTATTAATAAGCGTTAGAAAATATTTTATAGGTGTTAGTTTAGTAAAAAACTTACAAATTTTAACGAAAAGTAATTTTTTGAAAAGTTGTTTAATGAGTTATATAAGATGAGATATAATTTAAGTTAGCATTTATATATATAATAATGTGCACCTTGATAAGTTCTATCAGATGGTATGTAAACAAATTATTAACGATCGTTAGAGAAAATTTTATAGATGTTAATTTAGTAAAAAATTACAAATTTTATCGAAAAAGTGGTTTTTTGAAAAGCTGTTTAAGGGTTATATAAGATGAGATTTAATTAAAGTTAGCATTTATATATATAATAATGTGCACCTTGATAAGTTCTATCAGATGGTATGTAAACAAATTATTAATGATCGTTAGAAAAAAATTTATAGATGTTAATTTAGTAAAAACTTACAAATTTTATCGAAAAAGTGGTTTTTTGAAAAGCTGTTTAAGGGTTATATAAGATAAGATTTAATTTAAATTAGCATTTATATATATAATAATGTGCACCTTGATAAGCTCTATCAAATGCTATGTAACAAATTATTAATGATCGTTAGAAAAATATTTTATAGATGTTAGTTTAGTAAAAAATTGCAAATTTTATCGAAAAAGTGGTTTTTTGAAAAGCTGTTTAAGGGGTTATATAATATGAGATTTAATTTAAGTTAGCATTTATACATATAATAATGTGCACCATAATGAGTTCTATCAAATCTTATATAAACAGGTTATTAATGAGCGTTAGAAAGTTTTTTATATATGTTAATTTAGTAAAAATTTAAAATTTTTATAAAAGAAAATTTTTTTAAAATATGAAATCTGTCTATATTAGTTCTTTTTCTTATATGGTATTATGCAGTGAGAAGTGCTGATTTCAGAAAGTGTAAAAGTTCCCCTCAGACCCTGCAGGGGCCAGGGTTATCACTGAAAGAGTAGCTGAACCTTCCGGTAGACCGGGTCTTGTGGTCTATCCAGGTAGTGGCTATTTGATACCTTCTTGTTCCTTGTACCTTTACAATTTGTCACATGGACGAATTAATATAAAATTGATATAAGGCAAGTGTTTGCTATTTGTTAAATAATTATACACAGTAATGAAAGTGAGGTATAAACAAGTTATTGGCGTCCAATGTGACGTGGAGTCTCAGTGTATTATAGTCTGAATTTATACAGTACAAAAAAAAAAAATTGGAAATGTAGTAACATAAATATAATAAAATAATAATAAAATAATAACATCAAAATAATTCTAGTCTAGTCCTGTTACAGTAGTACTAGGACTAGACTAGAATTACTTTGATAACATGTGAATGAAATATTGTAGAAATAAACAAATGTTGGGGATTAAGTTGACAGAGTTTCTATTACTTCTATTACTGTAATAGGGCTAAACTAGAATTAATGAAAAATTGTACGAATTAACAAATGTTAGTAATTTAGTTAACAAGTTTTCTATTACTTCTATTACTGTAATAGAGCTAATATTACTTAAAATTAACATTATACACTGCAAGACAGTCAGACAGTAAAAGATGATAAATACAACTCTATGAGTATGTAAGAATAACAGTCAATTTCGAATGTTGAATTTATCTGTTGAATTGTTTGAGGCAATTTATGATATGGGTCATCAGTTGAACAAGTGACTCTAGTTCTGAGGGGTGCGAAATCAGTTCTCTTAAGGAGAAGGGGTTAAGTTTGGTCATGTGTTTTGTGAATTTTTGTGTATGGTTGTGTCTTTGATTTATAAATCTAGGGCACTCTTCTAGCAGGTGTTTCAGTGTCTGCGTGGTTTGGTTGTCGCATGGGCAAGTGTCGTTGTCAGTGATTTTGAATCGGTTCAGATAGCTTTTGGCGAAGGAGTGTCCTGTGAGAAATTGTGTAAGTTGAAACGAAACTGGTGTAGAGGAGAAAAATGAATGTATGTCTTCTAGTTTCGGGAATATGTTGACCGTAAAGCGTCCTGTGCAGTCTCCTGCATATCTGTTATTGCTTATGACTTTGGTCGCGCTTTTAATTGATAATTTAATATGGGACAGGGGGCATGCAACGTGGGATGGAGAGCAGTGCATGTTCGCAGCTTTAGAGGCAGCTGCGTCCGCGGCTTCGTTGCCAGGGATCCCGGAGTGTCCTTTCACCCATTGAAATAGGATCTCGGAGTTAATGTGTGTGTTTTTTAGCTGGTGAATGGTTTTATGTATTTGTGCAACAAGTGGGTGTGTATTAGATGGTTGTTTAAGTGCAGCTAGCGATGATTGTGAGTCGGTATGAATGAGCGAGTGCGATATTTTATTTTTATAGATGTGTTCTACAGCTTTAAGAATTGCAAACAGCTCAGCCTGAAAGACTGAGCTAGTGCTGTGTAATTTAAATAATTTTGTTAGTCTGGGTGTACGGGTGGAGGGTGGGAAGACAACAAATGCCGCGCCGACAGAGCCGTCGTTTTGTTTGCTGCCGTCCGTGTATATGTGTGTGTGTGTGAAGTTATTGTAAGTGTTGGTGTCTGCAACACGTGTACTGATTGCTATCCTATGCGCAGGGTGAAGGAGCTCCTGGGTCGATATAGGTGTTTCTATCGGGATGTCAGAGGGAATCCTATCGCTAGTTCTATTGATTCGGGTTTGTTCCAGCTCAGCGGTCTCTAGGACCCTGAGGTCTAGCGGGGTGATTTGGGCTAAAGCCGTGGCCGCGCAGGTTGAAATAGTGCGAAACCCCCTGATGATTTTTATGGCGAAAAGCCTTTGAGTATTATTTAGTCGTTTTCGAATATATTTCTTAGTGGCGATATGGCCCCATATTCCCGAAGCGTAAGTAATAATAGGTTCGATAACCCTTTGGTATATGAGCCTAATGTTATCAGGGTGAGGGCCCCAAGTTGGTCTGGTGAAGAGTGAGATTTTATGGAATATTTTTATTGCCCTCCCTAAGATGTAATTAACATGTTCATTAAAATTAAGCTTACTGTCTATGATTAAGCCCAAATATTTAATGGAGTTGTTAAATTTGAGTGGAACGCCATTGAAAACTATTCGGCCGAGGGTCGCAAGTTTGGTGAACGCGATACACTGTGTTTTGTCTGGGCCAAAGCGGAGCTTGACGCTGTGTCCCCATAGTCGAATAGTTTCCAGTGCCGAGTTTGTGATGTGTTCGAGTGTTTGGACGTCCTTAGCTGTGCTTATAAGCAGGACGTCGTCTGCGTATGCCTGAAGGGAGCAGCCTTCTGGAATAGGTGTGTTGAGAAGGCTGTTGAGAATTATGTTCCAGAGGATAGGCCCGCAGGCTGAACCTTGGACGCATCCTTTCTCGGTGTGTTTTGAGACGGTGGTGTTGCCGAGACGCAAAGAGACTTTCCTATCATGTAGGTAACTTTGTATGATTTTAAAAATGTTAAGGGGACATCTTATGCGGCGGAGCCCGTCATAGACTGCGGGCCACCACGCATTGTCAAATGCTGCTTTAATATCTAGTGAAACTGCTATTGCTAGCTGACCTTTGGACTTGGCTGAAGTGATCGTGCTGATGGCTTGCTGTATGGCTTGCACGGTGCTTGTCTGCTCCGTGAAGCCGAATTGATTTGGGTTCAGTAGTTTTAGGCTATGTGCATTGAATGTAAGTCTTTTAGTGAAAAGTTTTTCTAATGTCTTACCGAAGACGGGTATAAGGCCAATAGGTCGATAGGAACTCAGTTCTTCGAGTTTTGTTTTACCGGGTTTGGGAATGATTTTCACTACCGCCTCTTTCCATGTGGAAGGGAAGTGTGAAATCGTCAAGCAGCAGTTAAATAGGTTGGTGATGAAATCCGGAAACAGACGAGCGAACACGGCACATATGTCACTGGTCAGGTGGTCATGACCCGGTGCTTTGTTATTGCCAATCGAGCTGATGGCGTCGATTATCTCGGTGGTGGTGAATGGGGGTTCGTTCTCCGTGTTAGGGAGATCATTAGAAGCACCCCTGATGTCGCGGTGTTCGCTCGTGTCGGGATCATCGCCGGGGTAAAAGTGGTTAAGCAGCGCTTCGGCAGTCTCCTGTTCGGTGTTTGTGTATGTGTTGTTGATCTTAAGTGTTCCCGGGTGTATATTGAGAGCTTTCTCTTTTAAAAGTTTGTTTGTAATGGACCATGCGTCGTCCTTGCCCTGAGCCTCGCAGAATGCCCGAAAGCTGTCTGTCGAGGCCCGGCGCATCTCGGACGCATAATTCTCTTTTGTTTCCCTATACTGTTCGATTAGATCGGGTGAGGGTGTGTTGTTTGATCGTGATGTGCGATGCAAAATCCGATGTAATTGTATACATTTAGTTTTGAGGTGCTCTAAGTGGTCATTCCAGAAGGGGGCTTTACTTTTTTGTTTGCCGGATTTGATGGGAAATGACTCTGTACAGGCGTCATTAATAATACGCGTCGTGCGTTCCACGATCGAGTCGAGTTCGGTGGGTTGAGGAAGTTTGTGTTAAGGATTTGACTATTGGCAATTTTGGAAAGCAGATTTTCCTTGAATTTGTGCCAGTTTGCATTTTTAGTGCGGTATAAAAAGGTGCTTTGGTTGGGTATCGCGGTTGACGGATTTTGCAGATTGATTTTAAATGTGATTATATTGTGTTGGGTGGATGGGAATAGGTTAGGCCTGACTTCCCAGTGTGTTATTTTGTTAAAGAGAGGGGTGGTGCTAAAACTTAAATCGATAATGGAAGAGCGAGGGCGGCCGTGTGTGATAGTTTCGAAGGTAGGTGTATTACCTACATTGCACAGGTGTAAGTCCGCGGAACTCATGAGGTCGACCAGATCATGGCCCCGTCTATTGCTACGCGGGTATCGACCTCCACCCCAAAGTGAATGCCATGCGTTGAAGTCACCGCAGACTGCGATAGACGCGTGAGGATGTTGAGTGATGAAGTTTTCTAATGTGTTGAGTGTGTCATTGTTGTCTGTTTCTGGCTCTATGTAAACAGAAGCCACGTATAGTGTGGAGGTACTAGTGGGTATGGAGATGATGGCCAGGTTGCCGGTAGAGTGTTGTGTGAGTAGCATGGCATTGATGTTTGATCGTGTAACTATACAGGCTTTCGTGATTCCTCTCCGATTGGTTTGGAATGTGCGTAGGCCTGGTATATGTGGTGAGAGTGTGTTGTTACCTAGATATGGCTCAGAGATGATTGCAATGTCTGTGTGATTGTTATCAAAGTGTAATTTGAGCTCATGAAATGCATTGCGAGACCTATCGAGGTTCGCCTGTAAGATATTAAAATGTGTATGCATATTTTAATTGTAGTTGATTTTGGCCTCGACGCGGGCACGCATAGATTTCACCTTGGGGCAGTTCTCGCTGTCAGCGCGATGGCTAACGTCGGTCGTAGTTTTGTATTGGTGGTTTTGCTCACTGCAGTTAATGCAGCAAGGCTTCTCTGAGGTCGCCTTGCTGCATTCGCCCGTTGTATGTGTTTTTGCGCATTTGGCGCAGGTGGGGACGGTGGCTGGGCAGCGGTTTTTGGTGTGCCCAAAACCTTGGCAGTTTCTGCATTGTAAGAAAGGTGAGAAATTCTCACAGTGGACTCTTTGGTAATTAATTGAGACCCTCTCGAGTTCGGTTAGGTTAGGTTAGGTTAGGTTAGGTTAGGTTAGGTTAGGTTGTGCATACTGTGATATCTACTGCACTCGTGTATCTACGGCCCCCTCTTACGGTGTCGAAGGTGGGTGTGTTGCCACAATTTAGGATGCTCAGCCCTTCTTCGTCAAGGAACCCTCGTAATTCCTTTCCTCGTGTGTCTTCGTTTCGGCTCCCCCACCATTCACTCCATGCGTTCACGTCCCCTCCAATCAGTACCATCTTGGTTTTAAGTTTTTTCGTGACGCTTCCTAGTTGTTCGAGGTATGGTTCGATGGGTTCATCGCCTTCGAAGTACGCTGATATTACCCCTATTTCCCACTGGTCCGTTCTCAGGACGGCAGCCACTATGTTTTCCGTGATAAGTGACTTGTCTTGAAAGACTTCAATGTGTTCGTCGAAAACAAGTATCGCCGCCTTCACCGGTTTCTCTCCAGTGGGTACGCACTGCACTACTCTGTACATAGGGCTTTCTGCCATCTGTTTACTGGCCCCTATGTACGGTTCCTGGAGTAGTGCTATTTTCACGTTCCTACCGCCCGCTTCTTTTATAAACTCCTGGATCGCGATTCTCTTTTTTCTAAGGTTCGCTTGTGCCAGGAGAAAGCCGGTAATATTGTTGGTGCCCTCGGCTTTTTTAACAATACGCGTAGCTTAGCCTCGCCGCCTTGTCCCACCCCTGCCGGGTTGGACAGCTCTGACTGAAGGCTCCGTGCTCCGCGTCTCTTCCTTTTATTCCTATACAGTTAACGCAGCTGGGAGGTTTACCTTCCTTTTGGATCTGGCAATCTGCCCTCAAATGGGCTCCTCCGCAATGACTGCACACCTCGGTCTCCTTTTTACAATGTCTGCGGGTATGTCCGTACCCCAGACACATAGTGCACTGGACCAGAGGGGATTGGTCCTCTACCCAAACCCGCTGCAGGTCCACGTGTATCCTACCAGCCGATGTTAATGATTGCCAAAGTTTTGGCGCGACCTGCAGGACCACGTGGCTCTCCAGAGGGTTTCTTGCTTTCCTTCTATACTTTTCCACTATGGTCAGGTCCTGTTCCTCCAGGTGTGCAGTCGCGTTTTTATTTTGGTTCCTGATGGCCCGGGTGATATCTTCCGTGGTGTTGCAGGACAATAGATTTTTAATTTTTATAAGAGGGTTTTTATTTGACGCATCTTTTACTTCCATTTCTCTTCCTAATTTTTCCTTTAGTTTACTCCTCTCTTCCTCCGTCCTGCAGCCCACTACAACTTTTCCGTCTCTGGCTCTCCTTATTTTTTGAACTTGCCATCCTTCCTCCTTCGCATTTAGTAGGTGACGGATGTTTTGTATTGTATCCTCTGCCGTGTCGGTCGAACTCTTCGGCTCCACCACGACAGAGTGCAGCGTAGGTTTATGTCCCGGGCCACCTTTCCTATTTTGGTCCTGGCCGAGATTTTCCCTTGTCACTTCTGCGTACGACTTCATTTTCGCTTCCAGAATGTTATATCTTTCTTTTTCTCTCTTTTCCTTCTCGTCAAACTCTTTCCTAATCTCGGCCAGGATGCTTTCATTTTTCTTTATTGCCAGATCCTCCATTTCTTTCCTACATTTCTCCAGTTTTCTGTTTTCCGTTTCCAGTTTTTCAATCTGTTTGTCTAGTTTATCGCTTAGTATTTCTTTTTTCCCTTTTGGTGTTGGCTTGTCTTGGTTTTTCGGTGACTCCTCTTCGGCCTCCTTTACTAGTTGGTACAGCCGTTTTACGGCTGTCTGTACCCCGGTTTTTATGTCCGTTTTAATATTTCTGGACTCCGCCAGATGTGCCATTGCCTTAAGGTAGCAATTTTTGGCTTCTTTTTCCCTGGTTTGAGCGGGAGCAGGAGACTTTCCTCCTCCACCCGCCCCCGCCAGGGGAGCCTCTTTTGCCACCCTCGGGCCCTGGCTGGAGGCCTCTTCCCATTTATCTATACTTCGCCTTATGCCAGGCGCCGATGTTTGGCTTTTGGGTGGAGTTCGTATTCCCAACATTCTGCCTATTAGGTGTTGTCAGTTATTAAAATCAAGTAGTTCAATAAAAGTACTACACTATTTTCAAATTTTTAAAATAAATAACTTAATCTAGGGTCTACTCCCAATAGGGCAGTAGCCGTGTCAATATAGCAAATATTTTCTATGTACAATTATTTATTTCTTAATATTATTACTTATCCTAAGGTCTACTCCCAATAGGGCAGTAGCCGTGTCAGTTCACAGTAATAAATTATTATTTACAATTATATTAATATATTAACTTAATATTAGGGTCTGTCCCCAAAAGGGTGGCAGCCGTCAATTTGTCAAAAATTGTTTAAAACTTATCCTAAGGTCTGTCCCCAATAGGGTGGCAGCCGTCAAATGTCAAATTTCTAAACTTAACCTAAGGTCTGTCCCCAATAGGGTGGCAGCCGTCAACTTATTCTAATTTTGAGCCGGTTGTCACAGAAATTTTTTTCCCGACTCTATGTAGAGTCGTCTCTACCACCCAGTCCGATCGGGCTTCTTTAGCCCTTTTGTTTGATATGTCTTGTACTAAAATCGGTTCAGTAGTTACCGAGATATAGCGTTTTTAATTTATTCAAGATGGCGGACAAAATGGCCGCCAATCTGTAAAATTGTCGTATCTCTGTAAGATTTTGCCGGAGGAAGGTGCGGTTTTCACAGTCGTGATAAGCGCCCCACGCCCGACTTGTCAAGTGAGAAAACTGGGTTTGTAGAGTCGACTCTACTTTTTTACAATTTTTAAAAGCTATCCTGCGGAGCGAAGTCTGGCCTTTTGAAAGTTGAGAGTCTCGCCGAAATCGGACAAGCCGTTCCAGAGATATCAAATTTTTAAATTTTCAAGATGGCGGACAAAAATGGCCGCCAATATGAAAAGCGCCTCTAACTCCGGTGTCCTTGCTCCGATTTCGTCGCGGTTTTCTCTCAACTGTATTATTTTCTTTACCTTTTTTAACTAGGGGAAATTTAATTTTGAAAAAGAGGTGGGGATGGGGGTTCTAAGGAAAGGCTTTAATAAAAGTGGAATATCTATAATACTATTAGGTTTTTAAGGCGTAAATCGCTTCGTAGGGTTGTATTGTCCTAATTAAATTTACAAAATTTAGTTATTTTTGTGAAATACTCGAGAACGGCGAGAGGGGGGAAGGTTGCGGGGTGAATTCTTGGAGGGGGGGAAATTTTTTGCCTAAATATTAATCTAATCAGTTGAAACAAGGCTTGTATACATAAATGTATACAAGTCTGCCATCAAAAATCCCGAAAACAGCACCGTTTTAGAGATACGGGCGTTTAAAGATTTCCGATTTTGAAAATTTTTTCGAATTTTCGGGATATTTGCAAATTTTGAGTTTTCGAAATTTTAAAAATGTTATTTTATAAACCTAAGCCCCGCAATCATTACCAGGATATGGATATATATCCATATACTGGGGTGACAGTAAAAATGCCCTATCTCCTACCGTTCCCGAGTTATTCCCGGTTTTTTGATGAAACTATTCCCGTCGACTTTTCTCTTATGCTGCTTGGTCGATTTCAATTTTTGAAATGGCTTCTTGTAGAACTCGACGAGAGCTATCGAATGATGTGTCGCACGTCTTCTTTATCCCACGGGAACACCGACCACGTGCCACGTGGTTTTGCGGTTTCTTCTTTGTTGCTCTTTGGTTCGTGGCCGGAAAAATCCGTGCGACCCCTCAAAAGACGCGTCTTTTTGTGCTCTATCTGAATATGATTTTTAATTTTGGGGTCGCCGCTTTAGTTTTTTATTTATTTAGGTTTTAAAAGATTTTTTATAGGTTATTTTGGTTTTTTAATTCTTAAATTTTTCTTCTAAGACCAATCCTTAAGTGTGATACGTCAATCGTCTCGCCTTTACGAGACGCGTCGTTTGGTGTATAGCACGTGACGGGGACGGCTCTATTTTGCTAACTAGTGGTCACGCCCCTTTTTTGTTTTATTTAATTTTCTCTCTAACCTTTTAGCGGAAAAATCCAATTGAGGTATCAAAAGTTGCGTCTCGGTGAGACGCATCTAACGATGCGAAGATCAGGTAGGGTCACAGATCTATTTCGCGCGCCGCACTCACTTTTATCACTATTTTTCCACTGTTTTGTGGTTTTTTGAAGTTTTTGGTCACTTTTGTACACTTTTTGTTCAACAAATTTTATATATTTAGATTCGCCGTCGCAAGACGCACAAAATGATGTATCGCACTGTTTAATTCGCGACAAAAATCCTATTTTCGTGATTTTTCAATTGCGGAGCTTCACTGTTTTGCTGTTAACGCGACGGCGGTTCGACTGCGACTGTTGGTTAGGTTAGGTTAGGTTAGGTTAGGTTAGGTTAGGTTAGGTTAGGTTAGGTTAGGTTAGGTTAGGTTAGGTTAGGTTCCCTGGGTTGAATGCCTTGTGCGACCCCCGGGGAATTCAATGCGGTGCCAGATGTCATTCATTCAGAATGGATGTGTCTGGCACTGCAGGCGATATGGAGGGTTTAGGAGGAATTTTTTAGTGGGTCGGGTTTCTCCCCTCTGATTAGCAGAGGGATAAGAGATAACCATCCCCACAGTCCCCGCGGTAGCGACTGCATACGCCCGCGGGCCTGCATTTGTGCATTTTCACCTCCTTTATAAAAAAAAAAAAAAAAAAAGTTAGGTTAGGTTAGGTTAGGTTAGGTTAGGTTAGGTTAGGTTAGGTTAGGTTAGGTTAGGTTAGGTTAGGTTAGGTTAGGTTAGGTTAGGTTAGGTTAGGTTAGGTTAGGTTAGGTTAGGTTAGGTTAGGTTAGGTTAGGTTAGGTTAGGTTAGGTTAGGTTAGGTTAGGTTAGGTTAGGTTGGGTTAGGTTAGGTTAGGTTAGGTTAGGTTAGGTTAGGTTAGGTTAGGTTAGGTTAGGTTAGGTTAGGTTAGGTTAGGTTAGGTTAGGTTAGGTTAGGTTGGGTTAGGTTAGGTTAGGTTAGGTTAGGTTAGGTTAGGTTAGGTTAGGTTAGGTTAGGTTAGGTTAGGTTAGGTTAGGTTAGGTTAGGTTAGGTTAGGTTAGGTTAGGTTAGGTTAGGTTAGGTTAGGTTGGGTTAGGTTAGGTTAGGTTAGGTTAGGTTAGGTTAGGTTAGGTTAGGTTAGGTTAGGTTAGGTTAGGTTAGGTTAGGTTAGGTTAGGTTAGGTTAGGTTAGGTTAGGTTAGGTTGGGTACGCGTCGAGCCGTCGTAGCGATCACTGTGTTTTCGTTCGCTCCGCGTTTGAAAAATCTCATGGTGGGTTTTTAGTGGCGGAAAATCTTTTGAGTTGTGTTAAAGGATTCAGTAGTAATCACTGATTCTTTATATGTGTGTGTGCTCTTTGTATGTTAAGTACTTAATTAACTGCAAGGCACAAAAGTGAGTGGGAAATTGACCCGAAGTTAGTTTTTGTGGTATCTTTTTATGTGTCGCGACGACACATAAATTTTATGTGTCCTAATTGTGAACTGGATTAAGGTGCAACTGTGAGTTTATCAATTTTTATTTTTGGCCCATTAGTTTGGCCATTATAATTTAAATTGCTTGAGAGCTACATTGTTGGTTTGCCTTTTGGCGGGAGGTGCATCTGCGAAGATAGTATTACTATCATCTCTATCTTCTGGAGGCGAGCTGTTTGAGTTGACGCTCATCGAGATTGGAGGAAAAGGTGGAAATTATTTGTGAATAATTGAAAGTGAATTGTCGGCCCGCCATCTTGTTTACTAGTTGGGTGCCAAGGTCGGGCAAGTTAGTGAAGCTTCGGTCCGCCATCTTGTTGTTTACAAGTTTGGGGCCAAGGTTGGGGTTTTTTCCGTGACGCGTTGGTCCGCCATCTTGTTGTTGACAAGCTTGGTGGACAGCTGAAGGTTGGACGTCTCTCACACCGAAGTGAGTGGGCGTCCGAAGATTGGATTTCGTCACACCGAAGTGGATTGGAACAATAAATTTTAGTTTTAATTATTTAGAATTAAGATTTTAGAATTAGGATTGTATTTGTGTGTGTGGTGTATTGTACTCAGTTCTTTATTCATTTATATATTTATTTATTTATATATTTATTGGGTAGGGGTTGAGTCGTCGACTCTAATGTTAGTTGGGGGTAGGATCTAGTAGCACCTTAATATGAGGCGAGCTAAAGGGTTGGTGTTTTTCGTCGTCCTCGGATAGCGACGACGATGTGGGTATCGTGGAGTGCTCCGGTGAGAGGAAGCGGGCGCATACTAAAAGCCCGGTTGGCAACAATAAGGAAACTTGCTCTCCACCGGCCAAGGGTAAGCCGAAAAAGGCGGCTTCTCATGTGGTAGGGTTGGAGGAGGCGGAGGGAGAGTTGCGGCGTCAGAACGCTTGCTCTCGCCTTGCAGAGAGGTTAGAAGGTGCGGGAATCTCTCCGATTATGGGGCTCCCACCTGTGTGGATATCAGGATTGTGAGGTCATCCGGGGAGGAGGAGTTGGACGATGTTATTCTCCTTGGCATTCCTGAGATAAAGGAGCGGACGGCTGTGCGGGTTCGTCGCATTTTTGAAATTGCGGCGAAGTCGGGCAACCTCAAGGGTGAGTTCGTCCGCGACCTAAAGGTTGCGGCCAAGGAGGTGAATGAGATCGTGGAGGATCTCGCGGAGAGATGCCTGGGAGGGGATGAGGGGAGGCGTCTCCTAAGGGACAATGTTCGCCTGAGGGCCCAGGTAAAAGACCTTGGTCTGGAGCTTGCGGCCCTTAGGAGGGAGTTCAATGAGCGCACTGCGCACTTAGCGCAGACAAAGGGACACCCCGTGTCGGTGGAGGGTCCCTCCACTCCAGATGCCCTCCGTCAAATGATGGAGGGGCTGTTGGATGGGGTGAAGGAGAGCCTAATGGGGAGGTGATGCGGGCTGTTGGGGGCATGCTAGATGCCAAGCTTGCGGGGATTGGGGACAGGCTCCTCCCTGAGCCTGTGCTGCGTCCTCCGCTGGCGGCATCGGCCCCGTGGTCCGGGAGCCCCTGAGCGTTTTGTGGAGAGGGGGGCCGGTGGCCCCGAATTTCGCAGGGCCCCTGGGCTCAAGCACCCGTGAGGGTTCGTTGGGGGGTCGGGGCACGGTGGCTCCGAATGTGGTGGGGACCCAGGGTCCCGAAGATTTAGAGGGAGCAGAGTCCCGGAGGCCCCAGGTCTTTCGGGGCCCCGGGTCTCTGGGGGTCCCTAGTGACGGAAGCTGGGCGACCGTCAGCAAAAAGAAGGGTAAGGGAAAGAAGGGTGGTTCTCCCGCTGTGCCGGTCCTTCCCCCTGTGAGTGGGGGAAGTGGCCGTGTTGGCCGGTCAGAGGACCATGGAGTGAGTCGCGGCGCAGGGCCCTCGGCTGGGCGAGTGGCAGTTATAGAGAGGTCTGTCAGGGTGCAGCCTTCGCTCACTCCGCCGAAAACTTCCGCAGTGGTCATCACATTGCGGAGGGAGGCGGTGGAGCGGGGGTGACGTATGCCGATGTGCTACTCAAGGCAAGAAATGGTATAAACCTGGCTGAGATTGGTATTGCAACTATCAGCATCCGGCTAACGGCAACGGGAGCTCGGATGCTGGAGGTGCCGGGGGTTGACAGAGAGGAGAAGGCTGATGCCCTGGCGGACAGGCTTCGTGTGGTGCTGTCGGGGGAGGCCTTGGTGGGGAGGCCCGTCAAATGTGCGGACCTCCTTATTCGGGACCTTGACGACAGCGTCACTGAGAGGGGATGTGACGGAGGCGGTGGCTGCCATGGGTGGGTGCCCGGCTGAAGCGATCAAGCCGGGTAAGATTTTGAGGCGTGGGATACGGGGCTTGGGGAGATGTTCCTCATGTGTCCGGTCGCCGCCGCCCAGAAAGTGTGCCAAGGAAAGCTCCTCATTGGGTGGAGCTCCTGTCGGGTTGAAATCCGAGAGGACCGCCCTTTGAGGTGCTACAAGTGCCAGAAGTTGGGTCACGTGCGAGCCACTTGTGACTCAACGATGGACTTGGCGGAGGTGTGCTATCGATGTGGGGTTGCTGGCCACAAGGCCAATGAATGCAGCTCGAAAGAGCTGCATTGCGCGGTCTGCTCAACGGCTGGGAAGCCAGCAGACCATAAGATGGCGGGAAGGGCCTGCAACCCTCCGAAGGTGACGAAGGGCCTGGGAGCCCAAAGGACTGGGACAACTGTGGGGAACGCTCCCATGGAGGTTGGTGTGGCACAACCATCATAGCTGCACCAGCCTGTTGGGGGGATCTGGAGACGCTGTGCCGCGATTCAGGGGTGGTGACTGCACACCCTGGCCGAATGTGCCACTTGGTTGAGGCAACACTGTCTCGACCTGGTGTCGGTCGTTTGGACGGACCTCTCGCTGCCGAGTGTTGTTGCAGCAATACTAGGTAGCCATGAGGCATGGCGATCGGTTCTTCCGGTTTGCCGGTTCTTCTGGTTTCGCGGGGCCGGTTTACCGGTTTTCCGGTTTTCCGGTTTACCGGTTTTCTGGTTTCGTGGGGCCGGTTTACCGGTTTTCCGGTTTTCCGGTTTACCGGTTTTTCCGGTTTCATGGGGCCGGTTTACCGGTTTTCCGGTTTTCCGGTTTACCGGTTTTCCGGTTTCATGGGGCAGGTTTACCGGTTTTCCGGTTTTTACCG